>OV651817.1:15697504-16237284 GCA_927349885.1 Psylliodes chrysocephalus
AATCCTTTATAAAATTTGGCAAATCTAAAATATTTGGTAGGTGAGTATTGATTATTTTTCTTTTATTTTCATACCGCTTCACTAGCAAATCCCAAGCAACGTAATAGTTATCGTCAGTTAGTTCTAATTCAACAATAATTTCAACCGCTTCCCCCTTTAAAGATGATTGCAAATAATACAGTTTTTAAACATTGGCTAAAGAATTATTGTCATGAATGAGACTTTTAAAGAGATCATAAAAAGAAGACCATTTATCATAATTGCCAAAAAATTCAGGCAAGGAAATTGTGGGTAACAAAATATCACTTGAACCGTAAATTTTATCATTAATTTTATATAATATTTAAGATGGAGTCTGAACTAGCTGATTTATTTTTTTTAAATGAAAATAAAATAGGCATTTTCGAAATTTGCTCGTTCATTCTCTTGCCTTTCTAGATTTTGAGCATCTAAGCTCAATGCTTCAATTTGAATTTGATATGTGTCAAATTCGGTATAAGCAGATTCAAGCTTTTTCCTCTTTTGTAACACCACTGCGTTATACCAATTAGCGTTACGTATTATAATCGCCCTTATCTTTTTCTTTTAGCTTCCATGTTGGTCAAACCTCAAAATAAAAAATAAAATGCAAAATAAACTAGATTCTACTATTTTAACTATTGCTTATTGCTTAAAGCAAAACAAAGTTTCTAAAGAAATAATAGGGTAGTGTCCTTTTCCAATAAAATAGGAAAAATACTTGAACACAGTATTATAACATTACTATGAGCACAATTTACAGATAAAGATCAATGCAAATTGTACAAATATGTATTAAATTATATAATTTACAGATAGAAATCAATGTTAATAGAAAAAATATAAATGGTGACTCTGCAGGTAGAAATCAGTGCAAAATTGCTGTACGTTCGGTGAAATACCTTTGAAACGATTGATGAGACAACTAAACAACAGATATTATCAAATTGAAAAGACTCAAAACTATCTCAAAAATGACGATCTAGTGTTACTTTTCTACGTCTAGAGCAGCAGTTTTAAACATCCGGCTCGAAGGACCATGTGGAGTTTTCTGGGACGATTCAATGCTTAGATCGTTAACCGAGAAACGGAGTAAAATAACTGGGTTAAAAACTGCTGAGTAGAAAATATATTTTTCTCAAAAAAGTACAAATTCAAAGCGAATTGTCTAATTGACGTAATACAAAAAATGACAACTAAAACAAGTTAAGTAACTATAATTTTAATAATACAGGATCGGCTCCCGACTGAACATATACTACGTAACAGTTTTGAGATTTCAGTACGTAACAGTATATGTAATGATGTATTTACTTATAATAAACGAAACGATACATAATAGAAGATTTACTGTGGTAGTTGTAGATAAAATACATTATATCATATATTTTTTTACAGAATCTTTAGGCATGTACATTATTTATCCGGTGAACTATCTCGGGAACTAACAGATATATCGTCATGTTTTAAAGACATACTTGTAAAACTTTGTATAATAAAATTTGCATACCTTATTTTTTGGCAAAATTACGACTACATCATTTTGTCTTTGCACGGCAGTGACGTACACAATAAAATATTTTTACAAAAAATCTTAGAATTATAGGATAAAATTTATACGACTACGACAGAGATTTGAATTACCCCGTATAATGAGCTGCAACATGAATTAACCAAATTTAATTTACAACTCAACTGCGGCATTTATCCAAACAGAACGATACCAATGTAATTAATCGATGGCATGGATATATATTTATAACTACGGCATACATACTCTATAATTTTTGAAGATTAAACGTTGTGTGTTTGCATGTAAAACACACTGAACAAACGTTGTGTTTAAATAATTTTAACTTGATTACCTTTCTGCGACAAATTTACAAACACTTTAAAACGTAGCATTGATTACGATATGCATTAGGATAAAATCAGTATTAATTACCCATATTGAATTTAATTTATTTCTAAATCCGAGAATAACAATAATAATAAAGTAATACTTTTCTGTTTGATGTCGAGAAAAAGTGATATCGAAATATAAAATATTTTTCAATATTTAGATTAACAGTTAAAAATAGAAGTGTAATGTGACTATGAAGACTAGATATAAGAAGGCGAATCGGCATACTCAAAATACGGTCCCAAAAAACGCACGCTAATGAGCTTTTATAATTAACCAAATGGGGGCTGGTACTGCTTACGGTGTTCAAAATACATGGCTTCTTATGGGAATTGTAAATAATTTTGCCAAAATAATAAAAATAAACTTTTTTATAGCTAAATAAAACACAGAACTTCCTGTTGTATTTATTTCTAAATAAGTCTTGCATGTTTTAATTGATAAATATAGTTTTATCTATATAACATGCAAATAAGGTAGGTATGACTATGAAGACTAGAGATAAGGAGGCGAATCGGCAATGGTCAAATTTCAAATTTCCGTCCTTCTTTTTATAAAGTTCGCAAAATTGACTGTAGTCATTTTTCTATGTAAGTCAATGTAAAATAAAGTGATTTTTAACAGTACAAGTAACATGAGTGACAAAAAAAAATTAAAACAAGATTTACGTCGTTTCAGATTATAAAACAGTATAAAAATCAAATGTAAAACTAAAGAAAACACAAAAAGAAATCAATGTCTTTTTAAAGCTTTTAATGCAAGTTAAATAATGTATTAATGTCAAAATATAATATTTATTGTAAACTAGTCACAATATGTATCTTACGAAGTGTAGTTGATTTTATTATAAGTTTCTATAATATAAAATTTTACAGTTATAGATGCTGACTTACAAACAACAATAATTATTTTTATTTTCGGAGATTCGATCCGCTCTCGGGCTGCGAGTGCGCTCTGTCCCGACGGCGTTATCTAATTTCCCAAAAAGCCGTCTAAATTAATTTTCATGCCTCACTTCATGTAAGTTTCTTTTTCTCTTATTTATTCATTCAATTATATTTGAATCATTTCGATTCCCGTCAACAACTAATTATTGAACAAAGCTCGACGCTTTTTATAAAACTAATTCACACACCGTTTTGATCGGCTTTGACAAATCTCAAAATAATCTTTTCTATAACCATCGCCTTCGTTGTCTAAACACCGCGTAAATCGTATCATTTTCGCTCGACGAAAATTGCCAGCATCGATTTCTCAGGACTAAGATACAAGGGGGTTTCAAAAACTTTGTTCAATTTTATAGTAGATTTTTCCTTTTCTGAACTTACATTGTAGATATGTTAACTGTGCTCATAGTAATCTTCATTTTACTTTTAACGGGAGTGTCGTAACTACCCGTTTTCTTTTATTTTTATGAACTTCTTAGTTGGTCAACCGTTTAGGTAAAAATTAATTACTTCGTTTTAATTAATTACCGTTTTTTTTTATTATTTTGACTAGAATATTTAATTTAATTTAATTTATTTGTATTTGGGAAATATACCTTCCATATACCGTGTTGTACATAATTTCCGACTTAAATATTTTCCCGTACTAGTAAAAGGTAATACGAACTTTAATTTCATTTATTTGCTTACATTTTATTACCGTCATATTTAATTAATTTTATTTTTAATAAATTTTCCGTGTACAGGGAGTTTCATAATTCCCGGACCGATTAGTCTCCTGTGCTATCGAACCGCAATTATTTCCCTATAGTTTTTTTTTTAGTTTTCAATTGTAATAATTTATTTTTAATACATTTTCCGAGTACAGGGAACCATAAATATTTGACTAGTTTTTAATTGTAATATTTTAATTGTAATAGATTTTCCGAATACAGGGAACCATAAATATTTAACTAGTTTTCAATTGTAATAATTTGTTTTAATCAGTTTTCCGTATACAGGGAACCATGAATATTTAACTAGTTTTCAATTTTAATAATTTATTTTTAATAAATTTTCCGTATACAAGGAACCATAATTATTCTAGCTTTTAATTGTAATAATTTATTTATAATTATTTTTCTGTATATAGGGAGCCGTAATTACTTTCTTGTTATCTTATTCAATTGTAATCATTTAATTTATTTAATTTTCCGTTTACAGCCGTGCTAAAACCGTGCACTACCACCGATGTATTTTTTGTGTAAATATATATTTTATTTGTAACCCTCCTGGGGTTTGTTCGGGTAGCAGGTAAATTCTAGATAGTTGGAGACAGAGTCCTTTGGAAATAAAACTTTATTCTAACAATTTATATGCAGATAACAATATTTATAATATGTACATGAAAAGGTTACAACTACATTTCGAATCGTCCTGTCTTCAAATGTTGTTTACCCAAAATATATTTTGTGCGTCGGTTCGGCGTGACTTAGTGGTCCAGGATAGTGTGGCGAAGATGTGACAAGAGCTTAGGTCACGTTTACGGTAATGGAAATCCCTCGAAGTCAATACTCTCGTGGAAGAGATTCACGGAAAGGAAAACCTACAAAGTCAATACCTTTGCAGGTAAGGGTCGGGACGTCGGAAAGCCTACAGAGTCAATACCTATGCAGGAGCAGGAGAGGAGAGTCTTACTACGTCAGTACCTTAGTTCGACTGACGAGAATTAAAATCGGAGCTCTTTATATACTTGTCTCTGCTTGGCAAAAACGGCTGCATGCTGAACCATAGGCTTCTCTAGAAGGGTGTTACTGGGAAAATTTTTTTGAACCTAAAAAAAATCTAAAAAAAGAGATCTTCCAATAACTCTTCCTTTAGTTGTGTCCATCAAAGTTTAAATAGCTGGTGGACCCTACTTTTCTGCCTTTTATTCGGATTACCTAATGGTATGGAGACCTTTACACTTGGCTACAATTGTGTTAGCTGAGACGGTAAAAAATGTGTTTTTTTATGGCGAGGATGGATTGACATAGGCGGGTTTGATGTCTTTAATGCGAGCTTTTAGGGTGCAATAATTTCGTGTATCTTGTAACTGAAAAATTACTTTTGAACATACTTTACTAATGGTGTATGGACCAGAAAATTTTGGTGCTAGTTTAGCGTTGAAATTTCTTGCTGCGTTTGAAATATTATAATCTTTCTTCATAACTTTGTCGTTAATTGTCGGTCTCCAGTCTCTGTGCCAAAGATTGTAGTAATGTCTTTGTTTTGTGAAAGCCCTCGCCAGTTTTCTTTTTACTAGGTCAAATGTTTCTTTAAGCTTGTTATATGTAACGTTTCTTGCTGGTACTTGACTGTCGGTCGTGTTTTGTAAAACTTTACTTGGGATTTCTAGTTCGTGTCCAAAATTTAGGAAAGCCGGCGTAAATCCTGTGGAGTCGTGTTTTGCGGAGTTGTAGGCAAAAACTAGTTCTGGCAAGTTTGCGTCCCATTTTTGTGATTGTTATCGCAGAATTGTGCCACGATTGTTTTTATTACTTTGTTCGTACGTTCTACTGGATTTTTTTGTGGGGAGTATGGTGGGATGTCTTTTTTAGAGATGTGAAATTCTGTCAATAGTTTTTTAAGTTCCCCGTTTTCGTAAATCCTTGCGTTGTCTGATACTAGTTCTTTTGGACAGCCGAATATCATTATGATTTTATCTTTCAGGTTTGGGCATATTGTATTTGCTGTTGTTCTCCGGACGGGAATAGTTTCTATCTATTTTGAGGTGTCTTGGAACATTACTATGTAGTTATTTCCTTTGCTTGACGTTGGAAGGGGTCCGATCAATTCTGTGGATACTGTGTGCCAAGGGTGTGGTGGTATGTGATTTGAGTGCATAATTCCTGGGGTTTGCCTCTGTTTTACTTTATATTGTTGACAGTTTTTGCAGTTTCTAACAAAGGTTGCGGTATCCTTTAACATATCTCGCCAATGGTACTTTTTGGCTAGTCGATTTATTGTTTTTGCTATTTCTAAATGACCTGCTGTGGCCTGCTCGTGGTTTTCTGCTATTACCTGTTGTCTTTTTTTGCTGAGTATGCAGAGTTTCTATGGGTTTGATAGTTCTGTTTCTTTAAGATCGTACTTATCCCAAAAATGCCTCTAAAGTCGGTTATCCCTGGTAGTGTAATCTGGAAGCGATTTAGGGTTGTTCTGTACTTCTTTTAATTTTTATTATACTATTCGTTTGGCTGGATGTCTGTTGGGTCAATTGTGCATATAGTCTCCACTGGTTCTCTGGAGAGGGCGTCGACTAATACATTCTGGCTGCCCTTTCTGTATATGACGCGAAGTCGAACTGTTGCAAAGTCATTGCCCATCTTGCCATTCTGCCCGAGAAATTTTCCATGGACTGGAGGTATTGTAGGCTTTGATGGTCCGTTATAACTAAAAAGGGGTATCCTACAAGATAAGGTTTCATTTTTTCAACTCCGAAAACAACTGCGAGAAGTTCTTTTTCTGTAACACTGTAATTCTGTTCTGCTTTTGACAATGTTCTGCTTGCGTATGCTATAACTTGTTCTTGTCCGGGATCGTCTTTTTGTAGTAGTTCTACACCTAACCTGTGATTTGAAGCGTCGGTTTGCAAGAACATTTTTTTCGTGAAATCAGGACTTACCAAGATTGGTGCTTGCGTGAGTAGAGTTTTTAACTTGTTGAAGGCTCCATCTTGTTTCTGGTCCCACTTCCACCACTGTTTTTTCTTTAGGAGTTTAGTAAGTGGGGCCGTTGTTTCTGAAAAATCCTGTATGAATCTTCTGTACCATGATGTAATACCTAGAAAACGCCGGAGCTGTTTAATCGTCTTAGGGGCAGGGCAGTCGAATATAGCTTTTATTTTATCTTCATCCATTTTGGTTCCTGATTCGGTTACCACATGTCCCAGGTATTTGATTTCGTCTTTGCAGAATTTGCACTTTTTGATATTAATCCGTAACTTGGCCTGTTGTAATCTATAGAGAACTTCTTTTAAATTTTTCATGTGTTGTTCGAATGTAGCACCCAGAACTATGATGTTGTCCAAGTAGGCGAAAGCGTATGGTTCCATTTCTATGCCGATTACGGTATCCAAAAGACGTTTGAATGTAGCAGAGGCTGCATGGAGACCGAATGGGAGGACCTTAAACTGGAACAGTCTTTTTCCCGGTGCGATGAAAGCTGTTGCGGTATGTCTGTTGGTTTGTGGCTGTAGCAGGTTGTTAAGGAGGTCACTGGGTTGCCTCCCATGTACCCAGTTGTCCTCTGGTTTTATGATTGTTTTCGGAATGTGTAGTTCTTTGATAGTATGCCTAGTGCCCCACAGTGGCTGCAGAAGAGGACGAGGCTAGACCTACAATTCATTTGGTTGTGTCCTCTCCGGCTGAACTTCCAGCAACATGTCTTTCTGTCAAAATTTTCTATTTTATTTGCGAAGATGTTTATGGGGTTTATTTGTCGTCTGTTCGAGAATCTGTGTGTATCGTCCTTGAGCATATTGTTTTTGATTTCATCGTATTCCTCGGCCTGTTTGATAATTTCTCGGATTGACGATACGTCTCGTCTTTTTATGTATAACTTGTATTCTGGTCTCATATTGGTATATATCCTGTCCAGTTCCTCTTGGAAGTCGAAATTGTTGTGCCTCCGGATGAGTGTTTGTATTTCTATGACGTAGTTGTGTATTTTCTCTAAATTTTTTTGTATACGGTTCCGGATTAGACTTTCCAGCAGTTGTGTGTTGTACGATGTTGCAAAGAAAATTGTGAAATCTTTTATGAAATCGTCCTTGGTATCCCAATATCTGTTATTGTTCCGGTACCATAGAATTGCTTTGACTTTTAACGATTCGGGAAGTGCTTGTATCAATTGGCTGTCCTGTATCTCGTACGCCATTTAAAGTTCTTTTATCCGTTCCAGAAAGTCTATTAGATCTCTGGACCCGTCGAAATTTATCGTTGTTGATGTTCGTGTTTGTAGACGTATCCTTAGTAGAGTTTTCTTCGCCTACTAGCATTTTTGCTTACTGTTTTTGGGCGCACCCTGTATCTGTACTTGTTAGATTTTTGTGTACGTACAGCAAACTGTTTTAATTTTCTTTCTTATTCCTTTACTGCGCGGGCGCCATCTGTAACCCCTCCTGGGGTTTGTTCGGGTAGCAGGTAAATTCTAGATAGTCGGAGACAAAGTCCTTTGGAAATAAAACTTTATTCTAACAATTTATATACAGATAACAATATTTACAATATGTACATGAAAAGGTTCTAACTAAATTTCGAATCGTCGTGTCTTCAAATGTTTACCCAAAATATATTTTGTGCGTCGGTTCGGCGTGACTTAGTGGTCCAGGATGGTGTGGCGAAGATGTGACAAGAGCTTAGGTCACGTTTACGGTAATGGAAGTCCCTCGAAGTCAATACCTTCGTGGGAGAGATTGACGGAAAGGAAAACCTACAGAGTCAATACCTTTGCAGGAGCAGGAGAGGAGAGTCTTACTAAGTCAGTACCTTAGTTCGACTGACGAGAATTAAAATAGGAACTCTTTATATACTTGTCTCTGCTTGGCAAAACGGCTGCATGCTGAACCATAGGCGTCTCTAGAACGGTGTTACTGGGGAACATCGTTACATATTATCTATTCCTTTGTTTCTCTGTAATATATTAACACGTTGGGCTCCAATTTGCAATATTACCCTGACACTTTGCCCGCCATTTTGTAATATTATTTGTTACCTTTTTGATAAATAATAATGAAAATGATAATGATAATGATAAAAACACTTGTAGAGATTTTTACTATCTCAGTGAAATTTAAGGTTTATCTTACCCGACCTAAAAATTAATCTTATGTTCAAAAATTTTCAAAAAATTCACCTAACTTACTCATCAAATAAGTAACTAATAGACAAATTTTGAAAAAAATCTGGTAAGCCGTTTTTGAGAAAAAAAATGTTTTGTTCAAAAATTCAAGTTGTAAAAAAGTTATCTTTTATCAAATTTTTTTCAAAATTGTTCTATGCGATCTCTATGTCATTGTTATACTGGGAGAATTTTTCTAAAATTTTTAAACTTACAGTTTTTTTTATATAAGGGCAGTAACACATACATAATGGGGCGCAGATGCTAATATTTCTTTATGTCTATATAGATCATTTATAAGATCCATTCTAGATTACGGCTCAATTTTTTACGATCAAGCTGCAAATACACATACAAAAAAATTAGATGTCTTAGTAAACAAGTGTCTTAGATTATGTTTGTAGAAGCGGTTGAATATCCTTTATATCTAAGAAGAATATATTTAAGTTCTAAATTTATATATTTATTGAAGTACAAAAATAGATATTTACTAAAAAAATTAATGATTTATATATTTTGGATCTCACAAGTAAATACTGGCAAAAGAAAAAATCTCCGAGATACAAGCAAGCCTAAATGATACGTATTCAACAAATATTCCACCCATATTTCAAATTGATTTACAAAAAATACATTTTAAAGAAACTCTGTTACCCCAAAAATACCATGAATTAGAACCCCAATTAAGAAATGTAATATTCAACTATGACGTTGCAAAAATGTTTTCAAATTTTATTCAAATTTATACGGACGCCTCAAAATCGCAAAACAATGTTTCCGCCGCTTTCTGGATACCTGAAAATAATTTTAGTAAATGTGTTAATCTTGATAAAAAAATGTCTATTTATTCCGCGGAATTAATAGCAATTTTAGAAGCTATTAGTTACATATCCAGAGAAAATTTCCAAAAAAATATTGTCATTTTCTCAGATAGTAAAAGTGCTGTTGAAAAACTGACGCAGTCCCGATGTCAAAATTTGAACTATATCATAGTTGAAATTTTGAAAATTGTTAAAAATATAAGTGATATGCACATCATGACAAAGCTAGTTTGGATTAAAGCTCACTGTGGATTAATAAATAATGAAGTTGTGGATAACATAGCAAGAAAAGGGCCAATAAGTACAAATGTAGCAGAATATAAATGCACAAAAGAAGATATGGCTGCTTTTTCAAAAACCTTAGTTAGAAATAAATGGAAATCAGATTATAATAATTCAAATAAAGGTATATTTTATAAAAATCTACAATTATACCTTGTAAACCTTGGTTTCATGACATGTCCATAAACAAACATATGTTATCCACAATTTGCAGATTAAGGTTTAATCATTCACTAGCTCCCGCACATCTTCATAAAATAAATTTAAAAGATGATCCATTATGCAATTGCGGAGAAATAGGAACAACAGAACATATCATTTTAGGTTGTAAATCCAATAAAACATATGTTAATTTATTAAATAATTTAATTAATCAATCTTCCGACATCACAAAACCTTACAATTTAGCCCAACTGTTAGAAATAAAAAACGCAAAATATTTTTATATATTATATAAACACATTGTAAAATTAAAAGTAAAAATATAAAAAAGTTGTATATATGTGTTCGCAAAATGTTTAGTTAAGTTATATTAAGATCTACCCTTTGTATATATCCTAACTGTTTCCAAGTCTATCCGTGGTCCTCTTGTTTGTCAAAATCGCTTATAAAGACCCATAAGCGTGTAGTGTCCCTGTGAATCCTGAAATAATAAATAAAAAAAAAATAAAAAAAAAAAAATAAAAAAAAACAAATAAGAAACAAAAAAAAAACAAAAACAAAAAAAAACAAAGGAAAAAAAAAAAACAAAAAAAAAGCTGTAATTTGGTAAAAAAAAGAACTTGTAAATACTGTATTATATTATTATAATTATAATGTATATAAAATTAATTTGTAAAACTAGATGTGAGCGTATTATCCGTACTATATGATATTGAACTAAGATAAAATTTAATCAATGTGGTTTGGCGAATGGACTCAGTTCCCGCAGTCAAAAATGCAAATTAAAAAAAAAAAAAAAAAAAAAAGTTTTTTATAAATAATAATATTATTATTTCACAATAAATTATCATTAAAACTTTTATAAACGTACAAAATTAGTCTATTTCCTGTTATTATAACTTTTTGTTGCTTTACACACTACCTAAGATTTATTCTAAACACTGAATAATCGTAAAAAGTGAATAAAAATGTTTTAATTTATTAAATATTTTTAAATTTGGAACCTAAAACATTAGTCCAGTTGGTGCTGCTAGGAATAGATATTGAATTAACGTTTCTGAATCTACCCACTTGGATGTATCGTAACAGGTGAAATTTTTACGATGTTGCCAAATCGAATTACATATCAGAGAATATATGATATTACAGAATGGTTAATATAACAGCAGACATAATAATTAATTATGGGATTATTTATTGATTATACGGATATCCGACGACAAAGAACATTGTTAATATACATGTTCAATTTTTTTGTAAAAAAATATATTATATTTATGTTTTAAATATTTATTCCATAACAACTGTACATATTCTTTAATATGTATAATATATAAAAATGTATAATGTTTAAAAGTTGTGACAATTAGATAAACGCATTACAACGCGAAATCGTTTTGAGACAATCAAAAACAAACTTGTTTTTATGTCTATTAGATAGAGAGTCCCTATTATGCGTAGCCGTTATCTGTTTTAAAGACAACAGTGTAGCTTAATTATTTATGTACATTGATGAATTATGAGGAATCGAAGAAAAAAAAATGGAGAACTGTCATTAAATCTACGAACAAGATTTCTGGGCACTGACTGTTTACAAATAATAATGGAAGGCGGGACGTGATTGTCGTATGTAGGTATGCAAACGCTCATAGAAAAAAAAAGGAAATTTGGAAATTTTATTGTGATATATAGAGTGCGTTAACACATGAATCCTTTGAAATAAAGATGAGCCACTTAATTATATTTGCATTTGAAAAAAAAAAATAAGGAGAGATTCTCGTAAATCGGCTGACTGCCTGCCGTGATTAGACGCATCGTTACACCTCTGTCACTAGTGGGCTGGCGCGGACTGTTCTACCTCTGTCAAAAAAATAGCATCGCTTATTATATACCGTTCTTTTAGTGCATTTATGGGAAAGTTAACATATTGTATGTACGAGCAAATATATTATACCCAAACGTTTGTTTTTAAGTTCTAATTATGTAGGTATGAGCGCGTACTAATAATTATACTTACAAACAAAATATACAATTAAATAAAATTCAAATTGTTAAAAAAAAAATACATATTTTATGATCACGCTTAACAAGCAAAACATGCTGCAACTTTTTATAATTATTTATAACTAAATTTCTTACATAATTATTTAATTTAATGCATGAAAATTGTTTTTCAGACTATTTTAAATTAGCAACGTTAAAAATTTCATTTTCTCATTATATCTATCACTAAAAATACCAAAAACCATTTAATATTTTACAATCAACAAATTTAAATTTACTTTTTAAGAGAATTATACCTAAAGACCGGACATTTTAATCGCGTTCAAATAATTGGTTTTAATCACATAGGCGTCTCATTCTGGGTTCGCTATTTAAGACGGCAGACAGTGCGGCAGATTCTAATACTATCAGGACAAACCTCTTTTTTTTATTAAAACAAGATAAAAAAAGTGTACTGATATATACATAGACATTAAAACTAATACAAAAAAGTGAGATTTTTTTTTATCGTGTACCTATATTCTTTGTCTTTTGAATCATTTTCATTAAACAAATTTAATGTTTTCTTCTCACCAACGCCGAGGATATGTAGGATATTTTACAAAAGTTTTTAGTAACCTCAGATCCTTTAATTTGTGGCCTGAGAAATTTTCCTTAAAAAAAAATTACTTTTTTGATGAAGATGTTAAACTTTTCATAAGCGAGTTTAAGGTGTAGTAATGTAAACGATATTCTGTATGATATTTTTTTTATTATTATCTCTTATATAATTACAAAATATCTATTCCTCAATATTTTGGCGTGGTACACTACTCTCCTGCCTAAAATGAGGATCGAGGACCCCAGCTGCCTCCCCCGAATTTGTTATTTCCTCCAGAAAATTGGAAATTTCTAGCCTTAGCTGGTCCCGATTCATTGTTGGAGAAATTGCATCGGGGCCAAATATTAGGACTCTACGAGCGTTTGGACTAAGACGCTGTAGAGAGGGCCTAAAATGAATGTCAAATAGGCCCATCATATGTTGTCTTATACTTTCTCGATCCATTGTCGGTTAGTTGCCGGTGATATTTTTATTCAAATAAAGTCAATCCTTATATTATATTTATGAATATTTTGGCTTTTATCGATACCGTACATACCGATTTTTTGTAACAAAACATTTATGTTTTTATTTCCTGTGGATATTATGGTACTTATACACGATGAGACAATAAAATAAATGTCTGTTAAATTTCTGTAATGTATGTATTAATTCAATTGCTCACTCTATATAGGTATCTGTTGGTTGAAAAAATGTAAAAAGATAACAAAGAGTCGATAAACAGGAGATTTGAGAAGAAAGTGTCTTGTAAAAATATCACTAGATTTTTCCAATGAGTATATTTGTTTAGTTCAAAGGGAAAAGTGATAGAAACTGGAAACGTAAATATGGAAAATTTATTATCGGACTTTGATTGTTTTCGTCGTTTTAATGACAACAAATTATACTGCCGCAATTGTGATCAGGTGTTAGTTTTTAATGGAAAGTCAAGTATGACACAACATGTGAAAACACAAAAACACATGCAATCTTTAGAGGGATGTCCAGACAAAATCTTTTATGAAGATTTATGCAACGCATTTGTTTCTGCAAATATTCCATTAACAAAATTAAATAATACAATTTTCAAAAATTTTCTTTGTAAATATACTAAACGTAAAATACCGGATGAATCCACAATTAGAAAACATTATATTCAAAATCAGTACGATAAAGCAATGACGGCAATAAAAACGAAAATTTCCAGCAAATATATTTGGGTTAGTGCAGATGAAACGACTGACATAAAGGGTAGATGTGTTGTTAATGTTGTTGTAGGATTATTAAGTGCTGAAAATACTTCACAACAGTATTTAGTTTCTAGTGTGTTTCGTGAAACTGTGAACGCTGAAATGATTTATGAAATAGTGAAACGTGGATTGAACAATGTAATTGATAATGACGTTTCAAAAGTTTTATTGTTTATTTCAGACGCGGCAAGTGTAATGTTGAAAACAGGGAAACTATTACAAGAACATTTTCCAAACATGCTGCATGTAACTTGCCTTGCTCACGCGTTACACCGAGTTTGTGAGTTTATCCGTGACAGCTTTCCAGACATTAATTCGTTGATTAGCTGTTTTAAAAAAATTTTGTTAAAAGCACCGTCCCGAGTTTCTTTATATAAAGAAATATGTCCGAATATCCCCCTACCTCCACAACCAGTTATTACACGATGGGGAACTTGGTTACAGGCTGTGTTCTTTTTTTCGGAGCATTTCGACAGACTAAAAGTATTTATTTCCAACTTATCAGAGGACGCTCTCTCTATCACTCAGTGTAAAGGTTTAATAACAAAAACAACTTTGCAGTCGGAGTTAAATTTTCTTGCGACTTATTTTTCGTGTCTCCCAGAAACTATAAAATTCCTTGAAACCCGTAACTTACAATTATCGGTTGCTATGGAAAAATTTGAATCGACATTGTTACACTTAAAAAACGTAAAGTGGCCCTTACAAGATAAATTTAACCATAAAATAGATTGTGTTATTAAAAGAAATCCAAATTTACAGACTCTGAAACAAATCTCCCTGAACAATTTTAACGATTATGAAACTGCTTTAAAATATTGTGATTTTGTTCCACATTTTTCATTTGCTCCTGTAACGAGTTGTGACGTAGAACGATCGTTTTCTAGGTTTAAAGATTTATTGACTTCTAAAAGAAGTAATTTCACTGAAGACAATTTAGAAAAATATGCAGTCATACAAACATATTTTTCAAATGAAGAAGATTGATATTAATTTGTATTGTATATATTGTATATAATTGTATATTTGCTACTTTAGGATAAAGAGTGTATATTGGAACACTCTAAACATAAAACTAATGATGGTGTATCCTCGTTGATATATTTATTAGTCAATAATATATTAACAGAAAAAGCCAACAACATTATCCCACAACACAATAAAAAAATAAATAATAATATCATTTGTAATTATATAATAATATCCAACCAAATTTGAACTAAAATTTAATAAAATAATTATTGCAATGTAAATGTAATAATAAGCCCGCCCCAAATGTTACGCCCGGGCGATAAAAATCCAATATCTTATCTACTGTGTCGACCAGTTCAGTAAATAACTTGTTTTATTCAGAATGTATTATTCAAATCGAAGGTCCGCTCTTACCGTTACTTCGCTGATAAGAATAAATTAAATTGTCCGGTCTTTACGGCAATAAATACATAAAACCTACTGAAAAAGTATGGAATAGATAAAAAATTATAATATAACTCTCTTCATTTAGTAGAACACTAGTGCAATCCTATCATTACTGTAACTAAAAGTATACCTAAATTAAAACATATATAGTCGAATTATAATAAAATAGTAAAGATTTATGCTATTTTTATTTAGTAACATTTCTAAGTGGCATATTTATTTCGTGTCTACTATCTACTAACTCTACGGTAAAGTGATTAAAATAAAAATCCTTTAATTTTTTCAATATATTCGTTACGAATTTTTCATCATACTCTATAACTTCACAATGAAGTCCTTTAGGTGTCCATACTACAAAATCACAAAACTGTTTTTGCATATATATAATTGAAAAAAAACTAAAAAATGAAATACAAAACATCGACTGGAATTCCTTATTCGACTGTAATGACGTAGAATCTGAAACAAACAAATTAATTGACACACTGAAAAAATGCGTTCAAATATCTACAACATATAAAAAAATTAAAATCAAAAATAAGATGCGCAAACCTTGGATATCGAATACTCTAATCAATTCCATTAATAAATAAATAAATTGTTTATCCAACTCAAAAAAAATCCATCCGATGAAATTTTGAAACAAAATTACCAACAACACAAAAAAACATTAAATAAATTAATAAAAAAATCAAAAATTGATTATTACCGTAATCAAATCAAAAACGACAGAAATCCAAAAACGTTGTGGAACACTATAAATGAATTTTTAACAGAACCTGAACGTACACCAATAAATATAATAAGCAATGATAAACATGAATTAATTGCTAATCCTAGTAAAATAGCAGAATTGTTTAATGAATATTTTATAACAGTAGGTAAGAAATTGGCAGACAAAGTAAATAGAAATCCAAACTATATTGAGACGAAGAAATCATGCACACATTCAATATTTATATATCCCACCGATGAAAAAGAAGTTAAGCAGATCATAATGCAATTAAAAAATAATAAATCTCCGGGCTGGGATGGTATAAAAGTGGAAGTATTGAAGGGAATTAGTGATCATATTACAAAACCAATAACATATTTAATTAATTTATCACTAGAGAAAGGCCATTTCCATCAGCCTTTAAACTTGCCACAGTAACCCCAATTTTTAAACAAGGAGAAAGAACAGTTACGGCTAATTACAGACCGATTTCAATAATTTCCTGCCTGGCCAAAGTATTCGAAAAAATTATAGAGAAGAGGTTAAACAAATTCTTGGAAAAAAACTAGTTATTATCTGACTCACAATACGGTTTTAGACAAAATAGATCTTCACAAGATGCTATAAAGGTACTTACTAGAAAAATCTATAATAGTTGATAAGTCCATGCCATCAATTGGCGAATTTATAGATTTGGCAAAGGCATTCGATACTATAGATCATTTTATGTTACTAAATATTCTAGAAAACATGGGTATAAGAGGTACTGCACATTAACTTTTTAAAAGTTATCTGATTGATCGAAGTCAAAAAGTAAAAATAGGTAATAGTTTAAGTGGCGCAAAAATCATTACTTGTGGGGTGCCCCAAGGGACGGTGTTGGGACCTATACTTTTTAATATTTATTTAAATAACCTTTTTCTTCTCAACACGAACTGTGATATGAGTTTTGCGGATGATACGGTGTTGTTTTGTGAAGTTAACAACTAGTTTAACCTAAAGTTAATAATAGAAGACGACTTGAAAAAAATTAAAATGTGGTTTGATTTCATACTTCTATCAGTTAATTTAAAAAAACGACCTATTTGCCATTTAGTTCCTACAGCAACGCCCTACCTAGTTACAACCTCGAAATTGGTAATCAAATTGTAGTTTCACCTGCAAGTAAAATTAAATATCTTGGCATAAAAATAGACAATAATTTAAGATGGGAGCAACATATAGAATACCTTCATAAAAAACTACGCTATATACTATTTAAATTTAAACAAATATGCGGCATATTAGATTTTAAACAAAAAATAGTTATATATAAAAATTTAGTTGAATCTCACCTTAGTTATGGAATAATAGCTTGGGGTAACGTATCTAAAACTTACCTATCAGCTCTCGAAATTTTACAAAAGCGATTTCTAAGAACAATCCTTAACGCTGGTTGCGACTGCCCTAGCAACGTCTTATACAGTAATAGTAGCATATTTGACATTAGACAATTATATTTTATAAACACTGCAATGATTACATATAAACATAAAACATAATTGCAAACTCTATGTCATAAATATGCTACTCGAAATAAAGGCGCGTACATTACCCCTTACATGCAAAAGGCAATCGGACAAAGACATTATTTATATTTAGGTCCAAAAATGTATACCTAACTTGTTACCTCCCGATATTAAGGTGGAAACCAGGCTATTTGTATTTAAACAAAAAATAAAATATTATGTTCTTAATATGCCACGGTAATGTAAAAAAAAAATATATATTATGTCTAAATATTTTTTTTTGTCTTAAAAATATTTTTATACAACTTATTTTACTATATTTATTTAAGAATGACCACTCACAAGTAGGCTTGACCTGCTTTGTGGTTTTTGTTTCTTGTTTATTTGTGCTTTGTATTTTTTAATATGTATCTTTTATATTTTCTAATAAACATTATTATTATTATTATTATTATTATTATTATTATTATTATTATTATTATTATTATTATTATTATTATTATTATTATTATTATTATTATTATTATTATTATTATTATTATTATTATTATTATTATTATTATTATTATTATTATTATTATTATTATTATTATTATTATTATTATTATTATTATTATTATTATTATTATTATTATTATTATTATTATTATTATTATTATTATTATTATTATTATTATTATTATTATTATTATTATTATTATTATTATTATTATTATTATTATTATTATTATTATTATTATTATTATTATTATTATTATTATTATTATTATTATTATTATTATTATTATTATTATTATTATTATTATTATTATTATTATTATTATTATTATTATTATTATTATTATTATTATTATTATTATTATTATTATTATTATTATTATTATTATTATTATTATTATTATTATTATTATTATTATTATTATTATTATTATTATTATTATTATTATTATTATTATTATTATTATTATTATTATTATTATTATTATTATTATTATTATTATTATTATTATTATTATTATTATTATTATTATTATTATTATTATTATTATTATTATTATTATTATTATTATTATTATTATTATTATTATTATTATTATTATTATTATTATTATTATTATTATTATTATTATTATTATTATTATTATTATTATTATTATTATTATTATTATTATTATTATTATTATTATTATTATTATTATTATTATTATTATTATTATTATTATTATTATTATTATTATTATTATTATTATTATTATTATTATTATTATTGAAATTTTGATTATTCGGGGTAAAATTTTCTTACCGAATACCGCACGTGCCTAAATTAATGTCTGAAAATATTTACTTTTAATAAAATTATCCCTCGTCTTCGACTTATAATTTTCAAAATATTTGTGAGTTCGAAAAAATTCCGGGAAATAATTTAGGCACTAATGGTATTGACAATTTTTTTTGTAAAGTTTAAACATTTTAAGTTATTGCTAAAGAAATTATTTTCCTAAAAAACATATAAGATAAATACACAAGTGATGGTCTCTATTTAAATTATTAATTTTATCAAAATATTAGGCGGTTTCATCTCAGATCCTAGTAATTGTGTAGAGAATAATCCTTACGAATAGAGGTGAATGTAAATGTGAACTCCACCCCGATTTGACTATCGGAAACCTCATTCAGACGTTTGTGACAAATAGCTATAGATATACATCATTCTACAAACATCAATCTTCGGCTTATTGCGCTATTATATTATAATGGAGGTCATCCAATATATTCATTGACAAAATATGCAGTTATCGATCTACTTCTACTTGACAGGGTTGTAAGTGGGCTATGTATTATGGCTAAGTTATTTCCTCTCCTTTTTTTTTTCTCTTTAAAAGTATAGTTTTATTCCCTACCCATAGACTGAAAAAGTAAAGAAAAACTGGGATATCGCCGTATTGTTCGTAAACAGATTATCTTATTATTTTCAAAAAAGAATACGTTGATAGTAAGGCAAAACTTCTACAAGAACAACTCGATAAATTGATTGAGGAATGGTCTCGCACTTTCACCACACAAAACATAATGTTGTTTCTTCTCAAAGAGACCAAACCAGCTACAAAACTTACCAATTTTAAAACTTGGAGATCATACTCTAAATCAGCGATACTTAACCTTTTTTTCCTTAGGGCCACATACGTGTTTGCTATGTTACACGGCCCGCACTATTTTTGGATGATGACCCTTTATTTAGGCCATCCATTTAAAATAAGTGGGAATCTCTAATAAATAAAATACAAAACCTAAATATAACTTATATCGGGTTACAGCAAATACAAAATATCTCACATTTTTAGAGTTTCGAGAAAATGCTGTTCAAAAGGTTAAAATTTTATAAAAAAAATCAACTGTTTAATAACCAATAACTCCAATAAAAAAAAGAGTTTACAAACAACTAGTCTTCAGAAAGTATAAACTAAGAATCTGTCGATATGTAACAAAAAAGAAAAAAAAATCAGTTTGCTTATTTTAGCTGTCTTCATACAGATCATATAATATTCAATGTATGTGTCACTTCCCTGATTGCACAACAAACTCGAATGCGGCAAACCAAACCCACACGAACTGGAACTCTCAAAAAAGGGTCTCCAGCCAAGGGTGGGAAACTTGCTAAACGGGTATTTACAACAGAGAAAGTAACATGGGTAATACTTCAAACCATACAAATCACCGGGACTAGATAGGGTACAGCCTGTGCTTTTGCAACTGGCAATAAAAACGCTAGCCCCGCATATTTGTAGGCTTTACAGGGCAAGTTTGGTGCGTAAACATGTGCCACTGTATTTCAGGCTGAAATACATGCAATCGAATTGTGTGTACGAGAGAATTTAAGAAGGAAGTACAAAAAACAAACCATCCTAATTCTCTCAGATAGCCAAGCAGCTTTAAAGGCTCTGATTCAAACAGAATAAAGTCAAAGCTTGTCTGGAACTGCCTTGGAATACTTAATCATCTGGCAACCCACAAAAAGGTAAAACTAGCGTTTGTACCAGGGCACAAAGGTATCCAAGTAAATGGAAAGGCTGATGAACTCGCCAAAGAGGGATCAGATCTACCATTCACAGGACCCAAACCCGTATTTCGTATAGACGAAATCTCTGCTCCACAGGCAGTGAACAGGTGGATAAACACAAAACACCAAATTCACTGGCAACAGATAAGAGGGCAGAGAATCAGTAAGCTTATGCTTAGGGGACCAAACTCACGCTTGGCTACTGAGACACTACAATTCGCAAGGCCTCAGATATCCACCATTGTGGGATTACTAACGGGGCACTGCTTGCTGAGACACCTTCATGTAATGGGATTACACAATGATCCCACTACGTGTAGACTTTGCATGGAAGAGGATGAAACCTCATACCATGTGATCTTAGAATGCGAAGCTCTTACTGGGCGACATTTCATCCTTTTCGGCCTAGAACCGGAAAGAACGCCCCAGGAACACTTGGTAGGGAACCTATTAAAACTAACCAAAGACACAGGACTATTCCAAAGATAGTACCTGAATACTGGGAAAGCAGGGGAATACAGTAGACCCAATAGGCCGCAGTGTTCTGGGCCAAACCTACCCTACCTGCTTACAACCGATAAAGATAAAGATAAAAATGTGTCACTATCTTTAATGGAAGGTTCAGGTGCCGTGTATTTAAGATTATTGGATACAGGTAGATTATGACAATAATGGTGAAATTCATCAGGTCTAGCACCTGATTTGCAAAGATTGTAACCTGATACTTGTTATTTTATCTATTTGGTATAGATGGGTCAGGTTGTTAAATAACTCGTATTACCTTGAAAAAGAAGTTGGGCACCACTATATTTAAAACTTACTATACTTGACTATCGATTAATGATAAAAATATCGAAAATCACTAACCATTAAGGTAATATATTTAAACAAAGTTTTATATAAGGCAGTAACAAATTCTAATTCACAGAGATTTACTTATTCAAATTTAGATGATTTATTCAAAAAAATAGACTTATCTGTTATAACAGGAGGTAGTTATATTGGAGTGATTTGATGGTATATTAGGCCTTCTTCAAAGGGACTAGAACGATATTCTTCGATTAGCACCAAACTCTTAGGTATAAATCTTCATAAACTTAAATCTACAGAAATTGTTTTAGATATAACTTGAAATAAACTTCTTGATATAACTCGAAATAAACCTCTTGATGTAACTTGTAATAAACCTCTTGATATAACTCGAAATAAACTTCTTTAGATAAAACTGGTACTAAACTTCTTAGATACAGCTTGAACTAAACCGTCTAGATATAGCCAGGCTTATAAAATCAGACGGCCAATAAGAATATTAAAAATTAATTAGTACATCGGATGTCCAAGATATATTAAAATTCAAAACAACTTGATTCGTTGACATCCAAATCAAAAGTAATTCTCGCAAGGCGAATAAAAAGAAGACGGCGACAAATGACATTTCAGTAATGATGGTTGTGTTGAAATTACGAAAACGGTTCCAACCGTTACACCTCACTACCTTTGGTAAAAAAAAATTTAAATTTAAATTTGAATTTTTTTTTACTACTTCCATATTCTCTCCTTTTATTGCAACTAGCTAGAATGATACAAGAGGTGAAACGATCAATGGATTACATTTCAAGAGTGTTGCTTGCCGATGTCCACAGTAATTAAAGGTCACTTCAAGAAAAGGCCCTTTAAAAATCATTCCACTCCCAATACCACTGCTAAACCAATCACCGTAGAAGAAAATTAAAAATTGCAAAAAAAATGATTATACACCATCATACAATGAATAACACAAGATATCGCTGTAAAAAAAATGTAACAAAGTAAGAAGAAATAAGAAAATATATACTTCCTATTAGATTAGTATATAAAGATAAGAAAATTAGTAAATTAGCATTATATAATATATGCATGTTCGTTCTTATACAAACTTAAACCACATTAAATTGCAATCATGCATCGATAAAATAAAGTTCAAATTGAAGTTACATCATTAAACTAAAAAAATTGTACTGGCATAAACCATACATATATAAGATGAAGGCAAGGTAGAGAATAGTAAATACTCAGATTACTAAGTATTCATGTGTAACAAAAAAGAGAAAAACAAACTGAACATTTTAATACATAAAATAAAGGGACTTTAGACACATATTTGGTTATTAAGTGATGCTTCCAAAATAGGAAGAGGTTGATAAACTTACAACTAAGACTTAATACTAAAAAATGTTTTGAAAACAATTGAAGTTTTGACTGTAGCCCTTAAAGACTAAAGATTTACAACTTAATCTAGGAAGATTTACTACTTCAGCTTTAAGTGCTTGTTTATAAGAAAAATTGATTAAAATGAAAAAATTGATTTTTTAACTTTAAATCTACACTTTTATGCCATACAAATGTCACAAAAAATTGATTTTAAATTTAAAACTGCGCTATTATACCATACAAATGTCACAATCAGGGAAAGAAGATAAAGGTAAATAAAGGTAAGTAAGGTAATGTAAGGTAAACTAGAAAGAATGATCATTGAACTATACTTGCATATATGATAACTAAGTAAAGGTGAACCATTTCAAATCAAAGGTAACTATCTTGATATTCTAAAAAATAGTACATTATGTACTAAAGGTAAAAATAATATTAATAAACGATAAATAACATATTCACTCAACTAGTGAATAAAGATATATAATAATATTATAGAAGATAAATTATGAAAATCAAGATAAACAATGTACACATTTTAGTGAGTACATTGGGTAAGGTATACGAAACATCTTCGTAATGCTGTCACTTTTCTCAGTGTAAATCAGCAAAGGTACATACAAAGTAATAAAGTTAGGTAAAAAAATATAGTAATGCAAGTTCTCTGTTAACCTAAAGTTAACGCAAATATGAAATTTTGCAATACTCAACTAAATTCTTTTCAATATAAAATGAAAACAGAGGTATCAAATGATATTGCTAAAAGCATAAATTCTCAAATTATAATAGAAAAAAGAATTAAGATATACAAACTTTTATTACTTGTATTTAAATATAATTTGAAGTTGGTTCGGAATCAATTAGTTATGCAATAGTGTGGTACTTAACCATGTAAAGAAAAACACGAAATGCTAGATAATATAGTTCAAAGTCAACTTAGGTATTTTAATACTGAGTTCAAGGAAAAGGTAATGTTTAAACAAATTAAAATATTACTCAAATTTAATAACAATATATAAATTTACAACCAACTAAGAGAAAAAAAGAAAAAAAATCCTAATATATATTACCAAAAATTAAGGTAACTATTACAGACAGTATTGCTTTAAAAAATAAGCAGTAGCAGACAGTTAAAAGTTAGAAGGTAATGTCTGGTCTGACTTATAAATATTCCAATGGTGTTAAAGGAAATAATTGACTGCAGGCGGTATTACTTGTTCGAGTAGGTAATAGCAGAACCAATAAGCTAGATATAATATTCTGGCCTGACATTAAATGTTCCACTGGTGTAAAAGGAAAAAATTGACTACAGGTAGTATAACTTTATCGTGTAGGTAATAGCAGAATAGTAAAAAGCCAGATACTAATCTTTACTATTCTTTTAATATAAAAAATTTAGTAATATTTCAACTTATTAAAAGAAACGGTATAGACATCAAGGCAGGAGATATAATTCTAAATTACAGAATATATTATTCACTGTCAGAACTATCATTATTAACGTTAGGTATGACTTCATTATCATCATCCTCAGATAAATCGTTATCAACATCAACGAAACTTTTTTTTATTCAGAGACATGCTAATTACCTAAGTATTTTCCATCTAAGTTTTTAATATTATACACAAGTTTAGAGAGAACCTTATGTACTATACACGGAGTGTATTTAGGTGCAAACTTAGCATTAAAATTATTAATTTTTTTAGAAATTCTTTTTCCATAATCTATCACCAACATGATATTCCACATCTCTTTTTCTTAAGTTATATTATTTACAATTTCTATCATAGGCTGATTTAAGTTTAGGTAAATTTTGTGTGTCATCGATACGTTGTAATTTTTCAGATACTGACGGAATATTATTAGAATTATTTGAAATTAAACCATAAAAATCTCCAGAAAAGGGAACGTTACGAGCAAAATTAAGAAAGGATGGAGAATACCCTGTGACTTCATGTCTTGCTGTATTTATGGATTAAACTACTCTAGGCAAAAATATATTCCAAGAACGGTGATTATCATGTATATAACAGCGAAGTGCTGAGACAATTGTCATATTGGTTCTTTCAGTATGATTAGCTTGAGGATGATAAACAGGATTGTAAATTATTTTCTGAACTTTGTATTTGTCCATCAAAGCTTTAAATTCTTTAGAAACAAAAACACTTCCATTGTCTGTAGAAACAATTTGACAAACTCCAAATATGTTAAAGATATGTGTTTCTATAAATTTAGTTATACTAGCTGCAGTAGATTTAGACATAGGATGAGCAACACAAAACTTAGTAAACCAATCTGTTATTATAAGAGCATATTTGTTTCCATTCATTGTTCTTTGATATGGTCCGATAATGTTCATTGATAACCATTGAAAAGGATGATTCTTATTTTTATAATTACCCATAATACCAGCTTTAGGTATATTCGTGCTTTTACAAGACGAACAGATATTACATTTTTTAATGTACCCATATACATCTTTCCTTAAATTTGGCCAATAATAAATTTCTGAAATACGAGAGATAGTTTTGGAAATACCCAAATGGCTTCCAGTAACATCATCATGATAAATTTTAAGAATTTGAGAACGATTCTTATTAGGTACAAGATTCTATTTTCAACTTTGAAAGAGGGATATTTTTTAGGACATGAATCAACTTTATGTAACATAGATTTATACCATTTGTCAGGTTCAAATTCTGCAACATCTAAGATAGAAATCTCATTAACTGAACGACTTAAAGAATCACTCACTGTCATAGAACAACCTTTCCTATGCTTAATAGTAAAATCAAATTGGGATAAACGGAGAGCCAACCGAGCTAAACGACCAGAAGGATTAGACAATTTATAAAGATATTGTAAGAAAGAATGATCCGTTTCTAACAGGAAATGTGTACCTTCAACATAACACCCAAATTTTTCAACTCGAAAAATACATCCAAGTAATTCTCTTTCAGTAGTGGACTATTTTCTTTCACAAGTCGTTAAACTACGACTAGCATAAGCAATTGGGTGTCCAAGATCATCACATTCTTAATATAAGATAGCACTAATTCCGTTTTCACTAGCATCCGTTTGAATAATAAATTGTTTTGAATAATATTGGGCTAGTGGTAAGCATCTTTTTAATTTTCACAAACGCAGTATCAGCTTCTGATGTCCATACTATAGGCTGTCCCTTCTTCTTATTCTTTAATCAGTCATTAATAGGTGAACAAACCGTAGAAAAATTTTTTAGTAACCTCCTATACCAACCTATTAAGCCTATGAGACGTTTTTTCTCTGTAGTATTTGAGGGAATTTTATGATTTAAAATTGCAGAAACGTTGTCGGGATCTGTTATTAAACCACCCTTATTTAAGAAAAATCCAAGGAAATGAAGAGAATCACGACAAAATTCACTTCTCTCCATATTAATTGTAAGATGAGCATCTTTCAATCTAATAAACCATTTTTTCAAAGTGTCAATATGAAGTTCAAAAGTAGAAGTTGCTACTATAATGTCATCTAAATAACAGAAACAGGAAGGAGTAATAGAGGGATCTATGACTATGTCCATTAAACGAGCCATTGTATGAGGACCATTTTTTAAGCCAAATATCATTCTTGTGAATTCAAATGATCCAACACCAAAAACTGAAAAAGCAGTTTTAGGTTTGGACGTATCAGTTAGGGGAATCTGTAGGAAAGCCTTTCGAAGATCAATGGAGGTAACAAATTTAGCATCCCTAAGTTTACTCAATATTGAGTCCACCAAATGCATAGGATAACTATCAGAAACAGTATGTTGATTCAAATGTCTACTATCTAAACATAATCTTTTTTCAGTACTAGTTTTCTTATCAACTATCCAAAGTGGACTGGACCAAGGAGAAACAGAAGGTTGTATGATACCTAATTGTAGTAAATCATTAAGTTCTTGTTTTGCATATACGTAATATTCAACATTCACAATAAAATTCAAATTTGACATTGGTTCTTTTTTTTTTTTCTAGAAAAGTTGACGTTGCCAAATCAGTTTGACACTTAATTAATTGTTACTTTTTAATCCGCTGGTGGTAACAAGTTCCACTTTACTAAGAGAAAATTTATTCTGAAGCAGTGCGAATGGCCCTAAGGCCTTTACCCATATATTTCAATCTAGAGTAGTTGTAATGCATATTTCGGGTACAATAAGCCTCCAGCTTCAATACAGATGGGCTTTGAAACACACCCTAATTTAGATAGATATTTATGCACATTACAAAAATCTCCATACCCAGGAATATCTAAAGCAAAACAAAAATAAAGATGCAGTGTGTATCTTAAAATTAAAAATTAACAATAGTCATAACTTTTTTTAATTCTTACAACATTTTCTTGCAACAAAAGGTATAAAAATTTCAATAAAAATAAAAAACATCTGATTTATGATCTTAATAGGTGAACTATGCAAAAATTAGCAAGGATAAACTTGACAGTTTCTCAGGCACTGTATGTCAGGTAGGTAACCAATTAGCTTGCCTCGTCATGTATGATTTTTTTCTTTTCATTTTTCATGACAAAAAGAAAGGAAGAAAAAAAAAACAAGTAAAAATGTTATAACCCAGAAAATATTTCTACACCTTTTAGCTGAACAATACATTTCAAAAGCAAGTGACAGTTTTAGGGTAAGTATATGAATATTCAATTTTATTATAGAATTTTAGTTTGTTTCATCTTAGTTTATTTTTATTTATTTTTTTGTTTTGTTTATTTTAATTGCTACCAATTATATCTATAGTTTCCTTTAAAATCCATTTCGCAATAATAGTTTTAAAGTTTCTATAATAAATTTTTGATTTTAGTTCTTGAGGCAGTGAATTATAAACTTTTAATCCGACGTATGAATAATTGCGTTGCGAGAGG
Source organism: Psylliodes chrysocephalus (assembly GCA_927349885.1). Lineage (NCBI taxonomy): Eukaryota > Metazoa > Arthropoda > Insecta > Coleoptera > Chrysomelidae > Psylliodes > Psylliodes chrysocephalus. The sequence goes on from OV651817.1 coordinate 15,725,115, forward strand.
GTTGTTCTACATTTCGGTAAGATAATCTTATTTTTTAGATGAAATCTTGTGTTATATTGGCGGCACATAATATTTATTTCCTTTGTATTTACAAGTTGAAACAAAGCTTGTTCATAATTCAATTTTCGTACAGTTACTGCAAGTGAAAAGTGCTTCAGTGGGAAATCGTAGATTTAATTTAAATATTAGTTTAATTAGATGTTTTTGAATTACCACTAAAGGTTGCAAAGTAGTAGTGTAAGCTCCTCTCCTTTTAATTATCTCGTAATTTAATATAGATTGAATTAGGGCGTAGTAAAGTGAAATAAGATCACGCTCACTAAATATTTTTGAAGTTAACTTAAACATATTTTTTTCACCAGATTATTAATATGTATATATTCCCTTTTAGATTTGAGTCTATGGTTACTCCTAAATATTTGGCACTAGATGACACAGGTAAAGACCAGGATGTACCACGGAATTGTATATCTATTTTTAAAGGATTTAAATTCGCTTAGACATTTTTATATGTACATGACAATGACAATGACTGTCTGACATGCCAAAAATGTTCTAATAGCAGATACTAATGGATGACAATAATTAAACAAAGAGGGAAAATTCTATTAAAAATAAAATTTATTAGTAAACATTTTTTAACATAACTTATTCTTATTTTACATGTTATATATAGAAAATATAAACATATAAAATGGTAATACATTTTTTATATCTCATGATAACCTATTGCATAACTTTTAAATACATACGTTCTCCAATAGAAAGCACCTCAGGGTTTTCTAGTATTCCAAAATTCTGACCAACAGAAAATGTTGAAACATCCTTTTCATCAGCACAGAATGTTTTGTTGCTTGTTTCAATACAGTTTAAAGCCATAATACTAATGTCGTCCCCAACGAGCTCCTGTACAATACATACACATAGAAACTTCTGACCATATCTTTTGCCTCGTACAAAATTACCTCGTACAAAATTACCTCGTACAAAATTACCTCGTTTAAAATTACCATTTGTAAGTTTGTTAATGTGATTTAGAGGCTTCACTTTTTCTATCTCTTGATCCCCTTCTTTATATTCTTCAATATTCTAGGTTGAATCAATCGATTCTGCATATTTCACATCTACATTATATTTTTGGACTCATCTAATTCTAGTTTCTTCAGTTTTTTATTATCTTTTAATTTATTTTTACTTTCTCTTTTTTCTTTCCTTTGAATTTTTCTGTTGAGCTTTTCTCTTTTCTTTTGTTCCTTTCCAGCATCTTTTTTCTGTTGAATTCCTGTCATTATTTTAAAGGTATAACTAAAGGTTTTTGTTTTCATTTTGCCTCTTTTTGACATCTTTGTTTTTTTCTGAGGCCTTGATGTTGAATGTTGAAATACATGGTCAATTTTCGGAAATAAAACAAAATTTGATTTTTAATTTTTCTCAAAAACGGTCGACTTTAAAGCGTATGAGTAAGAGTACCTTTTTGTGTAGAAAACATTGGCGGTTCAAATGGGCGTCTCAAAACCGTACTTTTTCCAGTGGCGTAGAAATTTCTTTTTCAATTTCAACACCCTGTATCTCGAAAATGGTGCATTTTAGAGGGTAAGTTAAAAGAAACGTTTTTTTATATTTTTGGATGAGCTATCACGTCCTGAAGTCCTGCGCATATATTACGAAACACCCTGTATATTCGTGTCCTGCTCAAACATAGTAATACCCGAGAATAACCAAACGCCGAGAAGCGACAAAGACCTTTTCCCGCCGGGTCGGTTTTCGACAGCGCATGATTGAAAATATGGTATCTATTTGCATGTGGCCAGCTAGATCAGCGCGACACCGTATACGAAGGTGTCCAGCGATTTCGATCCGAGCGCAACAACTGTGTTCCGATTCTTTTGAATTATTTCTTTCAGTTATTACTGTGTGATTTTTATTGTGTTTTATGCATAATTTCGTAACAAAATGGTTGGATATTATTGTGTAGTTCATGAATGTGATTCCAAAAGTGGCAGCGGAATGAGTCTTTTTGCATATAATTTTAAATGCAAAATAAAAATTAACTCCCTTACTAAAAACATATTTAGATTTGAGTAGTGTAAATTACACATTTCCGCGCGATCACGCGAGTGCGAGCCAATTCAGCTTGCGTGCAGTGTAATTATGGTGTCTTCAAGGTCACCGCAAATCGACCCCACAAACATCAAACGTTCCGACAAAGCTGTCGCTTCTCGGCGTTTGGTTATTCTCGGGTAATACTTCAAAAGGGACCGTTGTGTTGGGAGAGGAAACTACTGTTTTTTATTTATATATTTTTTTATTTGAGCAAGTTTTCATTGTCTCTAAATCTATTATACTTGTTAATTTTACTAACCATTGTTTAAATTAGGTTTGCTTTTTCTTCGATAAGAATTCACCCACATTTTGTGGTATTCGGAAATATCTTACATTACACTATATATTTGAATTTCGTATCATGATTTTTGGAAGTCGTCACCGCGCAGACCGGCATGTTAAACATTAATTCAATTCTTCCCTATTATATATAGGAAAATATAGTCACTATTAACACAAAAACAAATTATTAAATTATTTTACACTATTCAATCGAAAAATGACAGAATAACTTGAAAGTTTGTCCCGTATTACGTCATTGCGCGGTTTGGACTAAATTTGAATCGAAAGTCAGTATACCATTAGTATGTATATCCTGGTCTGTGGTAACTTAAAAAATGTACGGTCATTTTCATTTGACTTAAAGTCCAATGTCACATAACATCAGAAAACGTAGAAGCATCGGCAACTTCGCATAATGGAACAACTTTTGCCTTCGGAACTGCGCGAGTGGAAACGAGCTGCTACAATAAGGGATCTTTCAATTGGTATGGCCCTTAGACAAAAGAAACAACAGATGATGCATTTCATTCATAAAGTATGTTTTGTTTGGTCCCAATCACCGAAAAAAAGAAAGAAGATATTTTATGCGGATCGAAAGAAGACACTGTATCTCGTCTGGCAACGCTGCTGTTGTACGCAACTAAAAGTCTGTTGATACCAGTGGCGTATCTTATTAAAGATAAAATCATAACTAATTATAAAAAAATAATGAAATACTAACCGATATGGTGTGCAATAAACTTTATAATGGTTTAAACTTTAAAACCGATTGGATTTGGTATAAGGGTATGAAGTTTAGTGGAATGTATGTAAAAAGTTTAAAAACACTATTTTTTTTTCAAGAATAATACATTTATTACATATAAAGATAAATAAAATAAAATAAAAACAAGATACATAAATCAAGATTTATTTTAAACAAATTTTCGAATTCAATTTTAAGGTTAATTATTGAACAGTTTTACAAATTGGTAAATGAGAGATTTTTAAATTAAAATTTAGATTTTTAACACTACTAAATTTATAAAAGTTATTAAATTAATAAATTTACCATACTTATATACAAGGTGGGGATTTTAAATGGAACGCTTCTTATAGCGGATCTGGTAATAAGAATTTTGTAAAATCCGAAAACACGTAGAACTGTACAACAATAAACCTATCCATTGATAGTTTTTTACTTGTAAAACTAGGTAGTAAACTAACTTACTTATTGTCATCCATAAATGTGTGCGGCATAGAAAACTTATCTTCTGGTTTCTTACTAGAGCTGTTAAAATTACTGATACTGAAATCAAAGCTGTAACAGAGAATTCAAAACTTTTAATGTAAAGGTAAGTATACATTTGTGATTAATAATAAGGTAGTTCATGAAAATAATCAAAGAAAGAGGCATGTAATATGAGTTTATAAAAAAGTTTGTCCTTCTTAAGCACCTACAAAATTTAAAGAACTTACAATATAAAAATTGCTTTGTAAGATAAACTACCAACTTTAAGAAAGTTTTTAGTTACCTAAATGAGCTTTCTCGAAACAATTAACTTAGTTTTGGCAGTGCTCCAGGATTGAGATATTTGCTTTTTGAAGAATATCATTAGGATCAAAATGCTCTGGGCATAACACTCTTTTTTAGATACCTTCATTTTCTTCAAGTCCTATAAGTGATAGCCAAATATTTCTTATATGCATTTCAGTTGGTAATCTAACCTTACTTACTTATGAAATGATACTTCAGCACCCACATTTTCCAGTTTTTTGCTCAAAATGCACTCACTCGCGAACCATGTTGTTAGCTATGCACAAGCCAACATTTTTCCAAAAAAGTCTAAAGATTAACAAAAACACCCAATATGCAACAATTTACTGGATCGCAACGTCGCAAACTATCGATGGATAAAATACTATACGTGACTTCCGTGACGTATAGTATAAATTAAACAAAGTTATTTTAAATTGCAGTGGTGTCACGTTTAACGCTTTTAAAATCCTTGCAATTATTATTTATTTGCAGGAATATTAATGGTGTTTGCCACAGTTTATCTTAGTATTTGCAAAGTTGTTACTTAGCAAGCGTATGTATGTAAAAACGATAGGTACAAAAATGCCCTGCCTAATGCTGTAAAAATAGGTTCTGCTAAAATATCAAGTCTGCTAAATAGATTAATCTACTTTGTACATATTTTATACGTTTTTTGTTTTTGTAATATCTTCAATTAATTACTAATTATTTAATATTCCCAGTTATTAAGTTAATCGGAGCGAATTTATTATTAGAAATAAAACAAGTAAATGTTGTATTATAACTGACTTTATTTCGGTATATTCCACATGAAGGTAAACTCAATAGTAATACAAAAAAATGGCTATCGCCAAACATTGATATTATTACAGGGTGATACGCATCACATATTTATTCCAATATATTACACATTCCGCCCTGAAACTGAAACATAACTTTTACCTTAATAATAAAAAAAAATAATAATTATATTCTAATTGCTATACCTAAATCTATAACGCACCAAAATATATATATATATATTTTTTTTTTATTTTCACCTTCACTATAGTTAATGTACCGCGCACATCAACTTAATTATATCCTAACTATACATATATACACAATATTAGCAATATATAAAACATAAGTAGTATTACCAAAAAAATATTACTTATCTAGGTCTTAAAAAATATCTAGAATTTCCTGTCTCAGGTTTTTCAATCTCATTTTCAGATTTAGAATTTCCTGATTCAGTAAATTCACTTTCAGGGGGATTTATTTCTTTACTTTCAAGTTCTTGTACCGAATCAGAACTGTTTGTTAAAATATCATGGTTTTCTGCCACATTCATTCCCATGGATGCTCTGAGTTGATTTGAATGACGTCGAAATTCTTTACCTTCTTTAGATTTTACATCAAAAATAACCGATCCCTCTCTACCAGTTACTACTCCCTCTGTCCATGATGGACGATCCGGATTTTTAAAATCTTTAAGATAAACTTTCTGACCAATTTCAAAATTTCTTAGTTTACCTCCATAATGATCTTTTTGTTTTTCTACTTTATCTTCCACAATTTTCCTTGAGTTTGGAATCAGTAAATCCAATTTTCCACGAATTTTCCGTTGAAACATTAATTTCGAAGGACTTTCCCCTGTTGTGCTATGTGGTGTGTTTCGATAATCAAACAAAAATTGTGAAAGAAAATCATCTTTGTTTTTATTTTCCCAAAACGCCTTTTTTATAGCCAGTTTAAATATTTTTACGGAATTTTCGGCCTGGCCATTACTAGCAGCATGCTTTGGGGTGGTAAAAAGTTGTCTGATACCATTTATTGTTAAAAATTCTCGAAATTCATTTGAGGAAAAGGGCGGGCCATTATCGGAAACAATTTTATTAGGCAGACCGAAGGTTGCAAATAATCTTTTTAAAATAGAAATTACATGCTTAGCATCACTAATATTTGTTTTAAAAATTTCTGGCCATTTTGTAAAAGAATCAATAACAATTAAGTATTTATTTCCCAATAAAGGTCCTAAAAAATCTAAATGTAAACGACTCCACGGAGCATTTTCGTAGGGCCAAGGATGCAGATGTACTTTTGGTGGGTTATTTTGAACTGAATTACAAGTTTCACAATTTTTACACATTTTTTCAATCTCTTCATCAACCTTAGGCCACCAAAAGTAAGATCGAGCCATTGCTTTACATTTGGTTATGCCCAAATGAGATAAATGAATTTGTTCAAGTAAAATTGATTTTAATTTCTCTGGCACAACCACCCTGTAACCCCACAATAGGCATCCGTGTTCTAAATGTAATTCATCTTTCTTTAAATAGAAAGGAGTTGCTTTTTCTACAATTTGAGACTTATCGGGCCAACCGTGAAAACAATATCCATAAACGGTATTTAAAAGAGGATCTTTTTTTGTAAATAATGCTACTTTTTTATAGTCTATAGGAAGATTTTCTTCTAAATAAAATATATGTGAGTAGTCAAATTTAATTTCGTCGGTATTTTTAAGGGGCAGTCGTGATAGAGCATCTGCGTGATTTTTATCTGTTGGAATAAATTTAATTTCATAGTTGTAAGTACTTAAAATGATACTCCAGCGCTGTAGTCGCGCTGCCGCGTACAAAGGTATGCCCTTTTTATTGTTAAAAATATGCACTAAAGCACGATTATCACATAATAACGTAAAAAATCGACCAAATAAGTAATCGTGAAATTTCTTTAAACAAAAAATTATAGCAGCACCCTCCTTGTCCATTTGACTATAAGCCTTCTCTGCCTGTGAAAGTGTGCGTGAAGCAAATGCTATGGGGCGAATATCTCCATTTGAATAAATATGAGAAATTACCCCCCCTACTGCATATGAGCTAGCGTCTACTGCTAAAGTTACTGGCAATTTAGGGTTATAATGCGCTAAAATTTTAGGTGATGCAATTTCCTTTTTTATCCATTCGAACGATTGATTTTGTGATTCACCCCAATACCATGAAGTATTTTTTTTTAACAATACGTGCAAAGGATGTAGTTTATGGCTCAGATTTTCTATAAATTTTTCATAAAAGTTAACAAGTCCCAAAAAGGATTTTAAACTTGTAATGTCATTAGGTTGGGGTGCATCAAGGATAGCTTCTACTTTTTCTAATGATGTCGTCAAGCCTTTATTATTTATTGTATGCCCCAAAAACTGAATTTCTTTTTGAAAAAAAGAACATTTATTTAATTTTACTTTTAAACCGCAATCTGTCAAAATTTTAAAAACAACAAATAAGTTTTCTAAATGTGTCTTCGAATCTTTTCCAGTTATTAAAACATCGTCTAAAAAAATTGCCACATTATCAATGCCTGAAAAAATGTTATCAATAATTCTTTGAAATATACCAGGGCTCGAAGAAATTCCATAAGGTAAACGATTCATTTTAAATAATCCTTTATGCGTATTAAGGGTGGTTAGAATTTTTGACGACTCTTCAAGTTCGATTTGCGCATACGCTTGAGACAAATCGATTTTGCTAAAAAAAATTCCATCATGTAACGCTGCAAATAAATGCTCAATTTTAGGAATAGGGTATCTATCTACACATAAATTGGGATTTAAAGTAACTCTATAGTCGCCACAAATTCTTACCCCCTCACCAGATTTTTTTAACACTGGGACGATAGGTGTAGCCCAGGGACTAAATTCAATTGGAGTTAAAATTTCATCTTTAATTAAATTATTTAATTCAGTCTCGACTTTTTCTTTTAATGCTAGAGGTAAATTGCGAGCCTTAAAAAAAATAGGACTTGCGTTTTCTTTTAGATGTAATTTGGCTTTTCCTTTATTGAATTTACCTAAACCTCCAGAAAATACTTCAGGAAATTTATTTTGCAAAATTTTTTGCAAGTCACTTACATTTATTTCATTTATATGATGTAGGTTTAAAAGTTTATCAATCGAAATATTTAATTTACCAATCCATTTTCTCCCTAAAATTGGTGGGCCCCCATTTTTTATAACAAACAATTTTGATTCGGTACTTATATCATTATAACAAACCCTTACATAAATAAATCCTAATGTTTTAAACAAATCTCCAGCATATGATTTTAAATTTAAAGCAGATTCATTTAAAGGCATATTTTTAAAATTATTTAAATAAAACTTATCAGAAATTGCTGAAATTGGCGAACCAGTATCACATTCCATTGAAATTAATTTATCATTAATCAATACATTAATTTTTAATTGTTTTTCATTGAGCTGCGTAATATTATTAAAATAATAATCAGAATCGGAATCAGTACAATCATTTTCAACCGAAACAAATTTATTAAATTTAGAAAAATCAAAATTTTTATCAGTACCTTTTTTCTTACAAACGGAGCTTGTGTGTCCTTTGCGGCCACATGTTCTGCAGGTGGCGTTTGCGAAAAAACAGGCGGAAGTGCTGTGGTTCTTCTTTCCACAATGGCGGCACGGCTGATGATTCTCTCCTGGTCCAAAGCTACAAGATGGCGTCTGCGTATTAAACTTCGATTTTTTAAATTGGCTGGAACCTGGTTGTTGTTTCATAAAATTTACCTTGTTGGTACCGCCAACAAGTTCGGAATTTCTCTCTGCTGCTTCCATATTTACTGCTATTTCTACTGCTTCCGTGTACTTAAGAGATTTTTCTTGAAAAAGACGTTGCCGAATGACATCATTCAGTAACCCAAAAACCAACTGATCTCTTAATTGAGTTTCTAAATTATCTCCAAATTTACAGTATTTTGCCAGTTGCTTTAATGCTGCTATATACGATGAAATTTTCTCACCCCTTTCCTGTTTTCTCTGCCGGAACTTGTAACGTTCAGCTATTTCAGATGGCGTGGGTTGCAGATGGTCAGCCAACATTTTAGTTAGAGCAAGAAACGTCTTGTCTGCGGGCTTAACCGGGCTGCAAAGATCTTCCATGAGCTCGTATGTCTGATCTCCGACAGCGGTGATCAATAGGGCAGTTTTCATATTTTCTTCTACTTTATTTACCTTAAAATACTGCTCCATACGTGTAGTGTATGAATTCCAGTTCCCTTCTCCCAATATAAATGTTTCTAACTGTCCCACGGCCATCTTTTCACCACAATTTATTATTTATGAGCAAATATTTATGTATTTATAATGTATTAAACAGTTTTAAGACTGCGCCAGTGTAATATCTTCAATTAATTACTAATTATTTAATATTCCCAGTTATTAAGTTAATCGGAGCGAATTTATTATTAGAAATAAAACAAGTAAATGTTGTATTATAACTGACTTTATTTCGGTATATTCCACATGAAGGTAAACTCAATAGTAATACAAAAAAACGGCTATCGCCAAACATTGATATTATTACAGGGTGATACGCATCACATATTTATTCCAATATATTACAGTTTTGATACGAGTCATTTTATTTAGAGATTTACTATTAGAAATGTTTCGGGAAATATTGCAACATCTCTGCCCACAATGCGTCGGAGTTGGAAACACTGCACTAGGTACGAAAATGAATTGGTGGGGACGCTTGATGTGTCGCAATATATCTCGAAACTATTCTAATTAATAAAACTTGTTGCTATTAGTGAGTTATAGGTAAAACATATTTTTAAATATAAAAGGGATAAACTACACAGCCTGACAACAGCGCACCAGGAAACGCATGTCGGTTCATTTACGAAATAGCTACGCGCTACGTTTCTTTGCAATGTATGACCGGGTCTTAAATATAAATACATGAACTTTGGTATGGCCTATGAAGACTATAGATAGTATGGCCGTTTATCAGCCATTTATCTCTCTCTTAATTTTCATGTTCTTTGTTACTTTCGAATCTGGGAAACCTGTGATATAATTCAAACAAAATTAAACTTAAAACAGAATTTTATTAGAACGTATGTTTAGTAGATAATATTTTACTTCATTTTTATAAAAAAACTCTTTCTTTTTAGTTGAGAATATTCGCAATAGAAGATTCCAAAGTTATAAACTTTCGTTTGTAGTAAACGTCGCGTCAAATTGGCAGGAAAATAAATAGGGATTATTTCGTGAAGCTTACGTTATTTTCCTAAAATTTTGTATTAAAATCGAATAATTTTTATTTGAATTTTTGTATTATTTTTAATTGAATCTTCTGTTTTGTTTGAATAGTCTCCTTTAAAAAAAGGGGCAAAAAATGTATGTGTAGGTAAATCATCGATTTGGTAACTAATAATGCATGAATAACATCGCTGCTTATACCCACATATAGAGATTGCACGAAAATATGCAGAAAAAATATATAATTCCAGAATGAACCGAAAAAAAAAAATAAAAAAACTTTTATATTTTAAAATATTAGAGAAAATGTTATCTTTCATAAAAGTTTTGTTTGTCATTATACAGGGTGTTCCAAATTGTTTTACCCAGGCTATAACTTCTAAACCATGCAAGATAATCGAACCGGACAAAATTCATCCATTATAATTGGCGGTGTACTTTGAAACAAATAAAAATTTGACGACCCACCCGCAAAAACTACCCCCTGGAACAACCCCCTCAAAAAATATTAACGACACCCTAATTTTTTGTCTGCTCATTTTTGCAGTTGCTTCTTTTTTCTGTACAACTGTTTTTAAAATTTTAAAATCGCTCCATAAATAAGTGAGAAAACAAATAAAACTGTATGTCAAGTTGATGATAAAAAATACTTTATTAGGTGACACATAATTAAAAAAAATACATTGAAACAAGAGAAAGAGAAGACAAGAAATAAATATCAACAAACAGTAGTAATACCTTATAATAAGTGCTTAAATTGCCCACCTCCCACTTCCACACATTTGTCAAATCTTAACAATAAACTTCTAGTACAGGCAGCTCGAATCATGGCCGGTGTAAATCTGTTATAAGCATGTCTGATTCCATTTTTAAATCTTCCAAGTCCTCTGGTTTTGTTTCGTGTACTACTTCCTCTATAGTACCCCAAAAAAAAATCTAGAGGCGACTAATCAGGTGATCTAGCCGGCCACCGGATAATTGGACAATGCGTGGATATAACACAGTTTCCATAAGTATTTTTAAAATATTGGGTCACAATTTGTGAATTATGAGCTGGTGCATCATCTTGCTGCCACCACATATCACGTATTTGATTAAGAGAAACACCTTCCAACAAATCAAGAACGGTATTGATTAAAAAATCACGATATCCTATTCCCGTTAGTGTGTTTTCATAAAAATAAGGACCTACAATCCTACCATTGAACGAACCACACCATACGTTTATGCTCCAAATATTTTGAAACCTTGTTTCTCTTACCCAGTGGGGATTTATTGGGGACCAGTAATTGGTAATATGACGATTTAAAACACCATTATTATGGAAACGTGATTCGGTGCTACATAATGTTTTATCTAAGAATGTGGCATCGTAATTTAGTTTCACCTGCATTCTAGCGAGAAAGCCTAAGAGTCTTTCAAGATCATTGGGGTGTATACCTTGGACAAAGTGTATTTTATAAGGATGATATTTATTGTCTTTTAATATTCTTTGGATGCTACTTTTGCTTATTCCAATTTCGAGTGCCAAATCTCTAAAAGAAACATGTGGATTTACATGAACGTAAGCCAAAACGTGTATAATATTTTCTTCATTTCTGATCATTCTGTTGTGTCCTTCATGATGTTTACCGTCAGGAAAATGCCCTTGTCTAAGACTTCTTTTTAAATTGGAAAACGTTCTAAATGAGGGAATTGTTCTATTCGGAAAACGTTTATAGTATAATTGTCTAGCTTGTGTTGAATTATTGCGACATTCGCCATAAATAATTATCATATCGGTGTACTCGTTAAAACTAAACACAGTAGGCATTTTAAAATATTTTGTTAGGACTTGATAAACTCTAAATTATTGCAAACTTTATCAAGTAAAAACTGATAATTTTATCGAGTATTTAAGCTGCACTTCTGTTTGACAAGAGACAGATTGATATAGTATTGTTTATAATGCTCTAGAAAAGTTACCATGAATTTGACCGCAAGCAACTTGATGAAAATAAAAAAAAATAATCTCACTTATTTATGGAGCGATTTCAAAATTTTAAAAACAGTTTTACAGAGAAAAGTAGCGACTACAAAAATGAGTGGAAAAAAAATTAGGGTGTCGTTAATAATTTTTGAGAGGGTTGTTCAAGGGGGGTAGTTTTTAAAGGTAGGTCATCAAATTTTTATTTGTTTCAAAGTACACCGCCAATTATAATGGATGATTTTTGTCCGGTTCGATTATCTTGCATGGTTTAGAAGTTATAGCATGGGTAAAACAATTTGGGACACCCTGTATAAGCATTATATAAGCAATGAGGTATTCAACTTCGATTTGAATAATTATTTCTGAAACAAGCAAATATTTTTATGAAGAATCACATTTTCTCTAAAAGTTGAAAATAAACAAGTTTATAAAAACTCTTTATCTGAAGTGGCTCGAGTCATTTCACACGTTGAAAAGAAGGCATGTGGAAACATTTATAAAACGAGCGCCCAAGTGGTCCAAGCAAATTCAGAAGTACTTAAAACGTAATGATCCGTCGAAAAAAATTCGTGTTCATGATAGTTTCCTAACTGGTTACTCAAAATTGTAATTATAAAGACAAGAAATAATGGTCACATCATAATGATAATTAGTGACTATTTCCTTCCATTTGTAATCAAACTCATTATTGTAGTCGATTGATTTCCCTCATTCTCTGTATAACAGTGACTTTCTATGCATATGAGCATCAAATTTCAATCGTTGGTCAAAATAGCAAACCCGTTATCGGTTACTGGTAATTAGTTTCAAAATAATTAGAGCCAAATCAGTTAATGTGGAAATTAAAGGCATTAGATTGTAAAATAATTGCTATTATGTTTTAACTATTTGCAGGAAATAGCTATTACATTGATAGACAGCTAGCCATCTATATTCCCGACAGATAAATATGACATTTACACGTGGTTGAATTAAACAAGATAATATAACTGATACAAGTATTTTTACGTTCCTATAAAAAGTGACTGAAAACATTAATTATCAAGGAAACATCAATTACAATCAAGGGTAATATAACGAGACCTTGATAAGTAGTCTACTATTTTTGGTGTATCTATATTTTAAGTGTTTTTTGATATTAATTTGCCAAAAAATAATTTTGTTATAAATAATTTGAATAGAGTCCGAGAGATTTACCTCAATTATTATTAATAAAACTATGTCAAGATAAATGGAAAAATACACAAAAAAATTTATAAAAATAAAAATTATCGCTAACTAATTAAGTTTGAATTATATTCTGAGCCCTAAATGTAATTTAAATAAATACATACAAAATAAAATAACTTTTTAAAATACCTTTTATTTTCGGTTTATTTTGAAACGTTTCACGGAATATTAGCTTGTACAGTTCATCAAATTTCTAGAGGTGTTCGACGCCCAGACAGAGAACGCGCTACGTGTGACTAAGATAGCTATTGTACAGTCTGCTAAAAAAGTTATTTTAAATAGTTTTTAATATTTTTAGGTAATTAAATTTTAAAAGTGTGGAATAGTTTAGGGATTAAATTGGTCTGATTGGACTTTTTTAGAACGTTTTTAAAAGCAGCTAAAGATAGTATGTAGAATTGAAAATAATTATTATGCCATAAAAGGTGTTTTGGAATTCCTTCAAACTTTTGAAATTGAGTCAGAAAATATAAATTTTATAGGATAGCGGAAAATACCTATAATTTTTTTGTAGGCCTTTGTAAATCATGGAAATAGTTTATATTTTATTTCTACCTTATTAAGGAAAATGGTACCTATTATTAATAACGGTTGTTTCTGAAACATTACTAAAATTTTCGAAATTTTGTTTTTCTACAAAATAATAAACTATACTATTTAGAAAAAAATTTATTTCTCTTATAATTTTATAAAAAATAACAGGGGAATATTTACATTTCTTGATCTATTGAACAAAACGATAAATTATCTCGACGAATGACACCATGTTCTAGTACGGAAGCTAGCTTTACATTTTTGTTGGTGGTTTCATGGGTTTCATATCAATTTTTTGTAATTGTAGTTTACACGTACATATACCTCTTAACACTTGTTTGCTTTATTAAAAAAGTGTGTTGTTGTGATTTACGTCGAAATAAGTCAAAAACAACTTGAAACCCCATATAAAATCAAAAAGGAGAAACGGAAAAAAATTGAGCCTGTAAATGAACACAACTCAGAAACAAAAATAGCTATCTAATAATAAAAAAATAAAATTTGATTCTTGTGTAGCTTCATCTATATCATTAACTGTTTTTGGTTTTTTAATGGTTTTTCTTGGTGATGAAAATTCCGATATCTCACGGTTATCGATTCTTTTTTTCTCTCCAGAAATGCGGACGACAGTGTTTTTAGATACTCCTGTAGCTGCAGCAACACGATCATTTACATTTTTAAATGGTATTGAAGGTGAATTAAAGTTTCCTTCTCTTCTCATAAACTCTATAACATTGGCTATTATTTCGCGAGATTGACTGTTAATCACGCGGCCTCTTAATTTGCTATTAAACTCCATACTTAAGTTCTATTAAACTGTAATGAGCAAAAAACACAAACGAACATTTACATTTACGTCTAAATGAAATAGTGAAATACTTGATGCGCAGAGTGTACTTTCATTGCGTAAATCCGTCGAGATGCCTGTCAGTAGTGCTTTCTCTGTCTAGCCGTCGAAAGCCTCTAGAAATTTGATGAACTGTACTCTGATAATAAATATATTTGACAGTAGCAGTTATCAAATATACCTACCTATAATAAGTATGCGAGTTGCTGTGAAGATAGGTGAATATCAACCACCATGCAAGGACAGTCAATTTAAAATATAGTCGATTTATTTGGTTCCGATTGGTACTTACTATTATGCAAATAGCGATGTGATTGGATAAAATGTCAAAGTTGACAGGCGAGGGCAATAATCCTATATATTACCCTATAAGGTATAGAAGGAAAAGAAGGAAAAGAAGGAAAAGAAGGAAAAGAAGGAAAAGAAGGAAAAGAAGGAAAAGAAGGAAAAGAAGGAAAAGAAGGAAAAGAAGGAAAAGAAGGAAAAGAAGGAAAAGAAGGAAAAGAAGGAAAAGAAGGAAAAGAAGGAAAAGAAGGAAAAGAAGGAAAAGAAGGAAAAGAAGGAAAAGAAGGAAAAGAAGGAAAAGAAGGAAAAGAAGGAAAAGAAGGAAAAGAAGGAAAAGAAGGAAAAGAAGGAAAAGAAGGAAAAGAAGGAAAAGAAGGAAAAGAAGGAAAAGAAGGAAAAGAAGGAAAAGAAGGAAAAGAAGGAAAAGAAGGAAAAGAAGGAAAAGAAGGAAAAGAAGGAAAAGAAGGAAAAGAAGGAAAAGAAGGAAAAGAAGGAAAAGAAGGAAAAGAAGGAAAAGAAGGAAAAGAAGGAAAAGAAGGAAAAGAAGGAAAAGAAGGAAAAGAAGGAAAAGAAGGAAAAGAAGGAAAAGAAGGAAAAGAAGGAAAAGAAGGAAAAGAAGGAAAAGAAGGAAAAGAAGGAAAAGAAGGAAAAGAAGGAAAAGAAGGAAAAGAAGGAAAAGAAGGAAAAGAAGGAAAAGAAGGAAAAGAAGGAAAAGAAGGAAAAGAAGGAAAAGAAGGAAAAGAAGGAAAAGAAGGAAAAGAAGGAAAAGAAGGAAAAGAAGGAAAAGAAGGAAAAGAAGGAAAAGAAGGAAAAGAAGGAAAAGAAGGAAAAGAAGGAAAAGAAGGAAAAGAAGGAAAAGAAGGAAAAGAAGGAAAAGAAGGAAAAGAAGGAAAAGAAGGAAAAGAAGGAAAAGAAGGAAAAGAAGGAAAAGAAGGAAAAGAAGGAAAAGAAGGAAAAGAAGGAAAAGAAGGAAAAGAAGGAAAAGAAGGAAAAGAAGGAAAAGAAGGAAAAGAAGGAAAAGAAGGAAAAGAAGGAAAAGAAGGAAAAGAAGGAAAAGAAGGAAAAGAAGGAAAAGAAGGAAAAGAAGGAAAAGAAGGAAAAGAAGGAAAAGAAGGAAAAGAAGGAAAAGAAGGAAAAGAAGGAAAAGAA
Organism: Psylliodes chrysocephalus; assembly: GCA_927349885.1. Classification (NCBI taxonomy): domain Eukaryota; kingdom Metazoa; phylum Arthropoda; class Insecta; order Coleoptera; family Chrysomelidae; genus Psylliodes; species Psylliodes chrysocephalus. The sequence goes on from OV651817.1 coordinate 15,741,067, forward strand.
GGAAAAGAAGGAAAAGAAGGAAAAGAAGGAAAAGAAGGAAAAGAAGGAAAAGAAGGAAAAGAAGGAAAAGAAGGAAAAGAAGGAAAAGAGAGAAAAGAAGAAAAAGAAGGAAAAGAAGGAAAAGAAGGAAAAGTAGGAAAAGAAGGAAAAGAAGGAAAAGACAAATCCGGGAAAAATTAAAAAAGTTAAAAATTAAAGAAACCAAAAACATGGGTTCATCGAACAGTACTCAAACCTAGAACCTTCGGACAGTGACAGTCACTGGTCTTACCAGTTAAGCCATAGAAAAATAAAAAGAGAAGGTTTGAATAAATGGCGGGACTTGTTTCCTTGTTGGTAGTTGAACCGTAAGTGCTTAGAGCGCTGCTATCTATAAATTCAAACCCGTTTTACACCCACAAAAAAATGTTTTCAAAAATAATGACAAAGAGATCAATAATTTTACTGATTTATCCCTTTAAATTTCACTTTTATATAATGTGTGATCAAATACAGGGATAATCGTTAATAAATTTAAAGTTAAAGCTAAATTTAAATATTATTAGTTGGTGTAAATCTGGCTTTGAAAATAAATTAGGTTATGTTGCTATAAATATGTCAGCCTGATATTATTTTCATATTCAAATGCAGGTGATATTTTTTTCAAATGTAGGTGAGTAAATTGTAATAATTAAGTATAAGTTAGATTTAACCATTTTAACTATAGGGAGGTTCTTAAGAAAATCATTAACTTCTGATTCATTTAAATTTTAATTGCAGAAGTAAGTATTTTTCTCACAAAACTAACAAGAAATTTTATGTTTTTCCTGCTATTATTACTCTAAAGATAAATGGATCCACATTTTAAACATTTGTGGTCAAAAAAATGAAAGGAGTTGTGAGCGAAATGTGTGAAGTCAATTTACAAACAAATATTGTAGAACCCGAGATAGAACCGCATCCTAGTTTTACCATTGTTTAAAGAACTTTAGTTCTTTATACAATGGTTTTACTCATAAATACTATGATGAAAAAAGGCGAATGATTTGCTCAAAAAGTTATTGTTCAATTTTTGGGTGATATTCATTATTATATTTATCAAATAATACCCAAATATGTTCAAAAACTTATATGCTATTTAGGTCAACTTGTTAATTTTTGCATAGTTTACCTATTAAGATCATAAATCAGATGTTTTCTATTTTTATTGAAATTTTTATACCTTTTTTTGCAAGAAAACTGTAAGAATTTAAAAAAGTTATGACTCATGTTAATTTTTAATTTTAAGATACACACTGCACCTGTATTGAAGCTGGAGGCTTATTGTACCCGAAATAGGCATTACAACTATTCTAGATTGAAATAGATGGGAAAAGGCCTTAAAGGGACAATACGTATAAGAATATTAGAATTAGAATGATTTGTCCTTGGATTAATAAGAGATATTTAAAACATTAAACAATTGTGTTTATAAATTAACTAATTTGACTTTTTATAAAAACTATTTTGGGTTTTTTAATAATAAAAACATTGTCATGCGTTATGCTGGTTATCATATTATATTTTTCAGTAATTTAGTGTGTGATATAGTGCTTGTTATGTTCAAAATATGCATTTAGAAGATAATGAGACACATGTAATTACATGGTAATTCTAAATAAATTAAACTTGTTAAAAATGTGTTTTATTTTTCAGGTAAAACAAGTAACATTTTACATTTTTCAACATTTACCTACAACAAAAATTCACTAAACTTATTGTTTGTTTAGTAGTTGTAAGTAAAAGTTGTCAAATAGGAAAATTTTACTTCTAATTGCTTTAAATATCTAATTTATCAAGCCCGCCAATTTTTAAATCGCTTTAATTAGTAGTGTTCTACTTTATCGACTGAAACTGACAGGTGTAGTTCAACCGTAAGCGCTTAGCGCGCTACTGTCGAGGTCAAGCAAACTTGTTACCAACTATATACATGTAATCCACATACTTTGATTTTCTTTTACTATACAGAGAATGGTCGCACTGCGCAGCTTTCTGAGTGCCTTTTAAAAGGAGATAGAAAACTTCGCCATTTTAAACCCTTATTACGTGTTGCCTACATCTTGGCGCAATATTTTTAATAGGTGCGTTTTAATCATCCGCTTCTGCTTTGGAATTGTCGGTTTTCTTGTTTTAATCTGACAGGTTAGAACGACTGAACCGACAATTGCGGAAGCAGAAGCGGATGATTAAAACGCACCTGATATTTTGCTTGCTGCTGTCAGTGTCAGTGAATATTATTTTTGGAGTCACAGTTTATTGCTAAATAATCAGTTAGCTCACTCGGACCAGTTGAAAGTTCCAAAATAACATCCACTCCAGGAATACAAATTCAGGCAGAAGACTGCTGTTTTATTATAGGCGGTTGTAATATATTGTATTATCTGAGTTGCGCAGTGTATAAACTGGAACATTGAGATAAAAAGTGCCGACGCAGAGTGAGCGATCTGATTCTTTAGCTATAAACTGTCATAGGGTTCAAAATGGCCGCGCCCTATGTTGGGCGTGTCGGACCTCTCTCTTGCCCCTTATAGTAATCAAAGTATGTGATGTTATCCGACCCCCGTGAGTTAAGCTATCGCTACACATTGTTTTATTATCGTAATTCGTAAACTTCTGATGGGTGCTCTTATTTTTTCTTTTCTTTAATTTTCAGCTTTTTCAATTTTTCTTTGGTCGGTTTTGACTTTGGAGATATGAAGAGGTGTAATGTTTATAATTTTGTAGAAAAAATTGGAAAATATTTAGTTTTATATCTAAAAAATTGCATTTAATTTTTGGGTTCGGAAAAAAAGAAATTAAAACAATATATTTTTTAAATTAATTTAATTTTATTATATTACTAAGTCAATAATTTGTTATTAATTTTAGTTTAAAATATATATTCGAAATTTAATACAAAAATAAAAATTATTTTTACCAAAAATAGTTTTAGAGCTGGTTGAGAAAAGCATACGACTTACTCATGTGTTGTCCTATTTATAATTTACTCATATATTTGGTTTAATTTTACATAAATAAATATGATTTTATTTTCCACCATTGCATGGGCTCGTCAAAATACAAAAAAAAAATCTGAATTGTCCAACACATGATTTTTCTATCTTATTATTATTAACCATTAAACACTTCAAGGATTATCCAATAACATTCCGTCCTTTTCTATGACATAGAAATACAATACTTTTTAATACTGTTTTTTTTCTTTGATTGTTATATAAAGGAAATACTTTTCTTACGTTCTTCATAAATATTTCAGTAAAATAAGGATTTCATTTTTAATACAAAATGGTCTTTTACTGATCGACTTGAGGCAAAAATTTCACATTTATCCAACTTTTTTATTTTTTTATATTTTACTTTGTTTTACAGGAAAGCAAAAATAAAAACGATTTTTATAAATGAAGTACGAAAATGCATCATCAAGGTTACTTACATTATATTAAATTGTCCAGTCTTTACTGGAAAGAGCTTGTTTAAACTGCGCTATATTATATTCGCTAAAATTTATTTTCGCTACAAAAATTTTTTTAATCCTTTTCTAAATTTTTAAAGAGATTAAAATCACAAAAACTAAATAATGATTTGAAATTTAATTATCGGTAACACAGCATGTAATATTGTATTTACAGCTGCTTACAAAAATTTAATAAATTAATGTGCAGGAATTTTTAGTAACTTTTGAAGGACACGTAACTGTTGGCATAAGGTCAAAAGGACAAAAGCATATACAAATCCATAAAACAATCATTTGTCAAAGTTAAAATCTGCCGTTAAAATAAACTAAGTATGTGGAACGTATATATGAAATAACACCTCAGAAATTTGATTTAGGAAAATATGTCTCCAGAAGGAGAATGATAACAATTTAAAATGGTATGAACAATTTCATTAACTTTGTAAGATACGGTACACATTTCGAAGTGTTTGTCCATACAGAATGTAGACAGATCTCTACATTTTACGTTATTAAACTCTTCCATCTAAATACTAGTACCTTCACATTTTAAATTTATACTGCAGTAGAAGCTAATTAATTTAAAAAATCTATTTTAATTAAATTTAGGTAATCATCATTATTACCAATTTTATTTATACATGAAATATTTAGAAAAAATTAATTTTGTCATTATTAACGATATTGATATTTAAGAAGAGTAGTTTTAGATTAAAAATTAAGTGTTGTTGGGATTGTTTCTCTGGCGTATAAATAAAAAACGACTAATACGTGCCCTATTAGCATCCATAGCTTTTTAAAATTTGAGGCCCAAATTGTTACCTTGAATGAACTGTAGACATTAGGATGTTTTGAATTTATTAGTTTGCACTTTCTTTCTAGAAAATATTTTGTCATCAAATCACTTAAAGCAGCAATTACAATTTATCCGTTTGATTTATAAACTGGTATCACTGACAGTGAATAAATGTGTTTTTACCTTTCACTTGTATTCACCAAGGAATTGGAATTTTATTACTCCTCTTTCCTCTTTCCTATAGCTTGCAATCTTTAGAGCAGCCAACATGCTTAAACCTTTAGATATCGACCACATAAAAAAACATTTTCTACCTAATTTTAATTCCTCAATATAGTATATTACATTAAGAGTGTGGAAAAAAACATTTCTCACACGAATAGGAAATATTGTCGCACGAGGCACAAGTTGAGTGCGACTATCACATGAGTGTGGAAAATCACTTTTCACAAAAGTGATGTACAATATTTTTCCTACGACCACAAAGTAATTAAATCAAAAAATGTAAAATCAGGTAATTATTATTATTATAATAATTAAAATAAATGTATTTAAAAAAATAATCAACAATAATCGTATTTATTCAATTTTCATTTTTTCTAAACAAATGAAAAACAAAAAATTAAAAAACAAAAAAAAATCTGCTCCTGCAAGGATTTGAACGCGGTCGCTCGCCAGGTCTCAAATGGCAAAGTTGATAAAGTTTGATACTCTTATTATCTGAGCTAATACGCCTTACGTTAACTGAAGGATCTAATAGGTTATGTGTTTAACCAGAATAGAAAGCAATTATAACTCAGTTGTTTTAAAATTATTTCAATAATAATTATTAAAGATAAATATCTAAGATCTAATTTACAATAATTTCAATAATTTAACAATCAATTTTAGTTTTAATATGGACATTACATAGATCAAAATAGAAATGACGCGTTTGGCATTTTGTGACAGCTGATGCGGAAAGCAGCTTTAGAATGGAAAGTAAATTCTTATTTATACGCGTGTGATATAGGACACTTTCCATAAGACTATAGGTATAGTGTGATATGTGTCACTTTCCTAAGTGGTCGAAGGAAAAATAGTTTTTATTCAAGCTTAGTATAAATTCTTATACTTTTTCTCACGTCTTTTTCTTATTTACTCCATTGAGTGTTTATCAGTAGCAGCTACTCTATTTTATGTTTTTGGAGGCTTCTCAGTTTGTTATACCATTCTACTATATTTTTAGGTATGTAATTCTACTAACATGCATACATACTATACTAACACCTTTGTTTTCTCTTTATAGTCCTGATGATGGTCTAAGGCCGTAACTGGTTTTTATATTTTTTTTACATAAAACTTGTTTTAGGTGTGTTTAATTTTAGGTTAATTTGGCCCTTGATAATATGACCACATTTAAGGAGTCTTCAATTTGGAATTAACTAGTTTGATCCAAAATATTTATAAATCTTTTTCAAACAATATACAGGGTGTTCGATAAGTACGGTACATAATTTCAGGAGCGTATTCTGGAGTTAAAATAAAGGTATTTCTCAAAAATGCTTCGTGACGAAAAGTTTCATAAAAAAAATACAATTTTTGAAATATTTCCAAAACCACTTAAGATATTTTAATTAAATTTTTGCAGCTTTTGAGAGTTAGCAACGTTGCGGTTTTAATGTAAACACAGTGGCTTTCGTTTAACCAGTGGCGTGCGGACAAGGTAATAGCTGAAAAATATGGAAGGAAAAACGTGTTACGCTGCTGTTCTTTTTCAATATTTACTTTTTTGATTGTTCAATTTTGAAGAAAAAAGGTCCCTTGACTTTTTCATAAATAATTACAGAGCCATTTTAATTTTTTTTTTATTTAACTACAAATAACAATCATATAAATAATCACTTGTAACACAGAATCAAAGCAAATGTTCAAAATGGCCACCTAATGATAAAACGCACGATTCCAATCGTCTCCTCATTGGTTGTCTTACTCTTTCAAAAAATCCTGAAGTATTTCTTATGGTATTACAATCTTGAATTATTAGATTTCTTAAATCATTTTCATTTCATACAGGTGTCTCATACACGAGTGATTTAAGGTAACCACATAAATAAAAGTCCAAGGGATTAAGATCAGGAATGCAAGGTGGCCAAGCTTAAGGACCTCCGCGTCCAATCCAGCGATTAGGAAAAGAGTTGTCGAGGTATTGGCGAGCAAGAAGGCTAAAATGGGCTGGTGCACCATCGTGTGTAAACCATAGATCTCCTCTTACTTGCAGAAGAACTTCTTCTAACAGACCATTTAGTTCTTCGTGTAAAAACTGAGTATTCGAATCACAATTCAGTAGAGGGGGTAAAAAGTATGGTCCAATAAGATGGTCATCAATAATCCTTATCCATATATTTAGTGAAAATGTTTGCTGAAAGCGACCTTCTCTTATTGCATGATAATTCTCCTCAGCCCATAAATGTTCATTATGAAAATTAATAATTGCTTCTCGCGAAAAAGTTGCCTCATCAATAAATAAAATTAGGATCAAAAAATTGTAGAAATGTGCAACTTTATGTAGTAACTACCTATCAAAATTTAGCCTTGGCTGAAAGTGGCGAGGCATCAGAGCTTGTACCCGCTGTATGTGGTATGGGTAAAGCAGAAAAACTTTCAAAACTCTCCAAATAGTATTTGCACTTAAAGCTGTTGTGCAATCTTCCTGGTACTCGTTGAAGGATTTTCTTCTATATTCTTAGTATAGCTTCTTCTAGCTCAGGCGTTGTTACTGTTCCTGGTCTATCAGGAACTACCCGATTATGCTCAAAACTACCGGTTTCACTCAATCTGGCTTATATCTTTCCAAATGTTTTAGCACATGGCGTTACCCTATTCGAGTAACGTTGCTGATAAATTCTTCTAGCTTCCGCTGAATTCTCATTTGCTAAGCCATAAATAAAGTGCATTTGAGCCATTTTAGCGTTAGTAAAGTTATTCATTTTAATGTCTGAAATACAGATAAATAAACAATTGGCGACTAGTAAAATGTCAAACAATTACCTGGGAAAAATTGAACCTAACTTTTTTTGTTGTACATTGTTCAAATGGGTTAAAAATAATAAAAAAGAAAAAAAAAATTACTGCCTTTGTTGCTTTTTCTTCCAAATCGAACATTAAAAACAGAACTATGGCGTAACACGTTTTTCCTTCCATATTTTTTAGCGATTAGTTTGATTATAATATCTTAAGTGATTCTGGAAATATTTAAAAAATTGAATTTTTTTATGAAACTCTCACACCCTGTATTTCCGTAACGAAGCATTTTTGAGACATAGTGTATATGACAAAAATACCTTTATTTTAGATCCATAATACGCTCCTGAAGTAATGTACCGTACTTATCGAACGCCCTGTATTGGTGAAATATATACAGGGTGTCCCGAAATTAGACGGTCATATTTCAACAGCGTAACCTATATACTAAAATAGGAATAAAAATTAGATAGACATAGGTCTAAGAACGTTTCGTTTTCGAGATGCAGGGTGTTGCAAGTGAAGTCCTGATGGCACATTTATAAATAGTTTCTAAAATTTCTTTAGACACCGATTTTCCAAATTTAAAAAAAAAATAAAATTTTTGATTCCATAGGCCTAATAATAATTGTTTACACTTTCGAATAACATAACATCAACTCTTCATGAAATTTTCAAATGATTTTCTCTTGAAAATGGTGCGTCCTAGCAAGATGCAACAAAAGTAGCTTGATTATAAAGAAAACATTGATTTTCCAAATTTTATAGTCAAAAATGTTAAAAATTGACAACAAAAAAACTTGGGGCAATTTTACCCTAAGCCCCCTCTAATTTACCCACCTATGAAGATGATCAAAAACTAAGGTTTAGTCCATTAAATAGAGCGTAAAAGGCATTTTTACCAAATTTTACCTAAAACGTTTAGAAAATATTTACAAAAGTGTATCATCAAGACTTCACTTTTAACACCCTGTATCTCGGAAATAAAACATATTCGGACCTATGTTTATATGAACTTTCACTCCTATTTTAGGATATAGATTATGCTGTTAAAATATGACCGTCTAATTTCGGGACCCCCTGTATGTATGTGTAATGAATTGTCTCATTTTATTTCTACATAGAATTAAATAAATGTGTGTTATTAAGTAATCTGAGGAATTCCGATATTATGTTTTAAAATTTTGGCTAAATATAATAGTAGACATTTCTTCAAATACATACAAGTCTAGAAATGTCTGAATTAAGATAACTGTGAAAATTAGTGTTCAATTGTTTTATTTACCAGCACATATAGTTATTTTTCACAATAGTAACAGAGAAACAGAGATATTCACTGTCAAATGTAGAGTTTAGTAGGACTAGTTTAATGTTTTTTGTGTTTCTTGAAAAATACTTATTTTGAACAAAGATAATCTTCTCTTCCTTAGGTAATGTCGTATAGAATGTGACTAGCATTTAAATGTTTGGTGGTATCATATTTAATAATTGCACAGTTATGGTACAATAATTGTCTTATATCCATAATTTTGGTTTTCAGGTACAATTGATCTGAATAATATCACATATTCTAACAAAAAATAAGTTTTAGAAATCGTTTTTGAATCTATGGGTTTTCATTGCATCCTACTATTCTACACTGTACCAAATCATTATATAAAAACTTCAAGTAGTTAGTGGACATAGGATCTTTTTTAAATATCCTATGTAAATCTATATAATGTTATATATTATTTCTTTATTACAAATTTAATATGCGTATTCCACCTGAGGTGCTTAGTTATAATATCACGTAATTGGTTTAATTTGATAGGGAACATTTCCTATTTTTAGGGTTAAATTATTACAAGTATGTAAACAAGTTTTGGTAAAGCTGAATGGGATACTATTTGTTTTTCCTTAATTTACAGTAATTTATAATCCTACCATTTTTTACAGATTTGAAATCATACTCAATTTTATTGTTAAGTTTGTTTTAGCAGTAAAAAGAATAACCGTGTCATCAGCAAAACCTAAAACGTCATCTTCGATTGGTAATAAGAATAATCCATTTATATAAATATTGAACGAAACAGGCGGTATCCCAGAATGGACTGTCCTATTTTTACTGATATCATTTAGTTCGGTAATAATAGAAATAATTTTTAATACAACTTTGTTACTTCCTTGTTTTTATTTTAATACTACTAACATTCTCTTGAATGTTATTGTAACATCTTGCTCATATCTTATAACATTTACGGTCTCTTTGTAATTATCTAATCATTGCTAAGATAATCGTTGTTTTCCCTGTATTCTTCCTTCGTATCGGTTCTAAAGTTTTCGTTTACGACTTTCACACTCTTATAAACATTATATCTTGCGGGTTATGGTAGGACCTCGGGGACGTTTATTTCGAGTCTTAAAGGCAGAGCCGATCTCAGCTACCTAAACAGTTTAAGAAAAGTGTGTAGTAAAAGTTTACATCGTTATTTTTAATTTTTATCTGGAAAAGGTAAAAAATGTATGTATATGTCGTAGGCGGATTGTAAAATGCGTCATATCATACGCCTAGGCGTATGATTATACGTACGTCAGGCATATTATCAAACAGTCGAATTTATTCGAACCTCGAACAATACGCCTGGTCATAATATTTTGCCTAGCAATTTATTAGTCTTATCGTAAATCTCTAAAGTAAAACAGTTGTGTTTGGAACTTTTTAAGAGTTTTTCAGTTATTGTGAAACAATATAACAATTTAAGTGCAATATGCAAGAACCAGTAATAAAAGAAATATTTATACAGAAATTAAATACATTTTATGCAGGTATGTAATAAGGTAATCAACAAATGCAAATTTAATGACATAACCTTAAATAATTAGAACAAAAAACAAAAGATAGACATTTTTGTAAATACTAACTCTAAACTCCAAAGGCCGGGGCACAATGAGAAATATTAAATATTCCTGGAGTTTTCTATTTAATATTTTATTTTAGGCGGACGAGATAAAATGATAAGTGAATTCCTCGCCCATGCGTCGAAATATTTTTAAAATGTTGCATACGATGCGCTGAAAAAAAGAATCAGATCCACAAAGGGATAGTAGTAAAACCAATTGTTACTAAAGGTTGGAACCACAGAGCCCAAGTCAATCTTATTGACTTTCAGTCTACGCCTGATGGCGACTTTAAATGGTTGCTTAATTATCAAGACCATCTCACTAAATTTATCCATTTAAGACCGCTTAAATCAAAAAAAGCTGAAGATGTATCATTAAAACTTTTAAAAATTTTTCTTAAATGGGGAACACCAAAAATATTACAAAGTGACAACGGTAGAGAATTTGTTAACACAATTATAAAAAACTTGGTTGAAAAATGGCCGGCGTGTAAGATTATAAATGGTAGACCTCGACATCCAGAAAGTCATGGCAGTGTAGAACGCAGCAATCAGGATGTTGAGAACATGTTACGTTCTTGGCTGAAAGATAATAACAGTAAAAATTGGTCTTTGGGATGTTATTATGTACAATGCCATAAAAACTCATGTTAATTTAAATTCCATAAGCTTACAAACTGAAGTAATTAACGAAATAGAAAATGAAGAGCAATTACAAAATGTCTTGAAGGAAAATGGTTATTTGGAAAATGGGATTAAAGCTGACAATATGAATATTGAAGACCAAAATACAAATATGGATATCCAAGATAACAATGAAATTGTGGTTTTTGATCAGAAGCGGATGATTAAAACGTACCTATTAAAAATAATGCGCCAAGATGCAAGTAACACGTAATAAGGGATCAAAATGGCGGAGTTTTCTATCTTCTTTTAAAAGGCACTCAGAAAGCTGCGCAGTGCGACCATTCTCCGTATAATGAAAGAAAATCAAAGTATGTGGAACTGTGCCTTATTATCTTTTATCGATCCTTGTTGTCAAAAATTATAATTATAAAATATAACCAACAAATTTACAAGAAATGTCGACTATCAAGAAAAAAAGAATATTATGTACAAGGTGTGTTCTCGCAACTACTCTTATTATTATTATTATTACTCTAAATTAAATCCCCTTATAATATATAACCCTCCAAGTAAGTGGTTAAAATGCGTTTACGAAGAGTACTCTTCGTTTACAAAAAGGAAAAAACCCCGGTAGGTAGATATTACAATTTAAATATATGTTTGTTGTAGGCTGAGTCTCAAACAACCTAACCTCGATAGTAGATGGGGCCCTCCGAAATATAAGGTTAAAAAAAAGGAATCGTCTTATTTGTGGTGGTTAAGTGAACTCAACTAAGCACGATGTCCAGTTAGGCAGCTTCCTCATGGTATCGGTAGGTAGCAGACTGCTAAAAAAATGACTTCGTATTCGGTGGGGCTATTTAATTGTTTAAACTCTGTTGTCTGTTGCTAGCACGCAAAGTGGCAAAGTGGAGAAGCCCTATTCAATATGGAGAGGTGGAGAGAACTTGCACACAGTCTTTAGGAGTATTCCTCTAATAAAAGCGTTCACGCACAATTGTAAATCTGAACGAACGAATAAAAGAAGCGAACTAAGGAGGTCTGAAAAACATTGACGATTGTAACGATTATGTATACAGAGGGCTGTTGGGAATATAGATAATTGAAATAATAATTCATTTTAAAAAACTTACCCTTGATGGTATGTGACCTCTTAGTTATTAATTTATTAAATTCACACTTTCAGCCCGATATTATATCCACCTCTAGGTGTATGAATCACAAAGATTACTAAACAATATATCGAACTAAAGAAATCTATGGTTTTTACCCAAGAATAAATCCTAGAAAATTCTAGCTGAAATCTTGGCACATGCCACATTCAGAATCCAAGCAAAAACTTGGCCAGGAAGGAAGTTCCACAAAATGACCAACAAAAGTCAATGTCTTAGCAAGAAGGCCCTAACTACAAAAAGGTAATAGGATAATTTCTGGTAAGACTGTGGTCAATATTTATAAATTTAGAAGAATCTGACAACTGAAGGAGTTAAAATAGACCATGTAAACAATAACAATAAAAATAAAGCTTTTTAATAATTAAATGAGCTAGAGTTATTGTTCAAAGTAACGAAATATATTTACTTACATTATTAATTATTTATTAAAAGTATTGGTTATTATTGAATATACTCCAGGTGAGATTATACTTTATTACAAAATATTGTTACGCAGCAACCTGTAGCGTACTGCAGTCGTCATAAGTAAAGGTACGAGTAAATGAAGAAGATAGAATATTCCCGAAATGTCTCAAAATGTCATTCCTTGTCAAAGAAAAGTCCAGATTGTTCGAGAAGGGTCTAGAAGGTCGAGGCAAGCTATATAAGTCGACGACCTGACGTCAGTTGGCAGTTTTATGATAGACGTTAAAAGTTAATGTTATCAGTTAAAGTTATTGTGTCAGTTGATTGAGTTATTGTAAAAGTTGATTTCAAATAAATTGTGATACTAAAAAAACCAGCGTAACAATATTATTTTATATTTTACTATAAAATATGTTCGATAAAAATGGATATTTTATGAATTATTTAATGGACCCATTTTATTGATTTATATACATTTATATACCGCACACTCTTAAATCTAAAGGTAACTAAAGAGATCAGCACAGGTTATAGTAGAACAGGTATGTAATAGGGTAGTTTAGTAATTAGAGTAGCTTAGGGTAAGTTAGAATTAATTAGAAGTAGAATAGTGTACATAGTTAAGCGTTAAATAATTTAGGGTAGCATAGAATAGATTAGAAGTAGAACAATGTAAATAATAAAGTGTAAAATAGTAATAGGATAGATTAGACTAAGTTAGGATAGAGTAGGATAGAAAATAGAATAAGTTAGAATAATTTAAGAGTAGTTTAGATAGTTTTGAATAGAATAACCTAGTTTAGATGATTAGTGTAAGTTTAGAATAATTTACAATAGGAAATAGGATAGGTTAGAATAGTTTAGAGTAGTGTATTAATAATAATTTTATTACTCTCCCTAATTCACCCCTTTACGAGTGAATTTTAACCCCAAAAGCTGAGATTGTGTGGGGAAAGGGGCGGCTATTATTATTATTTGCTGTGGCGCTCCGTAGCGACTTAAAGATGATTGACATTTAACTTACAGGTGAGGAAAACCCGGAAAACCTCACCCACCATCATCGAGATGGTAATGCATGGCGATTTGATAATCTGCATGTCATATCAACAGAAATTTAATTTCTATTATTACGGCACACATCAAATCCTATACCGAACCATGCAATTTATTTAAAAATCCACATGGTCTCGTCTGGGATTCGAAGCCCGCCTGTCTTCGACCAGAAACTTGCCTATAAATGAATATAAGCGCATCAGACCGCTACACCACCGACCCGGTAAACTAAAGTAATTTAAACTAGTCTAGGTTTAGATAGAATAAAAACCGTAATACACCCCCCTCCTTAAAACAAAGTTTTTCAAAAAAAAAACTTTTAAGGTACCAACAATCACAGACTGTAAAAACATAAAACAACTAAAAGTTAACAGTCCTAAGTAGCTATACCTTCATTGATATTGTATTATTAGCAGTATTTAGTATCCATTCATTCATCAAGTAAAAAATGGGGGGGCGCTACTGACTTTGTCTGCACATAACTTAACTATATTCTAGTTAAAAAAGATACACTTACTGTGTTGGCTTCGGTCTCCAGTTCACCAGTGCTTTTAGTAAAAATGTATGGGCTTATATTCCCAACAATCTGTAAATCCTGTAGAAAGGTAATATTGCAAAAAGGAACCAACCTTCACTTTTGAGCACCTAAAATTTGCAATTATGATCCAACTGCACTTTTGATGAAATATATCAAATTGCTTCAAATTTTAAGTGCAAAAGAATTTGCACTGTAAACAGTACTCACTACTAAAATAAGAAAACAACAATTTTTACAAGAACTTTGATTGTTGAGGTTATGATTTCAACGGTAAAGTATAACAAAAAAAAACAAATTTTCCAATTGAACTTACCGAAGTGCCTGGGACTTCTAGCGAAATTGTCATGACTCCTTCTGTTCTAACTTTTCCATTATTAGTAGTGTTCTGTTGCTAAACATTTTTTAATAAATAACCAGCATTACTTAAACACTTGTAGCAATCAACATTCACTTAGCATCCAAAGTTCGAACAAAATAATATGCAAAAGAGATCCAAGAAGCATTGGTTCGTCCAAAATACAAACATAAAAAATGCTGCCTTGCAATAAAGAACCAACCTTAATTGGATATTTCTTAAAAAATACAGAAACCACGATTTAAAATGTTCAGTTGGTTCTTTAGACCAATAGATGGCGTCAGTATCAAATCAGTGCCTGGTTTTTGTTGCAAAATGTGGGATGCAGTTTTATGGTTTAGAAGAACTGGGTAACTCATTTTCGGCCAAAATGTCGTTTGGTTCCTTGTTGCATAACGGGGTCCAATTAGAAGTATTTCATGTTGCTTTTTTATGGTTTGCAAATTGTTTAAACAATTTATGTAATACTATTTGGTCCTTTTAAGCATTACTCTTTACCGCAGACCATGTAATATTCTTTAACCCATTTTACCTTAAAACAATTCCATAAAAGTTTTTCTGTTTAAATTTATTGTAGTTACAATTTTCATATCGTTTATTACATTTCCCATATATGGTATTTCATTACATTTACTTGTTCGGCTCGGTTTTAGTTACACAGGTATATTGTTGTCACTTAACTTAATAAAATTTATTTGTGGGACTGATTTTGAGTCATTGTCATACCTAGTTGGTCTCTTTAACATTTAAGCCAGCTGATTTCAAAATATTTGCTCCTTCACTTACGCCTGTGCCTACAAGTAAAATTACTTTTGAGTCTAAGTTAACAAATTTAAACCTTTAACCTCCTAAATATATCCAAGTAAAAAATTTGGCCCCTTTATCTGCCCTTTAAAAAGATATCTGGCCCTTTAAATTCATCTTCAAAAAAATTATTCAAAATATTTATCACTTAAGTTTGTCTATAGAAAAATAATAAGAAACCTTTTTGATATTATCAAATTAAGATACGAGATCTATTCTGGAATTCATAAAGGCTCATTCAAAATTCATATTCTTTGCTAAAGATTCTCATTTATTTTAATTTAAAAGAATTATTTTCACTTATTAGTCACTTTCAATTATAATAAATAATCAAATAAAATATTTTTAAAGAACTTTAAAATGACAGTAATATAGAAAATATGACTGTTTCAAAATTTAACATGCATGGCAATCTATTTAAACTGAGATATCCAATACTCGTGTCACAGTACACAAAATAAGCTCCATAAGAAATGTATTTGATTATCAAACACTATTATTTGAAGTGCTAAAGATAAACCAAAAATTTGAAAATCAATAGCTTTCCTGGCTTGAAGAAATTATATGATAAATTCAAAACTGCAAGTCGATCGCTTATCGTTGTGGTGCACATATGCACAGACAACCTACAATATTTTTTTTTGCATTTTCGAACTAAGAGTGATATGGACAAAAATGTTCAAAAGTTGGTGCAGGAATGCAATACTGAAACCTCAGTTAGTTGTAGTAAATTAACAACGAAAAATATAGATTATGCAATAATGTTCTTTAATCTCTTTAATCTAGGGTGTCACCCACGTCTACCACAACCCATTCATAAATATTGTTTGTTTACGCACGAACATTAAACGTCAGATAAGGTTGAAAATGGCGTCGTTGTTTACATTACTGATATTATTGCCATTGCCGTATCATTAACAGGAAAATGGTTTTGAAAAGAATTCTGTTAAAATTTTTATTTATATATTTATTTACACAATGATGTATTATTCCAAAGCTAAGAATAACGATATTTAAATAATTTGTAAATAGTATGATGAACAATGTAACATTTTAAAAATATGTTAACATAATCTTTATATATTATAAAATGAAAAAATTAGTTTTGTACCTTAATTAATAATACAGCACGGAAAAGCTGCAGAAATATTATATTTTAAATTAATTTACATATTAATTTTATCAAAAAATTAATAATAAACATGATAATTTTATATGAAAAATATAATATTGCTAATACACTATTAATTTACAGAAAACTGTGCAATTTTCTAGGAAAGGTTTAGTATGATGTTTGAGGTCTAAGATAATAATAATAATAATAATAATAATAATAATAATAATAATAATAATAATAATAATAATAATAATAATAATAATAATAATAATAATAATAATAATAATAATAATAATAATAATAATAATAATAATAATAATAATAATAATAATAATAATATTTATTTACCAAATAATTACATATTATGTAAGGTTAACAATGTAAAATATAAGCCATATTAGGAAAAATAAATATGATAGTCCCACAGAAGAGCAAGTCTGTGCGTGGGATTACCTATAAATAATTAGTGTCTCTGACAAGTGTTTTTATAATACTTTCATCTAATTAACATATTGCACTATAGATTAATACTAATAACTATCTAATAATAATAACAACAATAACAATAATAATATTAATAATAATAATTAAAAATAATAATAATAATAATAATACCAATAACAGTACAACAATAGTAATAATAATAACTATAATAATTAATTATTATAACTTTTCGGGACACGTAATACATGATTATAAAAGGAACAAAAAAAAATAATTTTTTTTTTGTATTTTTGTTTTTTTTTATTTTCAATTATTTTTTTTTAATTTATTTATTTACCCTCAATTAAGACGTGGATATCTGAGCAACTTAATGTATTACACCACTTTTTGACAAATTTTTTGAATAAGTTAAAGTGATTTTTTATTTCTGAGGGGACTAGATTATAACATTTTGGCCCTAAATATAGATATGATCTTTGTAATAAATCTTTTTTTGCCCTGATGACGGAGAAAACATCATTTGACCTATACCTGGTAGGGTATTGGTGATGAATTTTGGTTAATTCCTTTCGATTTTTGTGTTGATGTATAATGATATTTACAAAATATAATTGTCGAATATCTTGAATTTTGGTTTCACTATAAAGTGTACTACTAGTATATAATCTTGGTTTTTTGAATATTATTTTGAGTATATACTTTTGAATAACCTCTAATTTGTGTATGTGTACCTTATATGTACCTCCCCAGGCAACAATTCCATAAGATAAATGGCTTTGAAATAGTAAGTAATATATTATTTTCAGTTGCTCTGTATCGTAATACCTAGTTAAATATTTTAATTTATAATTGACTGTTCTTAGTTTTTTTAGTAAATATTCGATGTATATATCCCATTTTAGGTGTGAATCTAGTATTAATCCTAAGTATTTTATCTTCGAAACAGATCTAATGTCCAACCTTTCTCCATCCAAATCTATTGACAAAGTAGTATATTGGGGCAAATAACTGGAATATGAAGCAAATGCCATGAAGTGAGTTTTGTCTGTATTGATTGTAAGTTCTTTTTGATCAAACCATTTGATTATGTTTGCAAAATCTATTTATACTAGACTTTTTAGATCTTGCCAATTTTTGTCTTGATATATTACAGCCGTATCATCGGCAAAACTCACTATGCGACCCTTGCTATTTATTTTAAAGATGTCATTTAGATATAGATTAAACAACAGGGGACCCAGGACAGTTCCCTGAGGAACACCGTATTCACTCGTTAGAAAGGTACTTTTAGTGTCGTCTATTTTAACGCATTGTTTTCTGTTTTGAAGATAACTCTCCATAAGCTTGTACGGTGTTCCCCTAAATCCTATTCCATCCAAAACTTCCATAAGCTGAATGTGACTAATGGTATCAAAAGCTTTCTTTAGATCTACAAATATACATATGGTAGACAAACCCGAATCAATACTTTTGACAATGTCGTTTGTGAGTGATACAAGTGCATCATTTGTTGATTTTCCTTCTGTAAAACCAAACTGGTTTGTCGACAATATATTATATTTTATTAGATACGAGTTAATACGTTTCTTCAAGAGCTTCTCAAATATTTTCGCAAGGCACGAGATTAGTGATATAGGACGGTAATTGGTCACGTCCAGCCTATTTCCATTTTTGTAGATCGGCGTTACGACGGCGGATTTAAACGCTTCTGGACACCGACCTATTTTGAATGCCATATTTATGATATAAGCTAGTGGTTCTGAAATTTTAGAAGAAATATGTTTTAAATCATCTGCCCTGATAGTATCTAATCCTGGACTTTTTTTGTTTGTCAAGCCTTTGATTATATCAATAATTTCATTTGCTGTAGCGTCCATTAAAAAGAATGAATTTTTTAAATTCATTTTAGGGAATTTTTGTTGTCTATTTCTTCTATGTTTGTTCTTATTTGCAAGTGATTTACCAACATTTGTAAAGTATTTGTTGAAGGAATCAGTAATTATTGTTTTGTCAGATGTAACTAGATCATTATCAGTTTTTATTTCACTTATACTTTGAGTTTTATATATTTTTTTATTTGTTAAGTTATTTATGGATCTCCATAGTTTACTAGAATCAGACTTGTTTATTTCCAAATCTTTTTGATAGTACATTCTTTTTGCGTTTTCTACTAATTTGCCAAATATGTTTTTGTGCCTGTTATACTCATTTATGTTCTCTTTAGTAGGATTATTTTTCATTTTATTGTAAATCTTTTGTTTTGTATTAGCTGATTTTAGTAAACCGTTTGTCATCCATGCATTTCTTTTTATTTGATTTCGTTTAAGTGGTATTTTATTAGAGCTATTTTCAATAATTTTTCTGATTTTTAATATTATGTTATCAGTAGCAGTGTCAACATTGTTTATTGAATATATGTCTTCCCATTTTTCATTAGATGCATTGTAAATTAATTTGTTTTTATCTACATATATTTTATATTTTATGGTTTTATTATTGAATTGGATTGCCTTAGCTTGTGAGATTATTTGTATTATTGTAGAGAAATGATCAGTTATATCTGAATGCATAACAATAGGGTTATATTCAAAAGAATTAGATGCATCAGCAATGAGACAGTGATCTAAACATGTTTTGGAGTTATTACATACTCTTGTGTATTCATTTATATATGAAATATAGCCGTATGCACTTGTTAAATTTAAATATATATTTTTTTACATTTGAATCTGATTTTAAATCTATATTAATATCTCCTAAAATTAGATGAGCACTTACTTTTTGTTCAAATTTATTTAGATAATCATCAAGATTATCAAAAATTCGCATTTTGACGAATTTGGAGATCTATATAAAGCTGAGATGGTAATAAATTTATCATTAAATTTTAGATTAATTTCAGTAATATTCATATTATTTGGAAAATGTATTATTTTTTCAGTAAAATTAATATTTTTTTTAATATAGACCAGGACGCCGTCATTTAGATTAAAAGTACCAAAATTATATACCAGTTGATATCCTTCTATATTAAATAAAGATATGTCATCAATTTGTCTCGTCTCAGACAATACAATTAGATCAAATTCATGTTTTATTTGTTCCAATTGTACCAATAGTGAATCTAGATTTTTCTTTGCACTTCTTATATTCATGTGATATATTTTTAGGTTTAAACAAGCAGAGTTCAAATAATCATTTACTTCGTTAGTAGTTGAAGCAATTTTTGTTTTAACTTCTAACGCTTTAAAATGATTTATGTAGTAATTCATTTTTAAAAATGTTTTTAATAAAGAAATTAATTACAAATATTTATGCCATATACATTAAGCATGCAGATTTTTTTTTTTTTTAATAAGTTACAATAAGAAAGTTGAAATAAAAAACTTATGAAGAATGCAAGTTTAGTCTTCCAGTTACATTTCGTCTTGGTCTATCGCTTTTTCCAATTTGCTTCTCTGTTTTTTCTTTAATGTTTAATGGTTTTTCTAAAGGTTTCCTTTCTCCCTTGCTTATACTATTTTCCTTATTGGGACAATTTTCAGTTTTAAGTTTTATTAGAATGTCTTCATTTTCTAAATCTTCATAGCTGTAACTGCCACCATTCACCATCAGTTTGTTATTTTTTATAGTCGCAGTCAGGTTCTTGCTACGGACTAATTTCAGCTGGCTGTGTAAAACTTTTCTTTTTTTGTATTCTTCGGTGCTGAATTCAGGAGAAATAAAGATGCCAGAGCCTTTAGCAATGTTTTTTGCTTTTGTTAGGATTTCTTGCTTTTGATTGTATTTTAATAATTCAATTAGGATACTTAGATATATTGGAAAGAATTGATCTGTATTTCCTGAAAAGAGTTCTTTTAGTTCTTATCAATTCTAATGCTATAATTCGTTTAGAGACTGAAGAGTAAAGTATGCAATTAATAATTTAATATTTTTAAAATGTCCCCTAACTGGATACAACAAATAATGACAATGCAAGATCATGGCTATGCATTGCTTTGTTTTGAACAACAATTGCTTTTGAACAACTCTACAAATATGAAATATAACTGAATAGTACATATTAAAAATTGATATTGATTTTGTTTATATGTAGAGCAATTTAAACCAACTTTATTTTAGTTCTAATAGGAAAGATTTGTTCAAGTGTTTTACACATTTACATAACTTGAATGTTAGTATAGCGTCTCGTTATCCTTTTATGTATTTATAAAATTATTTTCCTACCTCTTGTGAACCAAGTACATACTTGCTTTTAAAATGACCTATCTAAGTTACCTATTCTCTTTTTCAATTGTGTAAGTCCAATCTTTTTTATTAAATTGTATTGGATATGTTATTAAATATAGATTATACTGCAATACACATGTAAAAGAAACTGTTGATTTATATATTAATGAAACAAAATATTTCCTGCTTTGAAAATATAAATCCATTGCTGCATTACATAATATAATAATTTTTTGTATAAATAAAAATGTCCTTGGTTTATTCGGTCGTATTTATTTTCTATCGTTTAGCACAGTCCTACATATGTTTCGGAAAACTTTTCTATCTTCGGGTGCAGTCAAAATTTATTAAAACATGGGGATGATTACCAACAATTTAAATTTTTTTTAAAATAACAGAAACCCCTTCTTTCTGTTTCAGCATGTGCAGGGGTATTCGTAAACATTTTTTCTCTAAACGTGGCTGTATATTGTGAAATATGTGGTTCGTATCTTATAAGATCCATTCTAGATAATTTTATCTAAGGATCCATTAGTGGGCTTTCACACCAAAGTAGCATGCAACGTGCGTCTTGCTGCCAGGAAGCAGGAAGCATGCTGCTTGTTTTAAAACCCATACATATAAATATATGGTTTCACACCGAAGTGGCGTCGCAAAAATGCGACGTGGCAACATCCGACGTGCGACTCAAATATAAAACAAGTCGTATAATTTGCTACTTTGCCACGCGCTTCCAACCCGCGCAGACGTTATTTGACTTGTTTAGTGGCCGAATTAATAAATTCATTTTTAAGGCTTGGAACCAAGTTGCTGGGACATATTTTTCTACAGGTAAGTTCGTTATTTTTATTTAACTCAAGAAAATCGTTGTCTTGTCGACTGGTAACGACTGGCCAATAAAAGGCCGGCGAAATATCGATTTACAGAATTTGCTGGATGGCTGTCCAAAAAGGTTAGGTTATGTTAAATTAATAAAGAAAAACAAGCGAAAGGCTGTTCAGCTCACGTTCGTTAGTCATTTGATTTTTAAGACTAGACGAGAAGACTTGAAAACATGTTGTTGTCATCAATATTTTACCGATTATTTATAGCCAGCCGTTATTAGTGGAGTACCTATGCACAGCAAAACTTTAAAAAATAAACATTTATTACCATCTTGATTTGCAAGGAACAGATTAATTTAAAATCGAGAAAAATTAAACAATAACGCGGTGGATTGCGTATTTATATACAAACATTGTTTTGCCATGGCAAAGCGTTTTCAGGTTTTACGAAGTATGCGCATAACCTATCCCTTAAATCGCTTGCCGTTGTTGGTTGACGTCCGTGAAGCTCTTGTTGTAAGCCCGGTAAGGCATTGTAGATAGCGTCAACATCTTGTTCATTGTTAGATTGCAAAAACCTACCATCGTGTTTCCGAACGAAATTATGCAAAGTACATGCAGCTTTGACAACATGGACAACTTTTTCTGGTTCGCAGCCAATTTGCGTTTCAAAAATTCTAAATTTTGAAACCAGCATACCAAATGCACACTCAACACTTTTTCTAGCCCTCGAAACTCTGTAGTTGAATATTCTTTTAAGAGTTAGTCAGGGTTCTTCTGGGGTATGGTCGCATAATATTGTTATTAAGCGGGAAGGCTTCATCTCCTACAAAAAATATTGGAAAAGTGGAATTGTTCTCGTCATTTGGTAAGGCAGCAGAAGGTGGAATGTTCAATTTATTTTCACTAAGAGCGCGAAGAAAACCCGAAGATTTAACTACACGACCATCACTATTTCTTTCATAGTCACCAACACTTATAAAAGTGAATAGACCATCTGCGTCTGCACTTGCCATTAAAACTACTGAAAAATAGCCTTTATAGATAAAATATGCTGAACCTGATTTTTAGGGCACTTAATTCTTATGTGTTTGCCATCTAAGGATCCCAAGCAATTTGGCATATTCCATAGTTCATAGTATCTCGCAGAAATCTCTTTCCATTGCTTTATTGTAGGTAATGCCATATATTGTGGTGGAGGACTATCCACAATTTCTGAGCAGTATCAGCAATAATGTTACTTATCGTTGAAATTCCTCAAAAAATTCAAAGTGCAGTACCGTAAATGACATACCAGTTGCTAGGAACCTAAAAAAGAAACAGAAAACATATTTAATAAATTGAAATGTCAATATTATGTACGATAATAGTATATTCTTAATTAGAATGTCAAAATTCTAATAACATAATAGTATATTATGCAACGATCATGTAATGATGGTTATTAATACACGAGCATTAACCGGGATACGAAACGAGCCAAAGGCGAGTTTCGTATGGTTTATGCGAGTGTTTTAATAACCATTACATGAGAGTTGCATACGCTATTTTTTCTACACCCGATAAATAATCAAGACCTATAAATATTCTATTTATATTGGTATTGAACACAATAACAGTAATTACTCGTATTTCTATAAAAAATTCTACAAAATTGTAATTAATGGTATTACCTTGGGTACTGGTATTACCACAGATTTTTGGGGCAAAATATTTTGTACTGCATTTTCTCCTTTCTCCTATATGTGTGGAGGAGTGTTCTATATCGCTGATATCAGACATTTTAATTTTATAATTATCGAAGTTTAGCTATCTACGAAAATTTAATACGTTTTGACAACTAAAACAATTACATAGGAATTTAGGACAAACGTCAAACATCATGCTTGATTGAAAAATTGTAGGTTTCTATTGATTAAAAATCTGTATCATAATGAAAAATCTGTATCATAATGGGTATCATTATGAAACGGATTTTGGGCATATAAGTGCATTATTATAATACGGGTGTAGAAAAATTTACAAGCATACTTTTTGTTTTAGCTTCTAAATGCAAGAAAAAATGGAAAATACTACGAGGTAGTCTCACAAGATATATAAAACACTGTACTGGAAAAAGTGGAGATTCAGCTAAATCAAAAAAGAAATATTATTTATGGGATGTAATGCAATTCGTGGTACCCTTTACAAAATCAAGACCCCAATCGGGCAATTTGTCTATTGAGAGTGATGAAGAGGAAATACTTGAAACTGATCAGTACGGTATAGACGATGATGACAATGAGTCAAGAGCTACCGGTCCTAAAGAACACCCCTCTGATCATCATTCGGAAGTAGATTTACCGGATAATAATTTCTCACGTACACCTTCACGTACATCGAGTAGATCCTCACCAAAAAGGAAGGCTCCGCCATAAACTCCAGAGGATAAAATAGAGCATGCTGTCGTCAATTACCTTTCTTAAAAAAGTGCACCAAAACCTGAAAACCCAGACTTAGATTTTTAAAAGCATTCTTCCTGATATTGCTACTTTAAACGCATCGAAGAAACGAAGATTCAAGGTAATAGTACTGCAGACATTAGACAATATGTTACAAAAAGATACTACATCAACATAAGCGAGTGCTTCCACTTCTGTGTCTAATAATGACAGGCAAAACACGACGCACATATATAGCAACATTCACGTTCGCTAATTTACTCCGTTTCCCTCCGATGGAAGCATACTCGTCAACGAAGGTAACTATCCACCAAATTATTCTTCTGGATATGAGGGTTAAAATACACCTCAAACATTCACTATCTTGTCGTTGACCGATTAACGATTTTAAAGTATATATTTTGTAAGTATAAAATAAATTCATGTTTGAGTATTTTCTTGCCTTTTATTCTCATGCATTTAATAACGTATATAACCTCAAAAATATAAGTAGTCTTTCCTCCACAGTAATCTCTTCGATAATTTGTATCCTGTAACTGCATTGATGGTATCATTAGATCAACAAGCGTTTTAAATGTTTCCTTCTCCATCCTGTAGTAGTTTTGGAATTTTTGAGGATGTACTTGTAACTGCTGTGATACAATGAACGTGCTATGTGTATCAGCATTATCTCGTAAATACGGAGGAATCCACAGTTTTTTACTCTTTTTCCTCCTGCTCCTCCTCCTCCTCCTTACAATCACAGCAATATTGTCTTCTTCCGACGACATCTTGACAACTATTTTATTATTTGCCAACAGAAATCTGATGATAAAAAAGTCGCACTAAGCGACTTTGGTATGAAAGTAAATCGTGAAGACGCCAGTTGCGACGTGCTTCCTGCTTTCTGGCAGCAAGTCGCACGTCGCATGCTACTTTGGTGTGCAAGCCCACTTACATGTTTTTCAGTTTCAGAGGTCGTTAAAGTTGTGGATGAATCAGATTTTTGAATAACATGTTCTATTTGATAAGCTATTGGTCTGCAATTAAAAATGTAGTTATTTTACCATAATTTCATGACATAGTTTTAATACTTGTATTATCTACTTGATTAAAAAATTTCATACCTTTTGGAAATTGGGCTAACCTGTAGGATACTTGCAGTTGACGGTTTACTATCTGATTCGTTACTACTTGTAGTAGTGCTGCATGCCCTGGATAGGATATAATCCGATTGAAATTTTAACCACACATAACAGACAATTATTAAAAAAATTTATAAATATTTCTGACACATAGGTATCTAGAACTATACCTGCACAGCTATTATACTAATTTTATAGTCAGCTATAAGATGTTTTTTAGTAATTGAAATTTAATATTATAACTTGCGAGATAAGATACATCGTCTATACCAACTTCTTTAGAAACTGATGGAGAGCTACGAAAGAAAAAAATATTTATTGATATGCAATCACATACTTTCAGGGTGCAAAATAAGATATATTTACAATATGATCACCTTGAGGTGTTAGGAAGATTAACTTGTTTTGGACTAGCATCATTTTTTAAATATTTCAGGCCATTTGATGTAAATAAGAAATTGCTATCCTCAAACAGGCTAGAGCAAATTTTTGCAGATTTAGGGAGTACCCGTTCCAAATTAATTCCCAAAATACCAAAGCAAGCTTTTTTTCTCTCAAAATTTGCAGGAAACTTAAAACAGTTATTAGTATCTATTTTAAATGTAATTTAAAAAGAAAAAATAAATATATGCTTGTTTATAAATATACAAATATTAGCCAATGATAAGCAAAGATAAGCCAATGATTAAAAAATATAACCTATAATTTACTTTAATTGTAGAACAATACATTTTTTATTTAGATAATACAATTCTTTCATACTTCACACTTTCTAACCATATTTGCAGAAGAAAATGTTTAATATTGTCCAAAAAGTATAAAAAACAATAAACACGATTTGACAACTGATACTATTTTTTTACCTTGTACAAAAACAATAGTAAAGCGTCATAAGTCATGAACAATTTATGAATGGGATGCAGCTAAGCGCGGTTGCCACGTTTAGGCCATTTTTATTATCACTGTACTTATTTTTTATATAATTGATTATCAAAGATTATATTTGGTTTGTAGTATTTCAAAAGTTGCTTCAACCCAATCTTACACGTACTTAAT
The DNA here is from genome assembly GCA_927349885.1 of Psylliodes chrysocephalus. Lineage (NCBI taxonomy): Eukaryota > Metazoa > Arthropoda > Insecta > Coleoptera > Chrysomelidae > Psylliodes > Psylliodes chrysocephalus. Next base: position 15,767,413 of record OV651817.1, read on the forward strand.
AATTGAGTTAATATTAATAATATTTTATAACAGGAACATTAGAGGTTTCGTATTTGCTGACAACTATTAGAAAGTAATTTAGGTAGACTTGGCAATGTGATAAATCAACTGTAATCTTATCCACCACATTAGCTTAGCATGTGACTGATTGTTGTCTATCACTGTGGTTACATCTTCTGGTTTCTATATCTATGGTGTCACCTCATATGAGCTCAATGAAAATGAAACTTAAACCGTACCTGTCGACTTCTAATGTGTTGGAGGTAAAATATTATAGTATAAACGAAAACATTTGCCATCTTAATCTAACTTGTATGTTGTAGTACTGTTGAATAATTTAGTTATATTTTGTCGCCAAGCAAAAACAGTAAGGCATAATATAATTAAATTCGGAATAACCCACATACGCCAGAATATAGCCACCAAAATTGGAATATCGACTGTAAAACACAATAGCAATGAGTTTCAAATTCGCTTCTGCTCCAGTGGCCTGCGATGATATTAAAATTGTTAGGGTCGGCAGAAAATTGTTATCGTGGCAAACAGGAGACAGGTAATCATTGGCGTACTTTAAATGGATCAAATTAAATAAACTTTATTTATCTCTACTTTTATTTCAATCCTATATAAGCTAGGTTAAATTAAAATTGCTTATTGATCTTATTATAAAAAAATCTCTTCTTTAATTTGGGGCTGAAGATTAACAACCAAAAATTGGGTATGACTACCATTCAACAGACAAGTTAAAATAGTAATTTTAAAAAACCGACTTTAAAGTCGTGCAAATGCCATCACTACATCTTGACCAAATTCATAGAGGGACCACCCCTCAGGTATCCCTTTACTAATAAAAAAGAATCATAGAAAACCCCCTTAAAATCATTATCAGATGTAGTATACAACATTCCTTGTCTAGAATGTAATAAAGTCTATATTGGTCAAACACAAAGACCTATCTCAGGTAGAATCTCCTCCCACAGAAGTGATTGCAGACTGCATCCGGAACGTTGTGCTTTGGCTGAACATGCTAATAAATATCAACATAATATAAATTATGACGAAATTAAAATATTAGCCATTGAAAATAACTACCATAAAAGACTTTTCTTGGAGATGGCTTTCATTTCACAGGAACCAAATTCTATGAACAAAAAGACAGATATTAACAATTTAAGTGAAATTTATTCTTATTTATTGGATTTGGACAATAAACCAAACCAAATTCATAATTTAAATAATACAGAGCTAATTTAATATAAAAATCACTCTTTGAACATTTAAAAAATATTAATGTTATGTAAACATAGCATTATCCACATTTATTTCCTAACCTCTAATAACTTGTTATTTATTTAAAATTTTACTTGTCTTGTCAAATTGTCAAATTGACCTTTCGATATTTATATTTTTTTAGTTTTAAAGTATCGTAGTTATTATTTTTGTGTATATTATTTTGTAATTGACTTCAGCTTGTCCATTTTGTATCTTTACACTAAACTGAATAATACCACCAAAATGAACAACCTTAATTAAGATGTAAGTAAAAAAAATGTTTACCTTACTTTATCATAATATGTGGTATTATTTTATTTTAGTCTCCCTGATGATGGAAATAAACATTTCCGAAAGTTTGGAATAAACTTAAAAAAGTAATGTTTCATTTGCTGCATTACCCACAAATTACTGGTTTAATTATTAACTAGTCAGCAACGACTATCAACTCTCTTATATATATATGTTTAATAACGGTAATAAAATAAATGCAGAATTATGTATTTTGATAAAATAAAAGGTCTCGGTATTTACAGAAAATGATATAACGGTAAAATTAACTATGACCTATACTATACCCATAAGAAAATAAAAATAACAATTTTCCCTTTAACAAAATTAAAACGGTGGGCACTAACACCCTTAGCACAAATTCCTTGCTATTAATGAAAACGGCCGGTTTTAGCCATAAGAAAAAAATCTACAATAGTAAAACTAAATATGATTCAAACTATACGTTTTAAAAATAAAAAAAAATTATTAAGCTACTCTCAGTAATAAAAAATATCGGTAATCTGCCAACGGTGGTGAACAGTATCACCCTCCACTCATGAGAGAAAAAAAAAATGACGGATGCCTTTGTAAGAACGACGCCTAATATCCTCCCCGCAATATTATTTTACTAGGCACAATAGACCAAATAACGGGTGTCTTAAAGCGGTATTATTCGACCAATACTTTGTGAATTTTTATTTTATTTATTCGGTTTCAAATTTCTCTTATGTAGACATCTGGCAATCCATAGCTTCTACAAAACAGAAACAGCTGCGACTCTCGACAGGGATAGCAAGCGAATACCACTCTCATTCCTTGGTTAACACGAAAATGGTTGAAGGGCACTAACTCCCCGGATTTAAATACAATTCGTTACCCTGACAGGTAATAAGAAATCAAAAATATCGGTCGAATAGCTCAGGTAATTAATAGTACGGAAGTGAATGTTACAGGGAGAATTATTAGATAGAATTTTAAATAAAAAGGCCTACCTTAATTAACTTCTTCACAAAAATCGCTTTACGGTAAAAACGGCACTTCAGCAAAACAACTTTTACTAGCGAACTGACGGCGTAGCAGAAGGAAAAGAGGGCTCCTTCATCGCAAACATTTAGTTTTATCAGAAATCGTACTTTTGCCGGAGTGGGGCGGTAGCCCCACCTAGAGGAAATAAATTGTTATTGCAAAAAAAAGTTAATTGATCAGCTTACTGATAAAACCTACTAGAATTGCAATTTTACAAGACGATTTACATTATTGTGATATTGAAAAGTTTTAAACTACGAGGGCTCTTGCAAATGTTGAAAAACGGTAATTCAATACAAACAATGGGAATGGAAGCAATAACGGAAACGGGAATGGTTACCTAAACGGATTTCAGGGTTGACGTCTTAATGGACACGGACGGTTGTTCCCTGGCTATGAGAAAAAAAAAAACAAAACAAAACGCTTAATCAACGCGTTCCGATGCGGGTTTTAGGTCCTTGATATGAACTTTGTTGATTCGCTTACCGGCGGCATCCCTCAGGTTGTAAACTACTGGTGAAATTACTTTAGTGACGGTGTAGGGGCCGGAAAACTTAGGAGCAAGTTTCGCCGCTACATGATCGGCGGCGGAAGACAGGGTATGCTCCCGCTTCATAACTAGGTCACCAATGGTACACCTCCAATCCCTACGACGAAGGTTATAATATTTGCTCTGGGAGGTGAACGCTCGTGACAAACTGAGCCTTGCCAACTCATAACACTCCTGTAACTTAGCCAGCCTCTGGATCTGACCTTCGGGTATGGGCTGTTGATCAAGAGGATCCGGAGGCGGTACGGCCTGGTCGGCGTCTCGACGGAGGGTTTTGGGTACGGATAGTTCACGTCCAAAGTTAAGAAAGGCGGGGGAGTAATTGATCGACTCGTGACGGGACGTATTAATCGCAAAACGGAGATCGGAAAGATGTTGATCCCAATCACGGTGATTTTGTTCACAGAACTGGGCTATCATAGTTTTAATGGTCCTATTGGCCCTTTCCACGGGATTCGCTTGTGGGGTGTAGGCCGGGGTGCTACGGTGACGGATCCCGAGTTCCTTCAGGACATTCTCGAAGAGTCGGCTGGTATATTGTGTGCCATTATCAGTTATGACCTCCTTCGGGCATCCAAAGGTCGAAATTACGTCGTCATACAAGGCGGCACTCACTGTCTTAGCAGTGGCGGCACGGATGGCTCGGCATTGCACCCATTTAGTAAAACGGTCTTGGAACATGACAATGTAGGCGTTACCTTTCTTACTCCGGGGCAACGGGCCGACTAGGTCGGTGCTAACAACTTCCCAGGGTGCGCGATTTGAAGAGGGTTGCATCTTCCCAGGTGTCTGTTGCTGGGAAGGCTTGTATCGTTGGCATTGTAAACAACCCCGGACATATTTAGTTATATCCCGGAACATACCCGGCCAGTAGTAACACTGGGCGATTCGGGCGATCGTCTTAGCGATGCCAGAGTGGCCAGCGGTGGGAGCATCATGGTTCTCTTCCAACACTCGAGTACGCTGCGGCGTCGGTACACACAGCTTCCAAGGATCGGATAGCTCGGGTTCCTTGTAGTCGTTAATATCCCAAAAGTGGCGGTATAATCGGCCTTCTCGTATGCTGTAATCTGGGTATTCGGTGGGGCTCTTTTCTACATCAACTTTCTTTTGGTTATACCAATTACAGTTAACAGGGTCTATGACTGCGCATATTTCGGAGTCAGGAGGGGAGTCCTCGGTACGGGGTAACGGGTTTCGCGACAAGGCAACTCGGTTCAGGGCCCCACGGCGGTACTTGATGTCGAAATCATATTGTTGCAGGAAGATACTCCATCTTGCAAGACGGCCGGACGGACTCACGATTGAATGCAACCACCTTAAGGATTGGTGGTCGGTCAACACGGTGAAGTGATAACCTTCTAGGTAACCCCGCATCTTTTCTATTCCCCATACTATGGCAAGACACTCCTTTTCGGTCACCGAATAGTTTCTTTCGGCCAAGCTCAGCGTTCGGCTGGCATAGGCTACGACAAAATCGATTCCATCCTTTTTCTGTGTAAGAGCCACCCCTAGCCCATGGGCAGAAGCGTCGGTCTGTAAAATAAAGGGCACGGAAAAGTCGGGACAACTAAGGATCGGAGCCTCAGTTAAAATTGTCTTAAGTCTCGAGAATGCGGCCTGTTGTTCTTCTTGCCAGTTCCAACGGTTCGCTTTCTTCAGAAGTTTAGTAAGGGGTGCCACAACTTGCGAAAAACAGGGCACGAAGCGGCGGTACCAAGAAGCTACCCCTAAGAATCTTCGGAGCTCCCGAATGTTTTTTGGTGCTTCAAATCGAACGATAGCTTCGATTTTATCAGGATCGGTATGGATTCCGGTGCCGGTGACAACATGGCCTAAGTATTTTAAACTTGAAAGGCAGAAGTGACACTTTTCCTGGTTGATTTGCAACTTAGCGACTCGTAGGCGCCGAAACACCTCCTGGAGGTTTTCTAAATGCTCTTCAAACGTCCTTCCTAGTACTATAATATCGTCTAGATAAGCGAAAGCGTGTGGATCCATTTCTGGTCCAATGACACGGTCTATCAATCGTTGAAATGTTGACGGGGCGGAGTGAAGGCCGAAAGCCATCACACGGAACTGAAATAGTCCTCGACCGGGGACGGTGAAGGCGGTAATCGGTTTACTACGGGGAGACAACGGGACTTTCCAATACCCATTCTTTAAGTCCAGACTGGTAATGTATTTGGCGGTACGGAGCTTGTCCAGAATCGAGTTCATAAACGGTAGGGGGTAAGCATCTTTCATGGTTACCTCGTTTACTTTGCGGAAATCGATACAAAATCGGTATTTCCCGTCCTTTTTCCTAACCATGACCACGGGGGAACTCCAAGAACTTTTAGACGGTTCGATTACCCCTGCTTCGAGCATCTTGTCTACTTCCTCGTTAATAACGGCTTGCATTTTCGGATTCTGGGGACGGTAACGTTGTTTAATCGGCTCGGGCTTAATTAAACGGATTTCGTGCTGTGTCAGGTCAGTCGGCCCCTGTACAGCTTGAAAAGCAGCGAGTTCTGCATCCAAGAACCGTTCCAGACGCTCGGTTTGGTCAGCGGTTAACGTCCTCTCCGATATAGGAGTTGTGATTGGCGAGCAAGGGTTACTGGTAACAGTGGTTGGGATTTCTCCTCCTTTATTACAGCTTTCACTGGGTTCAGGAGTCATTATCTCAATCCGGTCCAGCGCAGCTTCGGAACAACTCGGCGAACGACCCTTCGGGGCCGATTGTGTCTTTGGAGTTATTATGCTGGGTGGACGGTTGGCTTGGGGCACAACTGGTAACCCGGAGCTCTCAGCGTTTGGTTTGAAGGACAGAGGGTGGTACCTCACTGATCTCCAAATTGTCTGATACGGTGGGGTGGATGTCGGGAAGCGGTTTTCCCTCGACCTCCATGAAGTCTGGTTCTGTGGGGCGGAGGATGAGGAGCGGTTTCTATTCAATCCCCACTTCTCTTCCTGTGGGTTGAAGGGGGTTTTTCCCCAACACGGTTTAACTCAGGGGCTTTCACCCCTTCTGAGTGTACTATGGCTTCTACCACAATGGTACTGGGAGCTTTAGACGGCAACGGCTGAGCTGACGGTCGCTCTATAATCCCAATCGGATAGCATGGGATTGGTCGGAGTGTGGGAGGTACCAACATGTCACCTATAAAGATTTTTCCTGACCCAAGCTGTAAGCGGATATCAAACTTGGCGAGAATATCCATCCCGAGCACTAAATCAGCGCTTAGATTAGGGAAGTGTTTGATGTCCTCAACGACGGTACGGTGGCCCAGCGTCAATGATATCGAGTATGAATCCTGAACCTGAATGGTACTACCATCAGCTAACCTTGCAGATGAAAGCTCTGTCTTTTTGGGCTGCTTCTGGTTAGCAATATACCTAGCCAGGCGGTTTCCCAGGTCGGATAGGGACGCTCCAGTATCTAGAAGGGCGGAAAACGGGACTCCTAGTATTTCCACCACGAGATGTGGCCGGGAGTACAAATCGGGACGGTGTCTCGGGAAGTTAGTAACGACGGAAGCTGCCAGGACTTCCCTTCCGGACAGCTTCGGAGGAGTTTCCCTGATGGCTACAAGGACAATCCCTTGACATGACTCCTGGTTTCCTACAACGGGAGCAGAATAATTTTCCCGGGTTCGGACAGTCACTTCTCATGTGACCTTGCTCGCCACATTTTCAGCAGACAGCCGGGTACGATGCTGGTTGTGAAGCAAACTTCACAATCCGGGACGGGTAGGCTTCACGCCGTGGTTCCGCAACCCTAACTTCGTTGGGTCTTATTTGTGTCGGGTACGAAGGTCCGCGATATCCAGTCCTTGTACTGGGGTGCTCAGTGGAGTCCGAGACCCTGTAGCGGGGTGACGGGGACCGGTTTCCGGTAGTACCTGGTTCCGACTGCAGTTCCTTTAATAACAAGTCGCATTCCTTGACCGCTTGCCAAAAGGAAGGCAAATCGCTGAAATCCGTTTTCCGGATCTGTTGACGATATTTAGGCAGTAGGTTTCGGTACAGCCACTCTAGCTGTTCTTCACCAGTTAATTTCCCATGCCTCCTCATGAGGGTCAGCAAGTCGGTAATGTGACAGCTTCATTCCTACGCTGCATACGGCGGCTAATCTCGGCGTACAAGTCTACATAGTACGACACGGGGAAATAGTAGATGCGGAAGCCTCGCTCGAAGGCTTCCCAATCAGACCAGCTCGCTCGGTTGTTACGGAACCATAAAGCGGGTTCCCCGGTTAACAGTCCCCGGTTAACAGTTCGGGCATGTACGGCAGTAAACGGTTTTTGACGATGCCTTTGGAGAGACAGATCTCATCGAGGCGTTCCAGAAAACTGGCCGGATCATCACGGTCTCCAAATGATAATTTCCACTCGTGAATCTTAAGGGGTTCGGAGTTGACGTCGATGACGGGAGGTGACATGGTTGACTGCGAGTCTCCCTGTACTTGTAGGGGAAGCTGGTCGGGAACCGGCGTATTATTGCGGAGGGATGAAACGAGTCTTTTTCGTTTCTCGAGTACGGTTCCTTCGGTGGCTAGGCCTTCAGCCCTTAGTCGGGCAGTTAACTCGGGGTTCTTAAGGGTATATACCCAACCTACCCTTGGGGTTGATGCTTCACCCAACGCCGGTTCTTTCAGTACTATCGGTACTACGGCGAACTTAGTGGTCCAACCCGGTTGAATATCGTCTTCCTCGTTGGCTTCGGCAAATATGTCGTCACAACCTTCACTTGACATACACCCCGGATAAAGTCGTCACACTTGATACTTCGGTACCACGGATAGCCAGGGAGATTAAAAAAATCACGAGGACCCGGGAGAGAGAAAGAAGAAAAAAAAAATCGGTCCCCAAAACTTTCAAAAAAAAAAATCTGTAAAAAAAAATTTTAAGTCCCCAAAGTTTTCCGAGAAAATTGGGAAAAATTAGTTCGGCATGAAAATTCAAAAAAAAATTCAAAAAAAAAATCTCAAAAAAAAATTAAAAAAAAATTTTCGGAAAAAAAACAAATTTTCAATAAAGAGTTTTCCACATTAAAATTTTAAACTGGTGTCCTAAACGGTTTGTCCTAAACAGGGAAAGAGAAAACTACGGTATCCGGAAGAGAAGAAATAAACAAGGGAAAACTACCCCTTCGGTATACTTCTCGGCAGTGTGGTCTAACAGTGAAGTCTGCAGAAAAGTCCCTGCTCGGGCGCCATTTGTGACAAGTCTCCTGATTCACCTACAGTGCTTCAGCGAGTCTGTGGCGCTATGAATGTAATTCCCGAATAGGGGTTGCTCAGGCGCCAGTTTTGATATCGCAGTTTGCTCTGCGGCCCTGGGGTGCACGTAGAGTACACCCTCAGTAGACTCAGTGGAGTCCAGGTACAAACAAAAAAAATAAAACGGATAGACCTTCACTGTTAAGTTGACCTACACTGGGGTAGTAAAGTAAATAAAGTTTTTCACTGCACTTTTACCTATTAATCACTACGCCCTGAAAACGGAAAAAGCAAAGGCGTAATTCAAAATTAAACTCAGGAATTTCAATCAAAAATATATTTACAAAATAAATGAAATAAATAATAATTAAAAATAAAATAAACGGGGTGAAATCGGTATATATATATATATATATATATATATATATATATATATATATATATATATATATATATATATATATATATATATATATATATATATATATATATATATATATATATATATCTGTTTAATAACGGTAATAAAATAAATGCAGAATTATGTATTTTGATAAAATAAAAGGTCTCGGTATTTACAGAAAATTATATAACGGTAAAATTAACTATGACCTATACTATACCCATAAGAAAATAAAAATAACAATTTTCCCTTTAACAAAATTAAAACGGTGGGCACTAACACCCTTAGCACAAATTCCTTGCTATTAATGAAAACGGCCGGTTTTAGCCATAAGAAAAAAATCTACAATAGTAAAACTAAATATGATTCAAACTATACGTTTTAAAAATAAAAAAAAATTAATAAGCTACTCTCAGTAATAAAAAATATCGGTAATCTGCCAACGGTGGTGAACAGTATCACCCTCCACTCATAAGAGAAAAAAAATGACGGATGCCTTTGTAAGAACGACGCCTAATATCCTCCCCGCAATAATATTTTACTAGGCACAATAGACCAAATAACGGGTGTCTTAAAGCGGTATTATTCGACCAATACTTTGAGAATTTTTATTTTATTTATTCGGTTTCAAATTTCTCTTATGTAGACATCTGGCAATCCATAGCTTCTACAAAACAGAAACAGCTGCGACTCTCGACAGGGATAGCAAGCGAATACCACTATCATCCCTTGGTTAACACGAAAATGGTTGAAGGGCACTAACTCCCCGGATTTAAATACAATTCGTTACCCTGACAGGTACTAAGAAATCAAAAATATCGGTCGAATAGCTCAGGTAATTAATAGTACGGAAGTAAATTTTACAGGGAGAATTATTAGACGGAATTTTAAATAAAAAGGCCTACCTTAATTAACTTCTTCACAAAAATCGCTTTACGGTAAAAACGGCACTTCAGCAAAACAACTTTTACTAGCGAACTGACGGCGTAGCAGAAGGAAAAGAGGGCTCCTTCATCGCAAACATTTAGTTTTATTAGAATTCGTACTTTTGCCGGAGTGGGGCGGTAGCCCCACCTAGAGGAAATACATTGTTATTGCAAAAAAAAGTTAATTGATCAGCTTACTGATAAAACCTACTAGAATTGCAATTTTACAAGACGATTTACATTATTGTGATATTGAAAAGTTTTAAACTACGAGGGCTCTTGCAAATGTTTAAAAACGGTAATTCTATGGAAACATTCGTTACAGGGGGTCTTGAAAATGTTCATAGACGGAAATTAATTTTAGAAATTAATTTATGGAATAAATTAAAAACCTGTATAGAACGTATAAAACTTGAAGATTGACAAAATGCTATTTCCCATGTAATTAATGAAGAAAATAATATGTGGCGCTTGGACGGTATGATCGAAACGGTAGTTGAACCTTTAGTTATAACTTTAAGTTCCGACGATAAAGACGATTCCAGTGATAGTTCTGCAGAATTAATGGATTACGAAACTTCATAGATTTAGAATTCAAGCTTAATTTACATTTTTTTATAATAAACAAAATACAATTATAAATATAGATGAATTATTTTAACACAAATAGATAATCAACCTACTTTTATCTAGTAATACTTACAAATACCCATTTAATTTTCCAATATAGTATTTCTGCGACACTAGAAGAGTGCATTTTGATATGATAACGATACCTTTTGCAGTTTTAAGGCGCTTTGTCTTTAATATTTTGTTCTAGTATAATACCCCATTTAATTTTACAATAGTGTTTCTACGCCACTGGCATATTATTTACATATTTTAATAATAAACAAAACAAAATTATAAACATAAATGATTATTACTACAAAAATAGATAACCAACCTACTTTAATATAATATTCTTTACTATTACCGCATTTACTTTGCCCATAGTTTTTATACGCCACTGGCGTAATTCATTTTGGCAATAAACATGCATTTATGACTAGTTGGCACGTGATTCCGATAACTTCTGCAGTTTTAAGCGCGTGATTCTATTCATTATGCTCTGGCATAGTATGATTTTTGTACGTGAACAGGAAGGAATCACCTTCTTCAATATTTTGTATAGCTTCTTCATCACCATAAAAATATCCATAAACTCCAATAAAATAAAAGAAACGTTAACTTAAACTCAGTTCATACCCCATTAATAATAATGCTAAGCGAAGATATAATAATAAAAAAAAAAATAGACCAACAGTGTCTAATATAAAACAGACTAAATAAGTTTCAAATTTAAAGTAAGTAATGGAAAAAAATTAAATGCAATACTGAGTAAAAGGAAACAAATAGAGCTAATAAAATTGTCATTGATATACAGTAAGCATCATTGAATAAAAAATATCCATAAGTGAACGTATAAATAAAACGAGAAAGGCAAGAAAAAATTACAAATCAATAAATTAATCAAAGATAAAGTAACACAACAGGCCAATGCAACATCTTAATAAAGATATAAATACTATTAAAATGAACCAGTAGACACATATATCAGAAAAACAAAAACCGAATAAAATACTAGTTACTCTTTTGGAAAGCGAGTAGGAAGCTTAAAAGTCCAATACTCTGCGTGTCACAAATAAAAGAGGAAAACGAAAATTGGGCAATATCAAATAAACAAAAACTAACAGCTTTGCGGATTATCTCGAAATAGACATCCACACAAATGAAAAACAATGCAAGGGCAGATGGCCCGCCGGGAAACCAAAAGATACATTGCGCCGGTCCTACAAGCGCCGGTAGGCGTCGGTCCTTATGTCGACAGTCGTCGGTCCAAGCGCCAACAGGCACCACAGCAGTTTTTTTATTTATATTTTTAACAATTTAAAGTTTCAAAAGAATTGAAAAAGTCAGAATTTATGAACCAATTTATTAATATACTTATTAATGTAAGTCTGTAAATCATAAATAGAGGTACATTACCAAAGCGTCTATATCCACAAACATGTCACATTGCATTGTTCCATTAATAATGCAATTATCTGGCTATGGTTTCTGCCTCTTTTTATTATTCCAGGATTGCAGGACTAATTGAGTAGAAAAAATGAGCGACCAGGGAGTATAGCAATATAAAATATATGTTCTTTGTGTATGTTTATTTAATATCTTCTGCTTAATAACATTTCCTTTTCATAAGCTATTTATCCAAAGTTATACCAAATGATTTCTAATAGGTATTGATTGGACGTTTTTAGATGCATTTAAATATTTTAATGATGCATGTACGTACTTTTACGAAAAAATTTATAATGTGCTTGATAGGAGTGGGCCCAAAACCACTGTAAAGTGTTCTAAAATTTACCCACCGTGGTTTAATTATAATATTATTAGTGAATCAAATATTACCACGAATCCTTCTAGTTTCTGGGCTTTTGTAAATAGAACGAAGGGTTTTAATTCCGTGCCTTATAATATTAGTTATAATATTTTAGATAATCCTAATTCTATTGTTAATGGTTTTTCCAAACACTTTTAACAATCGTGCATTTAGTCGTCTGATCCATATTTTACAACTGATGATACACAACAATATACTTGTCTTTATACTAATAGTTTTAGGGAAGAAGACGTACTGTATGCTTTAAAGAAGAAGACTAGAGGTCCCGATGATATTCTGGCTTTTCTAGTTAAAGACTGTGCAGGTGCACATGCCCTTGCTTATCCTCTAATGCTGTTGTTAAATATATGTCTTAAAACATCTACCATTCCAGATATGTGGAAGACATCGAAAGTGTGTCCTACATCTAAAAAGGGAGATAGGAATGAGGTAACTAATTACAGACCAAAATCTGTAATTTGTAACTTTTCGAAGGTGTTCGAGGTTTTATTGCATCGCGATATTAATTTGCACGTAAGCAGTAAAATTTTATCTCATTAACATGGTTTTGCACAACAACATTCAACGCTAACTAATCTTGTTAACACAAATCATTGTCAAGAATATTGAGAGTAAGAAGCAAACGGACGTCGTATACACAGATTTTACTAAGACGTTTGACACGTTGGATTACGGAACCTTGCTCACTAATTTAAAATTATTCGGATTGCATCTTATCTTCAAAGCCGTAAACAGTATGTGTATATAAATGGCTTTAAACTAATTGATTATATCGCAAAATCAGGAGTGCCATAGGGTTCAAACCTAAGCCTTTATTATATATTAACGATTACACTGATATAATTGATATTAATTCTATGTTATATGCCGACGATCTAAAATTGTGTTTGACCATTACTCACAGATCCGACTGCGAACGCCTTTAAGCTAATATTGTTGAATTCTGGCGTCTCAGAAACAATTTATCGCTTAATGCAGCGAAATGTTTCGTCATGTCATATGGTCTTAGCGCTAATCCTATAATATATGATTACATCGTAAACAACCCAATCCTCCAAATACCAACTACTATTACAGATGTAGATAGAAAATTATCTTTTGGTGCGCATATAAATACTATTATATCCGCTGCTTCTCGTCTTTATGGATTTGTTGTACGGGCTAATCGAGACTTAACTAATCCGTCTCCACTCACCACCCTCTACTATGCATTCGTAAGGTCAAAACTTGTGTTACATCTATAGTTTGGAATCCATTTTATCCACTGTATATTAATAACTTATACCAAGTCCAAAGGCGATTTTTAAAATTGTTAAGTTTCAAAATTGATGGTGTCTACCCTCCAAACGGAACGCCTCATAATTCTCTTTTGCAAAGACACGCAGTTAGTAGCTTATCAGCTCGCCGTTCTTTTAACTCGGTGCTGTTTCTATTTAAGTTACTGACTGATAAAATTAATGATTCCGCCATATTAGAAAGGATTAACTTTCATGTTCTTCGATTTTCAGCAAGGTGGTAAAGAAAACAATATGCAACGCAATAGTTCCAGCAATGACTCACTGTAATGCTATTCCATTATTTTTAAATAAAATATGTAAAAAGAGGCTTACTTAAAGTTGTTATTATAGCGTTTTCCATTGGAATCTTCAGTGCTAATGGAAAATGCTATTAGATTAGGGATTTCTTTTTTATTTTAACAAAATTAAGAGTTCCTTTTTATTTATGTTTATATTTAATAATAATTATTGTAGGTACTTTTTTACTTATCGTTTTTTACTTTCCTATCTATATACAGAGAAAAGTATAGGAATCATGATTTTTTTCGACCTCGAGTTTTCGACGAATTTTTACGTTTTGAGGTCCCTTAAATCCGTTTTGACTATTTTTGCGATGATGTGTGTGTGTTTGTGTGCGCGCGCGCGTGTGTGTGTGTGTGTGTGTGTGTGTGTGTGCGTGCGTGCGAGCGTGCGTGCGTGCATGTGTGTGTGTGTGTGTGTGTGTGCGTGCGTGCGTGCGTGCGTGCGTGCGTGCGTGCGTGCGTGCGTGCGTGCGTGCGTGCGTGCGTGCGTGCGTGCGTGCGTGCGTGCGTGCGTGCGTGCGCGTGTGTGTGTGTGTGTGTGTGTGTGTGGGTATGTGTGTGTGTCGCATAACTCATGAACCGATACACAAAAAAACCCCAAATTTTAAACTTAATCTTTGTTCCAGCGTCCAATGAACTGATTAGATTTTGGGCAGAGTTAGAACATCGGGGGGGGGGGTACTTTATAGGTGGTAATTTTTATATTTTATGGAATATATCTGTTATTTACATTTGGAGAAGAAGTATTCGGTAAATTTGACAAAATGAAAAAAAAAATATTTTTTTATAAAAATTGTTTACATAATAGTTGTTTGTAATATAATTCTCTATAATTTTTAATTTATACATAATTTCTCTAATATGGACCGTATTCGAGATATTTGAGAAATTTGTTTGCGATATCGATGTCTATAATTTTTGTTTATATATGATTTTTATAAAATGGACCGTAATGGAAAAATTGGAGGAAGAGTGCTAAATTAAAATTTTTCAGTATTTTTGTTTTCAATGAATATCTATAGAAAAATGTTTCGAGGTAGATGTATGTGGAAAATGTATATATTTAGTTTATCCTCTAAATATTTATAGAGGTGCTGCAATAGGTTGTACAAAATAACCGGAAAAGCCTATAATAACTAGATAGGAAAGTCATGTGTTGGACACGTCAGATTTTTTGGATTATAAAACTTCAGAAATTTTAAGGCCCCTAAGTTTTTTAAGATTTTTTCGTTAACATTTATTGATAAAGTCGGGGGCGCTGACATTCCGAAATCACTATCTTACTTTTTATTATTTTATAGTTCATGGTTAGAGCGTCACCATATTATAATCTTCAAATATAAATTGCTTTTATTTGCTAAAAGCATTATGTATATAGTTTTTAAAAAATATTTTCATATGTTAACAATAAGATAAATTATCTTTAAAAGTATACATGTAACTAACTTTATAAAGTCCACTTCAAAACCGCGTGTGTTTAAAATGTATTTAAAGTTGTTTTATGGGTCTTCAGAGCAGCTTTAAAATCACTTGTTCAAGGTACTATAGTTTTATGGTGGTTTTTATTTTTGGTTTTATTGACCACTTTCAGAAGGGGCCCTTTTATGCTGAAGGCGTATTTATTACAACCTTAAGGCTCCTTTTAAAACTAATTGGTTTTAGCAGTTTTATTTTACAGTTTTAAAGCATCCTTGAAGTACTGAATAAAACCGTTCGGTGCTACTTGGGAGCATTCTTAGGGGTAAGTGGATTACGTCCACTGTTTATCAACATTTTCAAAATCTACTAGACCGTCAGAGAGTGACCAATTTACGTGCCCCATTTTCGGATACAAGTCTCGAAGAGGGTGAAAGAGTACATCGATGTTAATTAGAATAAAATAAAATTTACGAGTGGTTCTTGGGGATAACAAGCGGAAAATTCGTTTTTCCTTAACAGAAAAATTTTCCGACGCCAAAATGAACTTATCCATTCAAGCCAATATGTTTTTTAGACTAGTGGCGATCTCTACTCAAATGTCATTTTTCGTCTTCTTCTTTTTTATTCGCTTTGCGAGAATTACTTTTGATTTGGATGTCAACGAATCAAGTTGATTTTGATTTTTAATTATCTGGGTCATCCGATGTACTAAATCATTTTTATCTATCGTATATTCCGTCTAATTTTATAAGGTAAGATATAATACCGATATATTGTTGAAAATATATATTGTACAAGAATTTCTTAAATGAAATGTAAAATTTTAAACATAACCTCAATACATAAATAACACTCAAGGATAACACGTTTTATATAATTTTATATATTATTTTGTTAGGGATGAGATATTATGCTTTACTATTTTTAAATATGTTAAATAAGATTTTTCCTTTTCATATTAATTTTGGTCTCTGTGAAATTATTCACTTAATAGTTTTAAATTGTTAAATTATTAGTTAAAGGCATTTTATCTGGGTTCTATGCAAATCTCCTATTTCCTTTCTTAACATTTTTACCTTTTCCTTTTAGCTTGGCTATATCTAGGCGGTTTATTTCGAGTTATATCAAGAGGTTTATTTCAAGTTATATCTAAGAAGTTTATTTTAAGTTGTATCTAAGAAGTTTATTTCAAGTTGTATCTAAGAAGTTTATTTCAAGTGGTATCTAAGAAGTTTAATTCAAGTTGTATTTAAGAAGTTTATTTCAAGTTGTATTTAAGAAGTTTATATCAAGTTTATATCAAAAAGTTTATGAAGATTTATACCTAAGAGTTTGGTGCTATCCGAAGACCGAGGTTTGGTTCACCTATAGAATAAAAATCCCTTTGAGGAAGGCCTAATATACCATGCAAATCACCCTAATATAACTACCTCCCGTTACAACAGATAAGTGTTTTTTAAAATAAATCATCTAAATTTGAATTAAGTAAATCTCTGTGAATTATAATTTGTTACTACCTTATCTAAAACTTTGTTTAAATATAATATCTTTATGGTTAGTGATTTTCTATATTTTTATCACTAATCTATAGTCAAGTACAGTAAGTTTTAAATATAGTGGTGCCCAACTTCTTTTTTAAGGTAATTCAAGTTATTTAACAACCTAACCCACTCCCAAAATCAATTAAGCTTAAAACACTATAACAAATAGATAAAATAACAAGTATCACGTTACAGTTTTCATACATTCGATGGACTTGTGTGGTAAAATCGATTTTTCCCTACACGATTACTCCCTTATTTCAATTATTTACCCACTTGCAACATTATAGCCTTGGTTTTCCGATTCTATTAGTCTATTAGTTAAACATTTAATGAATACGGCTTGCGTGAAAATATGAACAACAAATAACCTTAAATTTTTGTTAGAGAAAATCGAATATTCTAAGCAAACATTTTTATGTAGACTAACTTTAGATATTTTTCTACCAGTATTATGAAATCCTAAATCTAAAATGTGTTTAACCCCTTGCTATATCATAATTTCAGAAGCGCAATCTACGGCGGAAGTTTATTCTGTCACATGGAACATTAGGAATTTTATCGTATGTGAAACAAGTCTCCAATATACCATTATCTCGGGCAATTTTACTATGCATTTTATCTCTCATAATGGCGGAGAGCCGAGGATCCAGACTGAATCTCTGTTATTTTAATGGACAGGAAAACAAACGGTGGTTGATATAGTGCAGATATCGCCATTGGGAATGATATTTTCCGGAAAATCGGAAAATTTAAAGGTTTACCTAGGGAAAAAATGGATAACCATACCTAATTCTACTAAGTTAGTAATGTTTAAAATGCCTTTCGGGTAACAATTTTATTGTTGTTATTGCCATGTTTCTTAGTACGTAATAACACGGTATGTTATAAGCTTTATTAGTTGAGGTTCGCCTATATTCATTTTATCCACTATCATTACTATTTTTCAATTTTAATAACATAATGTAATATATAATAAAAGCGGGAAAAGAGTGCCGTAAAGGCCTGTTCTCACTATAGTTCAAATTACCCTTGGCTCACGCTATGCTTACGCTTCACTCAAGGCGCGATGCAATGTTGTGACATGGTATTTAAATGGAAGTATTCATCTTTGGCTTTTCACTCACGGTACGCTTATGATTTTTGATTGCGGTCTTTCTCTTTGCGGATATTTTGAACGCACAGTGTGTATATGTTACCGAACAAACCCGATTTTAGGATAAACTAGTTTTCCCTAGGCCAAATCAGTTTATCCGAAGAGCCATAGGATGAACTAGTTTATCCTAGTCTAAACTGGTTTGTCCTTGGTTAAATTCTACAATTTCACCAGTAAAAACATCAACAAATTAATATTTTACACCTACTAAATAAATAAACAATTCTCAAATAGTTCGACTGCTTTTTACCCTAATATAATGTGAAGTCATAAAACTATAAATAGCATTTTTCTCAGAATACCGAACGTCGAACACCTGTGTTTTTAAGTGCACAGCGGTGCATTGGAACAAAATGAGTGTCCGGCGCATAGTGAACGAAGCACAAATGACGTATTTCATTATGTCATGATGTTTTCATTGGTTGAAACAGAATAGGTGCGTGAACTATGCCCCGGACACTCAGTTCGTCCCAACAGTATATATTAAGGTGCGCTCGACGCGAGCAGTTTAGTTGTATGTTTGCCATCATTCAGTAGTTGTATGTTTGCCATCATTCAGTAGTTGTCTTATTGCCATCGAGTTCAGTTGTCTTTTTGCCATCATCGCTCACAGTTGTCTTTGCCAGGTGCTTCTGCCGACGGCACGTTACTTTCGACATTTTTACAAGCATTTAATGAATTTTATTTTCTGGTGAAAGTTATATCTTCTACAATTATTATGGCATAAGAAAATCTACAAACAAATGTTTTCAAGTTGGTAACTAAAAAATCAACTATATTAGTTAATCAAATTGTGATGAACTAAAATTGTAAATATTTAAAACTGTTTAGTGAAGATAAGTAAATCAACCACTATGTATTTACTTCAGTGAAAATAGTAAATTAAAAACACTTCTTTTTCTACTACCTATGACTCGTTAGTTATTTCTACAAAAGAACCCAATTCTTCTAACACCAGCGACATATGCTACAGAACATTTTTACCAAAGAAATATTCGGAAGTAACACCGGTATTTTTTCAGTCCTGAAATAAATAAATTATGATTGGGAAAAACTGATTTTTCCTAGTGTAAACTACTTCAGACCGCGATTCAACTAGTCTGAAGTTGTTATATGGTAGCTGCTGCTCGGCTTTGGCTTGCCGACTTAGTTTGCACGCGTACATTGACTGTCATGGAGCGTTCGTCTTATTGCAAAATCTATGCCTATTGTGCTTGTGCGTGTTGTCCATAAGCTAGACATTTTGAAATATTTTGTGTTGTTTATGGATCTAAAGTTCGGAGTGTATTTTGGTATCTCGTTATCATGGATGAGGCTTTATCAAGTGGGCAAGTTTGATAAAGGAAAAGTGTTTGGCACTCGTGCAACAAGTGGAAGAGGCTAAAAAAATGGAAAAGAAATCACCCTTGCAACAAAGAAGACTGAAAAGATTTGATGTAGTGGAAATCGGAGGTGTAAAAAACTTACCGCACGAAATGAAGAAAATATAAATAATATAAAGTATTATCTCACCGCTGATGAGTTATATGACGTTATTGACGCAGCTCATATAGCAGTGGGACATGGTGGTCGTGACAGAATGTTGGCCGAAACTTCTAAAAAGTTTACGAATATCACAAAAGAAATGATATGTTTTTTTTTTATCCATGTGCGTGGTGTGTCAACAAAAAAAGACGATAAAAAAGAAAGGATTAGTCTCCAAACCGATTTTGCACTTTGAAATGAATAGCCGATGCCAAGTCGATCTTATTGACTTCCAGACACAGCCAGATGGAAAGTTTAAATTTATACTGGTGTATCAGGACCACCTAACAAAATTTGTTGTGCTTCGTTCATTGGAAAGTAAGAAAGCCGAAGAGGTAGCCTACCATTTAAATGATATATTTTTTACTTTCGGGTCCCCATGCATTTTACAATCTAACAATGGCCGAGAATTTGTGAATCGTGTAATTTTAGAAGTTACAAGCTTATGGCCAGAGCTCAAAATCGTGCATGGAAAACCGAGATAGTCAAAGTCAGGTATCAGTTGAAAGAGCGAATCAAGATATTGAAAACATGCTGAGTGCTTGAATCAATGACAACTAGACAACTAAATGGTTAGAAGGACTGAGATACATACAGTTTATGAAAAATCGGGCATTTCATTCTGGAATTAAACAATCGCCTTATAAGGCAATGTTTGGTGCGGAACCTAGGGTTGACCTCTCTACTACTTCATTGCGAGGACGAGGACGATCTTCGAAAACTGTTTGATGGGAAAAACATAGATGGACATGAAAATGTTAAGGGTGAAGACGAAGATAGGATTGGATACAAAGATAGGAGTGGAGACGAAGATAGAAATAAAGACGAATATAGGAGTGGAGACGATGACATGGATACAACCTCCCAAAATATTTTAGAAGCACGTTCAAAGGGTGCGCAAAGCCTCGAAAAACAAGCCAAAAAGATAAAAGCAACCCACTCCTGATGTAGACAGGGTTAAAGGAGATCTTCGCAACGTTATTGGAGTTGTGTTAGAAGCGTCTGATGATGGATTTTATCAGATTGGGACCAAGCATAGTATCTTACAAAAATTATATTGCAGGTAATCATTTACTTCGTTGCGGTTTTATTTTACTTTAATTTAATATTCTTTGCTTCAGAAATGAATTTGATATCTGCGCACAAAAGTTTTTATTGGAAGAAGAAGTAAACAAAAACATTGAACTTTCGTTAAGAACCGCAGCGATCAAACATTCAGTTGGAACAGGCCAAGGTTTCTTTAAGTGTAGTTGCACCAAGAAGTGTACGTCGAACCGATGCCTTTGCAAGAAAAATAACGTTCTCTGCAACTCGAAATGCCATAATAGTTTGACATGTAATAACAAGTAAATAATACCCAAAAATTAATAAACATGTTTGGTAATGATAGTATTTTCTTTAAATAGTAGTAAAAAAGTTACTTCTGTGAAAAGACTGTATGTAGACTAGTTTTGCCTGATCACAATTAGTTGATTTTAGGACGAATCAGTTTAAACTAGGATAAACTAGTTCATCCTATGGCTCTTCGGATAAACTGATTTGGCATAGGAAAAACTAGTTTATCCTAAAATCGGGTGTGTCCGGTAACATATACAAGCTACAGTAAGACTGCGCTTGTTTTTTCTATTCTTGTGTTCAGAGCTAGATGGATGAGTAACTAATTGAATTAGATCAAAACACTAAAGAAATGTACAACCTGGGTGACAAGATATACTTTTACATGCTATTAAAACTTTTAAGATGTAGAAAAATCAGCGCCAGTTTAATATATCATGTGAATACTACCTCACATCCTTGACTGTAAGTGTTTTATGACATGTGCGCCTAGTGAGAATTGGCCTTATAAGAGTATGGATTTATACGTCTCAATCAAAAACGTAGATATTTTAGGAAGTAACTTTACTCAGTATTACATTCATTCTTTTTTGAATGCTTGTAAAGATAAATATATAAAAGAAATTGCCAGTATGACACATAAAAATATTTAAATTTTTTTGTTATATTGGCAGAGACCAGAATTTCAGGGTATATAGGAAAACGGTTATTATTAGAAAGTAGACCATAAATGATGCTACCTATTTTCTGTGCCTATGCACCTGAAAGGGGATTTATATTAATCCAAGTGTTGGATGCCGACTAGGCTACAGTGAAGAAGGGGTAAGTCGTAGCAAAAGTTATGTAGGTAAGTGGGCGCCACATCCAACAATCCCAAGTGACGGTCCACCTTAAAACTCCAAATAGCCAAACCAAATGCATCTCCTCTACGAAGGCCCTCAAGCGGCTACAAATTAAGTATGCTCCTACTATTATAAACCGTTACCTTACCATAGGTCTTATTGACCAACCTGATTATGAAATCGAACAGACAATTAGCAAGTTAGGGTTAAATAACAAGAAAAATTGAATATATAAATACCAAAGTTTTAATAATATAAATTGTTGTGTGTTGACATGAGGGGGGGGGGGGGTTAACCTCGTTCACACTTCGAAATAAACAATATTTAACAACTAAATCATTTAGTACAATAACAATTAGATTCCCCAACTATTAACGATAAATCCAATATCACTTGGAGTATTATTCACTACTAAAACGCTATATTAGACTTAAAAATAATTAAATGGGACTAGGGGTAATCTTAAAACTGAGGCACATGAGGTGTGTACTGTATATATCAAAATATATAAAAGTGATCTATTTACGGTCGCTAGGGTTAAAAGAGAGTAAAATTCTGTTACTTATTAAAATCAAATAGCCATAAATAATAAAATAGATTAAAAATAGTAATATAAAAATTAGTGAACAAAAACTTGCGGTAAACCAAGACTTCTTTCCGGCTGGGAAAACTCTAGTAGACGGTTGATGCCTTACTATCTCAACTTCGTTAGTAGCACACAAATCGCGCTGCCTGTCATATAGGTATCTTCTAGCAGGTTGCTAGCCCATCACAAAAAGTGCTAGCCTGTCACAAGAAGTGCTAGCCTGTCACAAGAATACTAGCCCGTCACAAGAAGTGCTAGTTCACCAAAAGCCTACTAGCCTGTCACAAGGAGTATTGGCCCGTCACAAGAACTCTAAAGAAAACGTATAAAATAAAACACAGCGATAACTATTTATCCCTGATTAATAAAGAAGTTAAAAGTAAATAATCAGGTAGCTACATAGCCTTCTCGTGAAGCGAAGTCTAGAAATAGGTAGTAACTACTCAACGTTTACCAGTTAAATTAAAGTTCGACTTATCAGTTTATATAGGTAATCTTCAGATTTAGAAAGCAACAAGATAGACAGCTCGTGAAGCAAGTTATATCCAATAATTACATTTAATAGGCAAATTACACTCTTAGGTTTTAAAATACTACCCCTTAATAGTGAATCCCATGAATTGAAAATATATACAACGAAAGAAACTTAAATTAGGGTTAATAATCGTCTAGGTAATCATGCTGACTAAAATCAAACTATATTTACCCCTTTAACAGCAATAGTGGTAAGACGAAGAACCAAACCAGATCGAACTGCAAATTCGTGAACAGCTTATCCAGAGAAAATAAGATATATAGGTGGGCACTAAAATAAAAGACGACGGCCTTACAAAAAGAACTACTATAATGTAATTTAAGTACTGTGCAGAAGGAACCTACCTTTATAAGATCCAAAACGTGGTTAAATATATCCTCCTTAGAGCTCTTACTTTTTGTGGTCTACCAAAAATACAACCCAATCACACACTGTTATAGTTTTAAACAAAGGTTGTCCCGCAATATCCCAATTATTGATGGAAAAGAACTCCACTAAATTTTGAAACCGCCTTTACTATCCACGTGCGAAAAATAAATCCCCAAATTAAAGAAGGAAGAAGCGACGTCACTTCCAAAAACCAATAATACCAACATACCTTAGTGGTAAATAGATGTCCCCTTAGCGCCCTCTATTACGAAATAAATTTTTGACAGAAAGGGCTAAAATAACCAAAAAAACCTCTAAAATGAAATAAATAGTCTAGCTAAACTCAAATAGAGGTCCTATCACAGACAGACATCTTGAATACAGGTCAGTCACCTATTCGCCCAGAGTGTCGCAGAAAATCCCCTGCATCTATGGAAAAAGGCTCGCGAAGAAACGCCTTCGACAGTCAGTTGATAGAAATCAGCCGTCACCTGTCGATCCACCAAATTAGGTAATCACAGTGGTTTAAATGCTTCTATACAAGGACCCGTTTAAAAGTACTGAGTACGGAAACTGCTAGACAAAATAAGCGCATCTCTATTTTATTGAATAACCGCTATAAGGTCAAATCTAATCATTACAATGAGGCCAATTTATGCTAGATTTTGCCAACATCAACTGGATGGATTAATACATGGCTAAGGATTTCACATTAAATGCGTGCAGAAAAATATATTTTGTCTAGGTATATAGCTACACGAAACTTTTTCAATTTTTACTTGGGAATGATCTGCTATTTGTTGTATTTTAATGATAGATATAAGACGCGTTCAAGACAAATGGCAACAACACTCATAAATAACTATTGTATTTGCTTGTTATCCATTTTATTTGAAATTAATTAAACTTATTACATACCTACAGATGTTTCCTTACCAATTTTAGTTTGCTTTTTAGCCATATTAAAAATATGTGATCGATGTCCATATCATTTTTTTTATCAATCCAATATCGTCGACAGTAGTTAGTGGAGTTATTCTCTTATACTCAAGATGGTTGACAAAATATTTCTTTATTGTTCATTCCACACAAAAATTGTATTGCCCTTTTTTACAGATAAAAACAGTATTCAAAAACACGCCTAAAATCTTTACAAAATACAATTCCATATATCATTAATCGGAGTCAACTAGAGGGTAATTTATACTTAAGGCTGGTTTAAAACCAACTTTTTTGGCTACAGTTCTCACTGCAAAACATCCAGAAGAATGTTTTTTTTATCAATTCTATATAGTTCTAACATTCTAATTTATGTCTAAATTAATACCAAGAAGTTTGATACCTATATCCTCTAAATGATGGCACACCTCACGTATTTCCTCGTACTCATTGATATATCGCCTGACAACTGTAGTATATAATTAGTCGGGCAGTTTGTTTGTGTTTTCATAGGTAACATGATTTTCCTTGGATAGTCACACATCCAATTTCTAATTACAGACGACCCTACTTGACTATGCATATCGATACACAATAGTAAACCTGCTGAGCCGAGATGCTGCGCCAGAAGTTTTATTGTATTAGTATATAAAATGTTATGACTCTCTATGAGGGTTAGTATTTTTAATTGTTTTCCGTATATAGACACTAAATAGTTGGCGCACCTATGTAACAAGATATAGTGTTACAAAGAACGCAGGGAGCATTGCTGCGCCCAAAAATCGTAGTTTTATTAGCAAATATAGTGAAGGTACTTGAAATCTAAAGTTAAGTAATATAGAAAGAAGGAATATAACAAAACTCAACAAGGAAGCCTGAAGAACTCCTTAACTTTTATCCAAAACTTAACGAGTCCATAATGGTTCTTACCATTTGCTTACGTACTAAAAGAAAATATTTTATCAGCACTTTTCGATTTCGTGAACTAAAAGTTTCTGGAGCAATACTGTTTGATTGATACACACTTTAGTCAAATTGCAGAATATATCCGCTAAAGTTTTAATTAATTAATTAATTTTGGAGCAAGCAAGTTCAAGATGAGAAAATATTGTAATAAAAATAGACAGACGGAGGAGGCGATCTAGTCCTGATAATTGGTATAGGAAACCAATAATATAAATGTGTAATTTTCAATGAATTTTCTTTAAAATCTCCAAAGCGTCCACGGTCAACAGCAGACGTAACACCGCCACAGGTCATCCGACTGAGAAAAAAGGCTAGGATGGACGAAGTCTGGTTCTGAGAGGCTCTTACCTCAGTAAAGCTTGCAGTGGTAGCAGTAGAGAAGGTGGAGATTAGAATAAATCCAGAGAGACTAAGTCGGTTTTCGAGGTTCACGATAAAATCCCCACATAGGGAACAGAGGTGAGGTTTGCAAAGAGCAGCAACAAGCTAGGCTACCTGGTGGTGACTTGCGCGGACCGAACCAGTGCAGACTGTTTGCGGAGTGACGACATCCCTAGGCTCTAGCCTGCACATTATTTGTCTCTGACGAAGAAGGACAAAGGCCATAAGAGGAAAAAATTATTAAAAGGCTAAAAATAACCAACCGCTAAATACACACCTTTGGATGGTATGAAGTTAAACCCCATCAGAAAAAGATCAAACGTGGACTCTAGGGGAGCTAAAAAAGCTGGACATGTCCAACTACTATGACCTAGGGAGACTTAAATTCATAAACAAAGGAGGAAAAAATGAAAAACTATCTAAAAGGTGAATAATCCAGGTACAAGTAGAGAAAAGGACACTAAAGAGGCTTATATCTACAGAGAAGGAAACCTTAGTAAAGGATAAAGAGGTGAAGTCTTTTCGCAATGGGGTCAGTCTCTTTAAGAGATATGAAGCTCAAGGGAAGACTGTTCATATAAAAATGCGAGAGGCCTCGAAAAGACGAACGAACTGCCCAGTTTACAGAACATAACGGTATTGTTACAAATTTTAGGTAAACGTTTAGATATTAAAATTTTGTTACCATCAAAATATTCGTTTTAGATGTTATGTTTTTCTACGATTTTACTATTTTGCGTCTTTCGTATAAAAATTTGACGTGTAACTTTTTAAGGAAACATTTGTTTGATTTAGTTTTCTCAATTTTTGTTTTTATATTTTATAATTTTCGAAAGCCCTTGACGAATTAATAAAAAATACACACCTTACA
The DNA here is from genome assembly GCA_927349885.1 of Psylliodes chrysocephalus. Lineage (NCBI taxonomy): Eukaryota > Metazoa > Arthropoda > Insecta > Coleoptera > Chrysomelidae > Psylliodes > Psylliodes chrysocephalus. Next base: position 15,793,555 of record OV651817.1, read on the forward strand.
ATTATACCTCTCGTCATTCTTTTCTTGCCAATCAACATGTAAAAACCCACATCATTTGATAAATTAAAATCTAATCACAATATCTTTAATAAATTAATAATTTCTCCAAGAAAATGATTTCGTTTGAATATTATGTTGTTTAGAAATTATCTTTTGGGGTTAATCTAATATATTAGGGAGCATTTATAGTCCAATTTACGTTAATAGGTTAATCAGACATGACGCGCTCACAAATCACTTAATCAGAGCAATTTATGGAAGAAGGCGGGCCTAAATCCGATACCCTTCTGTCCTTGTTAAAGTTGTCGAGCCAGCTGATCGTTCGTCCCTTATGCGGTTTTTCCTCTTTACCACAATTTCTCTCTATTTCTTTTTTACAGTGGCAGCACATGAGGTAAACGGTAATTAAAAGACTCTGAAAACAAATACTAAATTTTCTTGTAACTAACAATTTGCATTTATTGGGATTAGGTTCTGTAATAAATTCAAAAATTGTTTATATTTTAAAAGACGGTTCTAATTTGACGGCCCTCTGCAGTATTTTTATTAATTTAAAATGTTTGTTTATATTTTTTTTTCTTTTTATTACATTATAGTTATTATAAGTATACTTATTAAGAATTGGACACAGAACAGATTAATATTTTCTGATTAAAAATAAGAACATTAAACGAAATATGCTTAAATAAAATATTACTAGTTTCCGAAATACAGGGAGTTAAATTTAAAATTTCAAAAATTGTTAAAACCTATACTTTTTATTTCTCAGTATAACTTTACTAAATTCGGTGAACATTGTAACATTTTAAAAGTCCAATTAAAAATGTTATTTTAAATATGTGCCATCCTGTATAAATAGTTTTTGAAATTTTTATCTTTTGAATTTATTTTGACTATTGGACTGAAACATTTGTTTTGAATATTGTAAATTTTCTATTGGGGTATATTTGACATCTTGTTACTGAAACATAGTATTTTAATTTATTTGAACATTATTAGTTTTTTTCTAAATTTCAGTTTTTTATAAAATTTTGCAATCAGATGCAAAGATTTCAAAATGTAAATTTAACTTAAAATGACGTTATTTTCTAACATATTTTTTTCTTTTACCTACATAATATCTCAATACTGCCTAATTTAGTAATATTGAACCAATAGTGACAATGAATAAGGTTAAAAAATTATTTTTTAATTTTTTTCTGGATGTCACCTATGGGAAATGTTCAATTTTTTCAAATGGTAATGCGAGACCAGTTTTTAGCGATATCCTATGGCTACTGTGGGTGCTAACTAGGCAATATTCGATAAACAGGTTCACACAGAGTTATTTGGGAAGGTTCTTCATTTTTTATACTGATATTGCGTTGCATTTCATTAATGGTTTTTTATTGTCTGACTGAGGAAACTCTTTTTTGTCGCTACCTTATTGAAAATGATCATAATTATCTTTACCTTTAAATATCCCTGTGAATTTATCTTTATCCTTTTCTAGCTTTCTCTAAATATATTTTTTTCTTTTTGACAAGATTAGATAGCTTGGATTACATATATGTTTTTAATTATTTAGTTTTGTATCTTATCTTTCAAATCCTACACTTCCTTGAGAAAATAGGATTGGAAGGGTCGCTATAGGCATTGAGACATTTCCTTAGTGCAGTGGCGACAGAAGGGGGCACAATAGATCTTTTAGGTCGCAGTGTATTAACACCCCATTATCAACATAACATAACATCTTATCTTTATCTAACTTGTGGCGAAACACGAGTTGTAAATATTTACAGGAATCACATTTAGGTTGAGTTTCTCTGTAGTATTAACTTATTTTGATATAAATATTAACTGTTAGTTAAATTCCTATGAATAAATTTGTTTCATATCTTATAATAATACTGTTATTTTTTTAATTCAGAAGTTTTGATTTGAATACCGTTGGAGGTATATATCTTTTGAATTTTTTTCTTGGGGCACAATGTGATACAAATTCCTGTTAATATTTTTGGTAATACAGCAAGAGTTGTATCATTATCGTATCTTACCTTACCTTACCTTTTTATACACTTGGAGAGTGTATTTAATGTGTGATTGTCATGCAATTGATTTATCTTAAAAGACTTAGTAAAGTTTTTTAAATATAAAACATATGTAATCTTAGTTGTTGTTCAGTCTATGTAGATATTTAGTTGAAAAATATTTCACAGAAGCATTTAATATTAACTTTATCTATTATTAACTTTTCTCTTTAGGTCATTTTCAATAATTTTTTCTCTTAATATAACAAGTCATCTTTATTATCTTAACGTTACGACATTACTACAAGACTTACCTTACTTAATATATTAATTTCTTACAAATTTACACTACCTAGGGATTTCTCTTTTGATAATAGTGTTGATTTTCGTAATTTTTCTTTTTAAAAACCTTTAGGCCCTGAGTTGTTATTATAGGTTTAACACTTAGGAATCTAAAAGTTTACGGTCAAAATGTAATTTTTTTTAAATTCAATTCTTAAGTAAATTCATTCTAATTAAATATAACTTAACGAATAGTTAAGCATCTCATAAGACCCATGTACGGGCAGAGATTAAATAACCTCTTTCATTTTGAAAGTTTTAGAAATATCTAAATTTTGTCTAAAGTCCTTATCTATGTCTTAAATTTTTTTCTTAAATTTTTTTCTCTTTTTAACAACCTTTAGGCCCCGAGTTGCTATTACAGGTTTAGAACTTGGGAATCTAATAGGTTACGGTAAAAATTTCAATTTTTTCAATTTTCTTTAATTTAAATTAAATCTTAACTAATAGTTAAGTTTCTCGCAAGACCCATGTACGGGCAGAGATAAAGTAACCTCTTCCATTTTGGGAGCTTCAGAAATAACTAAACTTTGTCTAAAGTCCCTATATGTTTTATCTTTAATTTTTTTCTATTTTCTTTAATTTTTTTTCTTCAACACACAATGATGTAAACATTTTCACCAAAATGCTTATGTTACCTACCGAGCTTACAGTAATTTTTTTAATTTTTTTAAATAGTTTAATTTTGATCAACAAATCTTGATTATGGTTGTGATTTGATTACAGTAGTCTCGTTAGACTGACATACGTATCTTTCTTCTGAAATATTCAAATTGAAATTTTTAGATAATTTTCTTGGAAAATTTCAACCTTTTTCTGACTTTGACGAATAACAATACCTTTTCCTCTTCCCTAGGTAAATTTCAATATTTTTTTAACATAATCATTTCTCAATTTCAGTCACATTATATGTTTATATTGGTAAATGAACAATTCTAATTTTTTATATTGGTAATTTTTCTTCTACAATTGTAAAGATTTTTTTAATGACATACACAGTCGGAAAATTTTCTGCCTTCAGCATCAAATTTTTCTAAATCGGTTATCGGGGGCGTAACATTTTAAAAGTCCAATTAAAAATGTTATTTTAAATATGTGCCATCCTGAATAAATAGTTTTCGATTAATTTAAATTCAATAATCGGGAAATTTCTTGAAGTGGGAGCACAGTAAACCAAACGATTTCGCCATTAGATTTTTAAATTTCATTTACGATTGCTCTCTCTTCATATCTGGTGGTGTTTGGCTGTAAAAGTGGTAGGCATTCAAAAAAGTATAATTGTTGGAAATATTCAAATAAAATTTTAGTGCCCCTTGTATGATATATTTTTTTTAGTTTGAAAGTTGTAAAATGTCATATATAAAAAAGATTAGTTGTCAATAAAATATCTTTATTGGAAGACGTTATATATTTTATTGTTAAGGTTTAAATAGAATCCTTTCAATTATCTGAAATCTGTAAGATTCCAGCAGTCCAAACAGGTCAAATTTACCACATTTGGCGACCGTGACAGGACACGAACCTGCAATCTTCGGATGGAAAGGATTAAGAAAGCCCGTATGGGTCAACGACGTGCATTTTCAAAGTTGTATAATAATCTTCATGAGTTATTGTTCCAATCTAAACCAGATATGATACAATTAGAAGTAAATATAAGAAATTTTGATCAAAGATTTAACTCCATTAAAGAATTAGATCAACAAATGTATGATCATTTACTAAACATCAGTTCAAACGAAGATGATATTGTTACAGAGCTTGAAACATCGGAAGAATATCTTACTAAGTATAATTTTATTAAAGTTTCTTACGAAGCAATGTTGAATAAGAGAATATCTGATAAAGCTGATGTTAAGAGTATCAGTGGAGATACCGTTCGTGGTCAAAATAAGTTAAACTTGCCGAAGATCGAATTTAAAAAATTCGGTGGAGACGTAAAAGACTGGTTGTCGTTTTGGAGCCAATTTCGTCGCATACATGAAGATCAAGAAATTGATGAAGAGGACAAGTTTCAATACCTAATTCAAGCTACAGCCCCTAAAACCAGAGCAAGACAAATAATAGATAGCTTTCCCCCTACTAGTAATAACTATTCCAAAGCTATCGATAGCCTCACATCTCGTTTTGGTAGACCAGATCTCTTAATAGAAGTCTATGTTAGAGAACTACTTTCCCTTATACTTAATAATTTAAATAAGGAGGTAAAACTTGCAGATCTTTATGATAAAATGGAAACACAGTTAAGAGCACTTGATACATTAGGCGTTACTTCGGATACGTGTGCAGCTATGTTGTTTCCGTTGGTAGAGTCTTGTTTACCAAAGGAATTTTTGAGAGCTTGGCAAAGAAGTAGTTTATACAACTGCGATTCTTCATTAAAAGATCGACTAAATAATATTATGGAGTTTTTAAGACGAGAAGTCGAGAGCGAAGAAAGAATATTGATGGCCGCTTCTGGTTTTAATATTAAAGGCGAAAATAATAAATTGAAGAAGAGAGATATGTTTTGTCAAGAAGAAAGTGTACCTACTGCGTCAGGACTAATAAATCATAAAAGTTTACCCAAATGTGTTTTTTGCAACGGTTTTCATTCAAATGCAGACTGTACGAATGCCAAAAAGTTTTCATATGAAGAAAAAACGAGAATTTTAAAAGATAAAAGGTGCTGTTTCATATGTCTAAAATTTGGACATGTATCTAGAAATTGTCACGTAAGAATCCACTGTAATTTCTGTAATAAACGCCACGTGAATCTTATGTGTCCTGAGAATGATAAGAAAGAAAATAACGTACATGAAAATAAAAAGCAAATTGATCTTCCACCAAGTGAAACTCTATCAAATAGCACACATTGTGAAGTATTCCTGCTGACTCTAAAAGTAAAAATTATGGGTCCTAATAATTGTTATCAATACGCACGAGCTATAATAGACACGGGGTCCCAAAGAAGCTATATTAGCAAATCTTTAGCGTCTACAATGCAATGTGTTCCTCTAGGTGAAGACGTTATAATGCACGCTTTATTTGGTGGTGTATATTCAGAGAACATTAAACATATAAGATATAGGATTTGGCTGAACAGTGTAAATGATAGTTATTCATGTAATTTTGAAGTTCTAGATCAAGAAGTTATATGTAATAGTATCAATCATGTGAAAGAAGGACCTTGGATAAAAGAACTCGAAAGTTTAGGCATTGAAATTAGTGACAGAAATCCTGAACCTGTAAATATATTAATAGGAGCTGACATTGCTGGAAAATTAATAACTGGCAAACAGTATAAACTAGACTGTGGTTTAGTAGCTGTAGAGACTTTACTAGGGTGGACATTAATGGGAAAAGTTTTTGGTGGTTCCTTATCAAATAACATGATAGTTACTTCATTGTTTTCGGCGTATAAAGAAATTTCTGATCTGTGGAGCTTGGAAACCTTGGGTATAAAAGATCCGGCTGAAAAGAAAACAAGAGAGCAAGTAGAAATAGCAGTTAAAAAACATTTTCTTGAAACTGTTTCTATAAATTCAGAAGGAAGGTATGAAGTAAATATGCCATGGTTGCAAGGACATCCCCCGTTACCCACTTATGAAGATATAGCTAGAAAAAGATTAGAAACTGTTACCGAAAAATTGAAGCGTGAAGGATATTTTGATGATTACAGCCAAGTCTTTAGAGAATGGCTACAAGAAAATATTATTGAGGAAGTACCACTCAACGACTTAGCAGAAACCAAAGGACACTACCTACCTCACAGACATGTAGTTAAATTAAGTAGTAAGACTACAAAGATTCGTCCCGTTTTTGATGCCTCAGTCCACCAGAAAAATCAACCTTCATTAAACCAATGTTTAGATAAAGGATTAAATTTAATAGAGTTGATACCTTCAATTATGATAAGATTTAGATTACAAAGATATGGAGTTGTATCAGATATAAGAAGAGCTTTTCTGCAGATAAGTTTGTCGCACTATGATAGAGACTTTTTGCGATTTTTTTGGTATGGTGAGAATAATGAAATTAAAGTTTACAGACATGCTAGAGTCGTCTTTGGAGCAACTTGCAGTCCATTTCTGGTTTGTGCCGTGATTGACTACCATTTGAAAAAAAAGATGAATGAGAGTATAGATCATTCATCTTTGTTTACTCCTTGGATAATTTCAAAACTTGCCAAAAGTTTCTATGTTGACAACTGCGTGACAAGTGTTTATAGTATTGAAGATTTGCACCAATTTATAAAAGAATCAACTGATATGATGTCTGAAGGAATGTTTGATTTAAGATGTTGGGAGCATACGAGGGTTGATCAAGATGAAGACGATATCGAAAATGTTATTCCAGTTTTAGGATTAAATTGGGATAAAAGAGAAGGTGCCCTGCTAATTAACAATGATTGTTTTAAGGATAACATATCAAATAAAGTGACGAAACGTAAAATTTTATCTTATGCTCAAAACATTTTTGATCCTATTGGATTTTCTTGTCCAGTTTCTTTGTGTCCGAAAATGTTATTACAAAAAATTTGGAAGATGAAGATAGGATGGGATGTTGAAATTCAGGACGATATCAAAACAGAATTTTTGCGATGGTTGAATGAATTGTCTTGTTTGAAAAGGTTAACAATTCCACGATGGCTAAATATATCTCCATATTCTGAAAATTTGAGTTTACATGTTTTCTGTGATGCATGTCAAAATGCTTATGCTTGTGTAATATTTTTAAGATCCGTAACTAACAGCACAGTTTATGTGCATTTACTTCAAGCAAAAGCGAGGGTATCACCAATTAAAAGGGTTACAATTCCCCGTTTAGAGTTGATGGCCGCAACAATTGGAGCTAGGCTATCACAAGCTGTAAAAGAGAATTTTGATAAAAATATATTAATATATTGGTGGACAGATTCTACTACCGTTTTATCATGGATAAAGAGGGAGGAAATATGGAAACCATTCGTGTGGAATCGAGTAGAAGAAATTCGAAAATTGACTCATAAACATTTTTGGTACTATGTTCCGGGAGAATTGAATCCAGCAGATCTACCTTCCCGCGGGTGTAGTCCTAAAGCTTTATTAAAATCTAATTGGTGGCTTGGACCAGCTTGGCTATATAAAAGTGAAGAAAGCTGGCCATCTCAGCAGTTTTTATGCAATGAAGATCTAGTTTATACAGAGAAGAGGAGTGAGATAATGTCTTTGTTTAATGATACATTAGCCGATGACTGGTATTATAGATACTTTTCAAAATTTGAGAAAATTGTTAGATTAATAGCCTGGATTAATAGATTTATTTTTAATTGTCGAAATAGGAAAAATAAAAGAATAGGAAGTTTGGACGTTGAAGAAGTTTTAGCTGCAGAAACTAAATTATTTCAACTTATACAAAGAGAATGTTTTGGAAATATTAAACATGAAAAATTATCAACGTTATGCCCTTTTACAGATGACCAGGGAATAATTAGATTACGGACTAAAATATCAGAAAGAAGCGATAATGAAGAATTTCGCTTTCCTATTGTTTTACCGTCACAACACCTTGTAGTAAAGAGGCTGATTTATGATCAACATGTTAAATTCTCTCATGTTGGTATACAAGGTTTGCTGAGTATTTTACGAGAGAAATTTTGGATAGTCACCGGTAGACGAGCAGTCAAATCCATCATCAATAAGTGTGTAGTTTGTCGAAGATTCAAAACTAAAAGGTTGAATACACCTCCCGTGGCATTACCAAAAGATCGAGTTGATAATGCTTCAACATTTGAAATAACCGGTGTTGATTTTGCTGGACCACTGTTTTTAAAGAATTTGGAAAAAGTTTGGATCTGCATATTTACGTGCGGAATATACAGAGCCATCCACCTGGAACTTGTTACATCACTTTCAACGGAAGTATTTTTACAAGCATTACGAAGATTCATTGATCGACGAGGACGACCCAGAATTATCTATAGTGATAATGGAACTAACTTCGTCGGAGCAGAAAATATGTTTGAAAAATTGGACTGGAAAGTGATTTCTGAATACAGTACGATTCAGAGAATTAGATGGAAATTCAACCCTGTAACAGCAGCTTGGTGGGGAGGATGGTGGGAGAGGCTTGTCAGATTAGTAAAACAGTTACTACGGAAAACTTTAGGAAAATCGTCTCTCAATTTTGAAGAATTGTCTACTGTAATATGTGATTGCGAGTCTATTATTAATTCTCGACCCCTGACATACCTCTCAGAATCCGGTGACGATTTAATGGCTTTAACACCCAATATGTTTTTACAAGACTTAAACAAAACAACTAACGTTACTGATATTGACAAAGTAGATTCCTCACATTTTACGAAACATATTAGATATAGACAGAAATTACGAGATGCTCTAAAAGAAAGATTTCGTAATGAATATTTGGGACAACTCATTTTATATTCAAAAACAAAAATACATAAAGTCAAGAAAGGAGACTTGGTATTTATTGGACATGACAATATGAAACGTATAGACTGGCCCTTGGCGATCGTAGAGAAAGAAATACATGGAAAAGATGGAGAAATACGATTATTACGACTAAAGACAAAATCAGGCCACATATTGCGACCACTCCAAAGAGTATTTCCTTTAGAGGTCGAAATCAAAGACAGATCATTATTGGGGAAGTCAAATATTAATGAAAGACAGACTTCCATTTCATCTAAAGAAGCTACAAAAATATCTGATTCCAAAACCGAGGTGACCCGAAGTGGAAGAACAGTTAAACATCCCCAAAGATATGGTTTGAGTCAGTGATGTGACTTCAAAAAGGGGGAGAATGTTGGAAATATTCAAATAAAATTTTAGTGCCCCTTGTATGATATATTTTTTTTAGTTTGAAAGTTGTAAAATGTCATATATAAAAAAGATTAGTTGTCAATAAAATATCTTTATTGGAAGACGTTATATATTTTATTGTTAAGGTTTAAATAGAATCCTTTCAATTATCTGAAATCTGTAAGATTCCAGCAGTCCAAACAGGTCAAATTTACCACAATAATGTCATTGTAAAATATCTCGGTAGAAATAATATTCCAAACTATTGTTAATTATTAGTTTTTTTGAAAGTAAAGTTAAATTTTTCTAAATATGTTTTTATAATTCATTCTGGTTGCTGGAACGACACAATGTTTATAGTAATTAGTTTTTATTGTATCTTGATTCAATTTTAAAAAGTAGATGTTTCAAGTTTAATTTATATCTCGTAAAAGAGCCACGTGAAAAACAGAATCTATTTTTGTTTAGAAAACGAATAAGTGCAGCTGTAAAACTAAACGCTGGATATTAAATGCTGGAACATTAAATGATGAAAACTAACTGGTAAAAACTAACTGGTAAAAGCCGACAGTTAAATTTCAAAAAAAGTTACAAGGAACAACTAAAACAAAGAACGAGGTATGCTGTTCATGTTTGAGTAACCAAAATATGGAAATGCGAGACTTGGCGTTGGTTCCAGAGTCGTAGAAATTTCAACTACCTCCTAAGGAAGTTGCCAGCCAAAAGCAAATGTGGTACATAATAGTGACTAATTTTATGTATGACGAGATAAAAGATTAATACCTGATAAACTTTAAATGACTTGTTCCTGAACAGTTTCTTTTTTTATCTAAATAAATTAATTCATATTTATAAGTATATATGTTGAATCTTATTTTTTAAAGGTTACAACAATTCTCTTTTACTCAAATTAAATTTTCTTCTTTTTTTTGATAAAGCTAGAGTTTATAATTCTCACTAGCTTTCAAAAATAAAAAAAAGAGAATTATTGGTGCCAAACATTTCCTAGAAAATTATTATTCCAAGGTGTCTATTAGAAAAGCCGAATTCACGACTGAGAAAAATATGGTCAATGTGCTCATGTATTTCTTTTAAATTTTAAAGGTAAGTAATGTTTGATATTAAATTTCACTGAGCTAGTAAAAATCTCTTATAAGTGTTTTGAAATTAACATTTTATCACAAGGCAACGTAATATATTGAAAATTGGCACTGCAACGGGTCAATGCAATATTGTTTGGTGTCATAAACAGGGGCTGTCACCTCATTGATTTTTTGTACAGTGAACAGCCCCAGCTACATTTCATAAAAACACATTATTTAAAAATAAATAACATAAAAATATGAATTCAATTTTAACATTTTTATTGTTTCCATACCTGTTATTATTTATTTTTGGGGACGCTACTGCGCTCTGGCTAATCGCGTTTCCGTGGCACTCTTTTATAAGTGAGCTCGAAGGAGTGAGAAGCGTTATTAAAAAGTTTTTGGCTAAAAAAAGATGTCGCACGTTAACAGATCCCTGAAACGTAGTGAAACAATCATAAAATCCTTTAAATCAGCTTTATTAGCTCAACGCACAGGGTGACGTCACGAAGTAGGGCGAGGCATACGAATTTACAATTATTATAAAATAAAGAAGAGATGCTATGACGATACTAAAAGTGTCTTTACAGTTTTACGTCATATGTCAAGTTCGAGCCAGTGGAGCTGGTCAGTTATAGTGAGAATAAATATCATTTTTTAAAGCATAACTTAAATGATATAAAAACATTTTTATTCAGTTAATCTCCACATATAAAATTATTAACATCAAATTATTTAAAATACGACTCAAAGTGCGTTCACTTGCCATATCGCAAAATAATGTATATTTCTCTACTTGTGGAATATGCAAGGAAAAATTCACTCGCACTTCGTCGGCGTAAATTTTATATGTCATTCTGCAACGTACAATTTGATGTTACAAAATACTTAGGTAAGATTCTTGCTCTTAATTGGTATTGCGTTAATTGCTATACAACTATAAAATCATGTAATCCTCAGTTTGTCAGAAATTTGGCAGAAAAAGGAGTAGGAAATGTAATGAAAGATAGTCCATCACTGGCAAAACAACTAACTAAAGATATTGCCAAAACTCTAACAGAGTTAGTCTCAAAGTGATTTGTGGACTTACAAGAAGATATGAAGAAGAAAATATCAATGGCTGCTCTTCCAAAAATTAGAGTAGTTAATGAAATTCCTAGTGTAGTACCGGAAAAAATAATTTATAATGCACCAAACTTAAAAGCAGCTCTGTAGCTAATATTAAGCCGAAATATACCTCTAAAAGTAACTAAGTCACAGAAGAAGATATTTTCAATGCTATGGATCCGGTAGGCTCCAATAAGATCTCCAGTGTTAAGAATATCAGAGATGGTGGATTAGTTATTAATTGTTCTTCTGAATCTAAAATTTCTGAATTAAAAAATCTTGCTGGTTCTAATTAGATTAAAAAATATGAAATCAAGGATGTGGTTAAAAAAAAATAAAAATAAGAGTTGTAGGAATGTCGGCTGAATTAGATAGTAACAAAATTGACCATTATTATCAGAAATGCCGTGGAATAAGAACTTAAATAAAAACCGTTTACTTGTTTTCTCTTCAGTTTGATTTCACGAAAAAAAAAATTCACTAACTTTTACTTACCGCAAATAAAAAGTTGTATACTATATGGGATAGGTAAAATGTTTAATTAGAGTAAGAAAACAAGATTTCTGAAATTAGTGACCTGTGATTAGTAAACAGTTCTGAAGTTGTTAGACGACCTTCACTTAGTGAATTATTTACTTGTGGTTAGTGTACATTCGTTTCTTACTTTATGCTACCAGTTGGCTTTGGTTTATTTGCCGCTAGTTAACTGTTTTCTTGTGATAAGTGATTTTTGTTTTAGTTAGTGGTATATATCGATGGCTCAATCAAAAACCGCCACAATTCAAAAAATAAAGAAAATTACATTTTTTGTTCAATGGATGCAAAATATCTTTAAGGTTTTACTTTAAATACCACCACAAACAAAAATATCCTTAAAGATAAATAATTTAAAATGTAGCCACAAACTGTGTCTAAAACTGCCTCAATTCTAGTTATTTTCTTCAAAAACACCCAATTTTTTTACAAACCATGCAACAACTCACTTTTATAATTGTAATCGTTTTAATTAACAGCAAAATATCGAAGCTTTTAAATAAAATATAAAGAGTTTATGTGAAAAACAAAATAATGATAATAGAGACTTACAAAATTTCAAAATGAAATTTTTCAAAACAATAGTATTTTAGTTGTGGCAGTATTTGATTAAGCCATCGATATGTATTTATGATCTTGCATCATTTACAGGCTTTAAAACATTATTTATTAATAATATTATTATGTAGAAAGTATTAAATTTTATAAACCATATTGTTACCTTAATAGGCTATAGCTACGAATGACATTTATAAAAATTTGAGTACTCAGGTGTTTTAAAATATTATCAACTTTGACAAAAATATAAATAGGAACAATATATAGGGATTAAAGAATATCACAGTCAAAAATACACGATTGATATATCAAAAAATATATAAGGCACTTTAATAATAATAATAATAATTAATAATAATAATAATAATAATAATAATAATAATAATAATAATAATAATAATAATAATAATAATAATAATAATAATAATAATAATAATAATAATAATAATAATAATAATAATAATAATAATAATAATAATAATAATAATAATAATAATAATAATAATAATAATAATAATAATAATAATAATAATAATAATAATATTAATAATAATAATAATAATAATAATAATAATAATAATAATAATAATAATAATAATAATAATAATAATAATAATAATAATAATAATAATAATAATAATAATAATAATATTAATAATAATAATAATAATAATAATAATAATAATAATAATAATAATAATAATAATAATAATAATAATAATAATAATAATAATAATAATAATAATAATAATAATAATAATAATAATAATAATAATAATAATAGATAGATATTCGTTTATTGACTATTTTACATATTATACATATATGTTTATGGTCACACTTTTTAAAAAATAGTTTTCATCAGTAAAACACTAAATTAAAACAATACTAAACAACAACAAAAATACTAACACATTATTAAGACATTATGTTTAAAATCTATGGATTAACAGAAACAGAATAATCACAGAACTCTTTAACACTATAAAAACAATTATTTAACAGAAATTCTTTGGCCATATTTTTAAATGATTTTAGACTCATACCTTTTACATTCTTACTTCTATGTAGATTTATAAATTTATTGTATAGGTTCACATCTATTTTATTTACTTGGGTAGTCTTAATCCTAGAAAATGGAACAACCAGATTTTGCCTGTACCTTGTATCACGACAGTGAATGTCTGAGTGAGTTAAAAATTTGTCCGAGTTTTTATGAACATAAAGAAGTGTTTCCAGAATATAGATACAAGCTAGAGGCATAATGGAATGTTTTGCAAATAGAGGTCTACAGTGAGTGCCATACGGCGCTGCATCAATTATTCGAATAGCTGCTTTTTGAATATGAAAAACTTTAATGGCTTTGGGTGAATTTCCCCATAATAGAATACCGTAGGATAACACACTATGGACCATAGCAAAATAGACCATTCTAATTGTCTTTGTATCCAAACAAGTCTTGAGCTGTCGTATGGCAAATATTTGAGAGGACAGTTTCCCACATAGTTCGTCGATATGATGAGTCCAGTTTAGGCTAGCATTAAAGGTTATACCAAGCATTCGTACTGGTTCCATTTTTATTGCCCATTTGTCTGATGTGAATTCAATGCTTTGTGTTTTTTTGTCTGATGTGAATTCAATGCTTTGTGTTTTTGTTTCATTAAGTTTAAGGTTATTACAGTTAAACCAAGTTTTTGCTAAATTGAGACCTTCTTGTTTCAAATATTCGCCATTTTTAGACAGGAGAGTAGTATCGTCAGCAAAAAGGATAGAGTTTACACTCCCCAATGACATTGGCAAATCGTTTACATATAGTAAAAATATTATAATAAAATAATAATAATAATAATAATAATAATAATAATAATAATAATAATAATAATAATAATAATAATAATAATTAATAATAATAATAATAATAATAATAATAATTAATAATAATAATAATTAATAATAATAATAATAATAATAATAATAATAATAATAATAATAATAATAATAATAATAATAATAATAATAATAATAATAATAATAATAATAATAATAATAATAATAATAATAATAATAATAATAATAATAATAATAATAATAATAATAATAATAATAATAATAATAATAATAATAATAATAATAATAATAATAATAATAATAATAATAATAATAATAATAATAATAATAATAATAATAATAATAATAATAATAATAATAATAATAATAATAATAATAATAATAATAATAATAATAATAATAATAATAATAATAATAATAATAATAATAATAATAATAATAATAATAATAATAATAATAATAATAATAATAATAATAATAATAATAATAATAATAATAATAATAATAATAATAATAATAATAATAATAATAATAATAATAATAATAATAATAATAATAATAATAATAATAATAATAATAATAATAATAATAATAATAATAATAATAATAATAATAATAATAATAATAATAATAATAATAATAATAATAATAATAATAATAATAATAATAATAATAATAATAATAATAATAATAATAATAATAATAATAATAATAATAATAATAATAATAATAATAATAATAATAATAATAATAATAATAATAATAATAATAATAATAATAATAATAATAATAATAATAATAATAATAATAATAATAATAATAATAATAATAATAATAATAATAATAATAATAATAATAATAATAATAATAATAATAATAATAATAATAATAATAATAATAATAATAATAATAATAATAATAATAATAATAATAATAATAATAATAATAATAATAATAATAATAATAATAATAATAATAATAATAATAATAATAATAATAATAATAATAATAATAATAATAATAATAATAATAATAATAATAATAATAATAATAATAATAATAATAATAATAATAATAATAATAATAATAATAATAATAATAATAATAATAATAATAATAATAATAATAATAATAATAATAATAATAATAATAATAATAATAATAATAATAATAATAATAATAATAATAATAATAATAATAATAATAATAATAATAATAATAATAATAATAATAATAATAATAATAATAATAATAATAATAATAATAATAATAATAATAATAATAATAATAATAATAATAATAATAATAATAATAATAATAATAATAATAATAATAATAATAATAATAATAATAATAATAATAATAATAATAATAATAATAATAATAATAATAATAATAATAATAATAATAATAATAATAATAATAATAATAATAATAATAATAATAATAATAATAATAATAATAATAATAATAATAATAATAATAATAATAATAATAATAATAATAATAATAATAATAATAATAATAATAATAATAATAATAATAATAATAATAATAATAATAATAATAATAATAATAATAATAATAATAATAATAATAATAATAATAATAATAATAATAATAATAATAATAATAATAATAATAATAATAATAATAATAATAATAATAATAATAATAATAATAATAATAATAATAATAATAATAATAATAATAATAATAATAATAATAATAATAATAATAATAATAATAATAATAATAATAATAATAATAATAATAATAATAATAATAATAATAATAATAATAATAATAATAATAATAATAATAATAATAATAATAATAATAATAATAATAATAATAATAATAATAATAATAATAATAATAATAATAATAATAATAATAATAATAATAATAATAATAATAATAATAATAATAATAATAATAATAATAATAATAATAATAATAATAATAATAATAATAATAATAATAATAATAATAATAATAATAATAATAATAATAATAATAATAATAATAATAATAATAATAATAATAATAATAATAATAATAATAATAATAATAATAATAATAATAATAATAATAATAATAATAATAATAATAATAATAATAATAATAATAATAATAATAATAATAATAATAATAATAATAATAATAATAATAATAATAATAATAATAATAATAATAATAATAATAATAATAATAATAATAATAATAATAATAATAATAATAATAATAATAATAATAATAATAATAATAATAATAATAATAATAATAATAATAATAATAATAATAATAATAATAATTAATAATAATAATAATAATAATAATAATAATAATAATAATAATAATAATAATAATAATAATAATAATAATAATAATAATAATAATAATAATAATAATAATAATAATAATAATAATAATAATAATAATAATAATAATAATAATAATAATAATAATAATAATAATAATAATAATAATAATAATAATAATAATAATAATAATAATAATAATAATAATAATAATAATAATAATAATAATAATAATAATAATAATAATAATAATAATAATAATAATAATAATAATAATAATAATAATAATAATAATAATAATAATAATAATAATAATAATAATAATAATAATAATAATAATAATAATAATAATAATAATAATAATAATAATAATAATAATAATAATAATAATAATAATAATAATAATAATAATAATAATAATAATAATAATAATAATAATAATAATAATAATAATAATAATAATAATAATAATAATAATAATAATAATAATAATAATAATAATAATAATAATAATAATAATAATAATAATAATAATAATAATAATAATAATAATAATAATAATAATAATAATAATAATAATAATAATAATAATAATAATAATAATAATAATAATAATAATAATAATAATAATAATAATAATAATAATAATAATAATAATAATAATAATAATAATAATAATAATAATAATAATAATAATAATAATAATAATAATAATAATAATAATAATAATAATAATAATAATAATAATAATAATAATAATAATAATAATAATAATAATAATAATAATAATAATAATAATAATAATAATAATAATAATAATAATAATAATAATAATAATAATAATAATAATAATAATAATAATAATAATAATAATAATAATAATAATAATAATAATAATAATAATAATAATAATAATAATAATAATAATAATAATAATAATAATAATAATAATAATAATAATAATAATAATAATAATAATAATAATAATAATAATAATAATAATAATAATAATAATAATAATAATAATAATAATAATAATAATAATAATAATAATAATAATAATAATAATAATAATAATAATAATAATAATAATAATAATAATAATAATAATAATAATAATAATAATAATAATAATAATAATAATAATAATAATAATAATAATAATAATAATAATAATAATAATAATAATAATAATAATAATAATAATAATAATAATAATAATAATAATAATAATAATAATAATAATAATAATAATAATAATAATAATAATAATAATAATAATAATAATAATAATAATATAATAATAATAATAATAATAATAATAATAATAATAATAATAATAATAATAATAATAATAATAATAATAATAATAATAATAATAATAATAATAATAATAATAATAATAATAATAATAATAATAATAATAATAATAATAATAATAATAATAATAATAATAATAATAATAATAATAATAATAATAATAATAATAATAATAATAATAATAATAATAATAATAATAATAATAATAATAATAATAATAATAATAATAATAATAATAATAATAATAATAATAATAATAATAATAATAATAATAATAATAATAATAATAATAATAATAATAATAATAATAATAATAATAATAATAATAATAATAATAATAATAATAATAATAATAATAATAATAATAATAATAATAATAATAATAATAATAATAATAATAATAATAATAATAATAATAATAATAATAATAATAATAATAATAATAATAATAATAATAATAATAATAATAATAATAATAATAATAATAATAATAATAATAATAATAATAATAATAATAATAATAATAATAATAATAATAATAATAATAATAATAATAATAATAATAATAATAATAATAATAATAATAATAATAATAATAATAATAATAATAATAATAATAATAATAATAATAATAATAATAATAATAATAATAATAATAATAATAATAATAATAATAATAATAATAATAATAATAATAATAATAATAATAATAATAATAATAATAATAATAATAATAATAATAATAATAATAATAATAATAATAATAATAATAATAATAATAATAATAATAATAATAATAATAATAATAATAATAATAATAATAATAAGATAAGATAAATTTATTGACCAACTTCATACAGCTTGTACATACAGGTCCAAATTTAAAATTCAAAAGAATAGAAATTTATAAAATAACTTAAGGCATAAAATAGTTTAAGAATAAAATTGTAAAAATAGAACAATATAGATAAAATAGAACAATTAACAAAGAATAAAAATGAAATTGTATAAACGTACACAGATAAATTATACAATAATTGTAGTAAAATAATCACTATACAATACACAGATACATTCTATATTGGATAAAAGGCTTATGGACTAAATTTAAAGTATTCATCTAAACTGTAAAAGCTTTTACTTATTAAAAATTCCTTGGATAAATTTCTAAATTTTTTAATTGACAAATTTTTTATGTTTTTTTGCTTATTTAGATTAAGAAACTTATTGTAAATGTTAACATCTAATTTGTTATATTCGCATGTTCTTAATCTGGACCAAAGTGGTATAAGACTATTTGCGCTTCTTGTTTCGTAGCTATGGACATCCGAGTGTGTTTGTAAATCTGTTAGTTTTTGATGAATTTCACTCAAAGTTTCTAGAATGTATACACAAGGTAGTGGAAGAATCTTGTATTTTGTAAATATTGGCCGACAATGTGTATCGCATTCAGCTGCATCAATTATGCGAACCGCAGCCTTCTGAAGTAAAAATACTTTGTGAGATGCAGCAGCATTTCCCCAAAGTATGACGCCATATTGCAAATGACTGTGTATAATGGAGAAGTATACAGTTCGTAAGATGGTTTTATCCAATATATATTGCATCTGTCTTAAGGCGAATATTTGTGAAGAGATTCTGGCACAGATATTATTTATGTGAGGAGTCCAATTAAGTCCTGCATCCAAGGTTATTCCCAATAGTTTAACTGTATCGGATTTTTTTATCAATTTGTTGGAACTGAAGGTGATAGATTGAGACTTCGAGTCATTTAATTTCAGTTCGTTGGAAGAAAACCACTTTTGGGCTGTAGTGGTGCTATTAATAATCAATTCTGGGATATTTTTATTTATAAATGTCGTATCATCAGCAAACAGAACGCTAGTCGTAAAATCGACAACATTAGGTAGATCATTTATGTAAAGTAAAAAAAGGACAGGGCCCAAAACTGAACCTTGTGGCACTCCTCTAGTTATAGGTGCTATATCTGACTTAATGTTCTTGTAACTCACATACTGCGCCCTGTTCGTTAGATATGATTTGAGCAAATTCAATTCCTTTCCCCTAAAACTATAAAATTCTAATTTTTTTAATAATAGTTCTATGTTTACGCAATCGAAAGCTTTAGTGAGGTCAAACAATGTAGCAACAGAGCTGGTGCCTGCATCAAAGCCTTCAATTACGGTATCTATTACGTTAACTAAAGCTTTAATCGTTGATTTCTGTTTCCTAAAACCAAATTGTTGTGGAGATAATATTTTTTTAATTTCTAGATAATCAATTAATTTTTGTTTTACAATTTTTTCAAAAATTTTGCCAATTATAGGTACAATAGCAATTGGCCTATAATTATTCGGGTCGTCGATATCACCCTTTTTGTGAATCGGTAGAATCTTGGAAATTTTTAGGTTGTCGGGCCAGCATCCCTCGGTAATGCATTTATTATATAGAATACTAAGTGGTTCAAGAAGTGAATCTACTGTAGATTTTAACATAGCGCTACTCATTTCATAATGGTCGAGACAAGAGGTATTTTTTAAAGAGAGAATAGCTTCTTTTACGTCGGAGGTTACAACAGGTGACATAAAGAACGAATGTGATGGCTTCGGAGTTTTGTTTAGGAATTCAAATGGATCTGTGGCATCAACATTTACCATACTAATTATCTTTTCGGCAATAGTTACAAAAAAAGAATTAAAATCATCCGCTGTTAGATCAGCTACTTTCTTGGAAACTATGTTCGTCGTCCTTTCTTTGTTAACTAACCTCCAAATAGTTTTAGTTTTGTTATCAGATTTAGCTATTTCGTTAGAATATGCATTACGTTTCGCCCGTTTAATTTCGAATTTATATTTTTTGCGCGATTCCCGATAAAAATTCCAGTCGTATATGGAACCTGTCTCGTTAAATCTAGCCTTTCTGATAAATACTTCTCTTTGCATTTTACGTAATGCCTTGTTGAACCACTCAGATTTCTGACGTTTTGTCCGATACTGTTTAAGTGGAAAACACCTTTCAACTCTGCTACATAGTTCACCTAATATCTGTGCTGAAATCTCCTTACAGTTCAAGTAATCCAACTCAAAATCAGGCCATTTTATTTCATTTATACTATTTGCAAATGTTTGTAATTTAGTTTTATTAATTACTCTTTTTTTAGTTATATTAATATCGGATGTTTTTTTAACTAGGTTAATAAATAGATAGAGGCCAGAATGATCAGCTATGTCAGGGTCGAAGATACCAGTGTATAGATCATCCTGACATAGATTGGTCATAATATTGTCTAGGCATGATCTTGAGTTAGGGGTTATTCTAGTTGGTTCGTGTATATAGTGTTTAAGACCATACATAGCAAGTATGTTACAAATATCTTTTGAATGCTCAGTGGTTATATCAAGTTCAATGTTTATATCTCCGATTATACTAATCTGTTTGTACTTTTTTGATAAGTGATGTAAGAGTTTAAATAGCTTATCTTTAAATATTCGTATGTCACCATGTGAGGATGATCTGTAAACAGTAATCAGAATTGTTTTTGTATTAGCAAATTCAACGGCCCAGAATTCCGCATGGAGAGGTAAGCAGTAACTACTGCAGTCTACACTTTTTAAATTTTGTTTCTGGTTTGTGTAGATTGCCACTCCTCCGTGTTCCTTTTTTTCTTCCCGACAGTATGATGTTATTAAACTGTAGTCTTGTATTTTAATAACGGAAAGATTATTACTGGAGAGCCAATGTTCGGAAATGCAAATAATATCAAATTGGTAATTTTGTAATAAGAGATTTAATTCTATAACTTTGTTTGATAAACTCTGAACATTGACATGAAACACTGAACATAGATTTTTCTGTAATAAATATGTATTTAGTTGACTATTAGGTACATTAAGTACAATATTTGACAAATTTAACAAGTTACTAGGCTTATTTACAGGCAAATGATCAAATGAAGGTACACTACAATCTGTTTTCATTATATTTTCTCGCGGGAAAAAAATAGTTCAGCATAACACGATATGGCCATATACTGGTGTCCATTATGGCTTGAGATTCATCTTTAAGAACAGAAATTTTAAAAGATGAATACTGATCGGGTTTTCTTGAGTTCAACTTCTCTACTTCAACACTTGGCGCAAATTTGGCAAGATGTGTTTGCAGTTCTACACTTGAGGCATCTGGAGCAAAGTTTGTGGCATGATAAAAGTGAAGTTTTAAAGGAGCCTCTATGGTTGCAGCTTTGAGTTGACATCCATCAGAATTTTGTAGAGAACCCACCAGCAGATTTCTGGAATGTTTCCAATTTTTCCTAGTATTGTTGACGGCCCCTTGATAATCTATCTGTGTGTTTTTGTTGTTTGTTATTCTTGTTGTTGCCGTTTGTAGGTTTATGGCATCATCACACATTCTCTGAGCATGCGCAAATTGTAATGCTGCATTTACATCTTTCTCTCCGATTGTGTCTCTCATTGTATGGTGATGAGTGAGTACTGTTTGATGACTACTGGACGCTGATTGACGATTTGATGGTGCTTGATGCAACATATGCTTTTCTGATACTTGTGACATAGGAGAAGGTTGTTGTGCAGAAGTTTGAAAGGTTGATTTTTTAGTTGGATATTGTTGGTTAAATATTTGGTTGACTTTCTTCATTAATTCAATCTGATCAGCCAGAGATTTAATAGAAATATCTTGATATTTAATGATTTCATCCTTTTCTTTTACAATTTTTTCTAGATGTTGTAGCCTCTCCTTGTACATTTTAACTTCTATAGGTTCATATTCGGGAGTATTTATTTCAATGAATTGGTCAAATGGGGATTCGGTAGATATAGGTTCATCTTTATTTTTCTCTTCAGAGCAGCATATACAAGAAGCATTATCTATAAACTTCACATTTTTGAGTAGTTTCAAACAGCATTTGTGAGATAATAATAATAATAATAATAATAATAATAATAATAATAACAATAATAATAATAATAATAATAATAACAATAATAATAACAATAATAATAATAATAATAATAATAACAATAATAATAATAATAATAATAATAATAATAATAATAATAATAATAATAATAATAATAATAATAATAATAATAATAATAATAATAATAATAATAACAATAATAATAATAATAATAATAATAATAATAATAACAATAATAATAATAATAATAATAATAATAATAATAATAATAATAATAATAATAATAATAATAATAATAATAATAATAATAATAATAATAATAATAATAATAATAATAATAATAATAATAATAATAATAATAATAATAATAATAATAATAATAATAAATAATAATAATAATAATAATAATAATAATAATAATAATAATAATAATAATAATAATAATAATAATAATAATAATAATAATAATAATAATAATAATAATAATAATAATAATAATATTAATAATAATAATAATAATAATAATAATAATAATAATAATAATAATAATAATAATAATAATAATAATAATAATAATAATAATAATAATAATAATAATAATAATAATAATAATAATAATAATAATAATAATAATAATAATAATAATAATAATAATAATAATAATAATAATAATAATAATAATAATAATAATAATAATAATAATAATAATAATAATAATAATAATAATAATAATAATAATAATAATAATAATAATAATAATAATAATAATAATAATAATAATAATAATAATAATAATAATAATAATAATAATAATAATAATAATAATAATAATAATAATAATAATAATAATAATAATAATAATAATAATAATAATAATAATAATAATAATAATAATAATAATAATAATAATAATAATAATAATAATAATAATAATAATAATAATAATAATAATAATAATAATAATAATAATAATAATAATAATAATAATAATAATAATAATAATAATAATAATAATAATAATAATAATAATAATAATAATAATAATAATAATAATAATAATAATAATAATAATAATAATAATAATAATAATAATAATAATAATAATAATAATAATAATAATAATAATAATAATAATAATAATAATAATAATAATAATAATAATAATAATAATAATAATAATAATAATAATAATAATAATAATAATAATAATAATAATAATAATAATAATAATAATAATAATAATAATAATAATAATAATAATAATAATAATAATAATAATAATAATAATAATAATAATAATAATAATAATAATAATAATAATAATAATAATAATAATAATAATAATAATAATAATAATAATAATAATAATAATAATAATAATAATAATAATAATAATAATAATAATAATAATAATAATAATAATAATAATAATAATAATAATAATAATAATAATAATAATAATAATAATAATAATAATAATAATAATAATAATAATAATAATAATAATAATAATAATAATAATAATAATAATAATAATAATAATAATAATAATAATAATAATAATAATAATAATAATAATAATAATAATAATAATAATAATAATAATAATAATAATAATAATAATAATAATAATAATAATAATAATAATAATAATAATAATAATAATAATAATAATAATAATAATAGTAGTAGTTTATTGACCATAATTATACAGGTTTGTATCTGAAAAGTCACAATGTTACATATAAATCACGTTAAAGTATAAAACAAAGTACATTGAATTTTACATACATGTCATCGACAAATAAAAACAGGAATTAACAAACAGTGCTTAAGTACTAAATAAAATATCTTTAAAATTGATAAGATTAAATTATTTAAAATAAGAATAAATTATTTAAAATAGTTGAGGTAATCTGTTACATTATAAAAACATTCATTCTGTAAAAAATCTTTAACAACACAATAAAAATTTTTACAAGACATATCTTTTATTTTCATATCTCTATTGCCATTTAAAAACACATTATATAATTTTATATCCAGTTTATTTACTTGTGATATGCGCAGCCTGCTTTGCGGAAGTAAAAGACTCTCAGCATTCCTCGTACTGTAATCGTGCACATCAGAGTGGGTATCAAATTTATGTAGATTTTTATGGATTGCTACCATGGTTTCGAGAATATAAATACAAGGTAATGGGAGAATCCTGTACTTCCTAAAAAGAGGCCGGCATGTTGCGTCGTATGCAACTGTTGCAATAATTCTTATTGCTGCTTTTTGTAGAGTAAAGACTTTCATAGCAGCATGACTATGTCCCCAAAATACAATTCCGTATCGCAAATGACTCTCTATGATAGCAAAATATACTGTCCTGATTGAAGTGTCATCAAGAAACTGGCGCATTTGTCTGAGCGCAAATATTTGAGAAGAAACCTTCGAACAGACACCATCTATATGAGGTAGCCAGGTCAATCCCGCGTCTAATGTCATACCTAACGTTCTTACCGGATCTGCTTTTTCTACTAGTTTGCTAGCTGTAAAGATGATATTTTGCGTTTTGGTGTCATTTAATTTGAGTTGGTTAGCGTCAAACCACTTTTTAGCTATACTCATACATTGTATTTTTAAAGTTTCATCACCTCGACTGAGGATAGTGGTATCATCGGCGAATAAGATGCTTGTACCAGGCTGGATATTTTCTGGCAAATCATTAATGTAAATCAGAAATAATAGGGGCCCCAGGACTGAACCCTGTGGTACACCTCTAGACATATGAACTATATTTGAATTAATATTACCATAAGTGACATATTGTTTTCTATTCGCCATATAGGAAGTAAATAGACCCAACTCCTTTCCTCTTATTCCATAGAATTCTAGTTTCATAAATAACAGCTCACTGTTGACACAGTCGAAAGCCTTAGTGAGGTCACACATTATTGCATATGTGTTTGTACCCTCATCAAAACCCTCAACTGCACCCTCAATTAGAGCTGCAACCGCTGTAAAAGTAGACCTATGTTTTCTGAAACCAAATTGAGAAGATGATAATAATTTTTTATTTTCAAAATAACTAATTAGTTTTTCTTTGATGATAATTTCAAAAACCTTGCCTATGATAGGTACTATAGCGATGGGTCTGTAATTATCCGGACTTTCAGTGTCACCTTTTTTATAAATAGGGATGACTTTACTTATTTTTAACCCATCAGGCCAAGTACCTTCATCAATGCATTTATTGAATAGTAGATTGAGTGGTTCAACCAGCACATCCACGGCAGGCTTTATCATGGGACTACTAAGACCGTAATAATCAAGACATTTAGAATTTTTTAATTTTAAGATTGCTTGTCGAACATCTGAATCAATAATAGAGCTCATGAAAAACGAGTAAGACGGTTTATTCATTTTATTTAAAAATTCTTTCGGATTTGTATTTGAATTTTCGATTGTAAGCGATATTTTATCTGCTATAGTAGCAAAAAACGAATTTAATTCATCCGGTGTCACATCAGGTATTCTATTGACTTTTGCATTAGTTTGCCTTTCGGCGTTTACTAGTTTCCATACTGTTTTACTACGATTTTCCGAATTATATATCAAATTTGTGTATGCTTTACGTTTTGCACATCTAATTTGGCTTCTGTAATAACGTTGGGAATCGATGTACTGTCTCCAATCATCAAACAAATTTGTTTGTCTAAACAGGGTTCTATTTGCATAAACTTGCTTACGAAGTCTCCGCAGCTCCTCGTTGAACCACTCAACCTCTCTAACCCTATTTCTAAAAGTTTTAACAGGAAAACAAAGTTCCACTTCGCTACATAATACATTAATAATAATAATAATAATAATAATAATAATAATAATAATAATAATAATAATAATAATAATAATAATAATAATAATAATAATAATAATAATAATAATAATAATAATAATAATAATAATAATAATAATAATAATAATAATAATAATAATAATAATAATAATAATAATAATAATAATAATAATAATAATAATAATAATAATAATAATAATAATAATAATAATAATAATAATAATAATAATAATAATAATAATAATAATAATAATAATAATAATAATAATAATAATAATAATAATAATAATAATAATAATAATAATAATAATAATAATAATAATAATAATAATAATAATAATAATAATAATAATAATAATAATAATAATAATAATAATAATAATAATAATAATAATAGGGGGGTGGGTTGGCTCAGTGGTTAGAGTCATGACTTTGAGATCGGAAGGTCTCAGGTTCGAATCCCACCGTTGGCCGGGATTTTTTCATTTAATTTAATTATTTAAAATTAATTCTGATGCCTTGGTAGGATTCCCCACTCGACCATTCACTGTTGGGTTCTAATTAACAGTGCTGTTCCTAAAGTGGCGCTGGGAAACAGTAACAAAGCCTACACAGAACACGAGGCTAATGGCCGTAGTAGTCGACGCCGATGACACCAAATTAAAAAAAAAAAAAAAAAAAAAAAAAAATAATAATAATAATAATAATAATAATAATAATAATAATAATAATAATAATAATAATAATAATAATAATAATAATAATAATAATAATAATAATAATAATAATAATAATAATAATAATAATAATAATAATAATAATAATAATAATAATAATAATAATAATAATACTGGTGTGGAGTTGCCAATCTCCCATCCAGCGCGTCCCCAGGTGGTGGATAGGGGAAAGCTACCCAGATATGGGTGGTACCGATCAAATCGGCGTGAACCAAAATTGGCACTAAGGAGTAAACCTTATAAAAAATCCGTAATCTAAGGTGTAAGACATCGTGCCAAGAGATGCATGGCTATACGGAGTTAGTCTCGAACGATTCCCTGTGAGACCAGGCGACCCTCACTTGTACCTAGCCTTACCGTAGTAAGGGAGCACTGCTGCGGTGGACCTGTAGTTCTGCCCGACTCGTGGGAATTATATGGATACTTTAAATAGCAATAAACCTAACTTGGATTTACAAGCTGGATCCAAAGCTAACGTTACACAGCACCAAACAATAACGAATCAGGAGACGATGGGCCCTGCGCCTCGGTTCTTGATCGTTAAAAGGAAAGAAGGGGATTTCAATAATACGAATCCCTTTCTAATACAAAAGTTTATATATGGAAAAGTTGGAGAGGTAAAAAATCTGAAGAAAATTAAGGATGGATTACTGATAGAAACAAAGTCTGCAGCACAGTCAAAAGTAATAGTAGGTATGAACAAATTTTTAGAATATGATATAGAAGTATTACCACATAATAGATTAAACTATGCTAAAGGTGTCATAAACTGTAGGGATCTTCTAAACTGTACCGAACAAGAAATCCTGGATGAAATAAAAGATCAAGGAATTTTAGAGGTTAGAAGAATTAAGTCGAAACAAAACGGTATACTAGTCGATACACCTAACCACATTGTAACATTTAATTCTACAAATCTACCAAAAGAAGTGAGAGTAGCTTTTTACCAGTTGAAAGTACGACCCTACATCCCATCCCCATTACGATGTTTTCGCTGTCAAAGATTTGGCCACACAGCTATAAAGTGCACTAAAGATCAAGTATGTGTATGTGGAAAACCAATTCATACTGGCAATCCATGCTCACCTCCTGTGAGTTGCATCAATTGTCAAGGTTCACATGCTGCTACATCCAAGGACTGTCCTATATTTAAACAAGAGGTCGCTATACAGGAAGTAAAAATCAAAGAAAATCTATCATATTTTGAGGCAAAGAAAAAAGTTGTCATAAATACGCCAAAACCTAATTTTTCATATGCGAAAGCTAGTGCATCGTCATCAATACCCCCTCCCCAAACGTTTAAACCTCAGGACCTTATAAAAGATTTAATTCCGGTCCTTATTAACGCTTTAAAAAGTAATTTTACTATCGTTCCTATTTCACATTCTTCTAGTATTCCCCTTTCCTCTGACTTATCAAATATGCTTCCTCCAAAGGAACCTTCACAAGAATCTAATCTTTCTCAAATGTCTAAGCGTGGCAGATCAGATAGTTCTGATTTAGATTCCACTTTTAGTGAAACATCATGTAAGTCTCAAACTACAACCAAGAGAAAGAAGAAAGGGTGGCCTAAAGGCATGCCTAGGAAAGGAAGCGTAGAATCAGACATAGGAAATGAGATACTGAAGCATCTACCTTTAGGAGGTAGTGAGTCACAGTAATTAAACACATAATTTTATATTTAAAACTATTTTTATATTTATACATACATTTTATTTACTTACTATTTATTTTTATAATTTATTTCTATTCTATTTTATTTTATCTATTCTACAACCCAAATGAATAATTGCACCCAATTTATTCAATGGAATTGTAATGGTATACGGCTACATACCCCCGAATTACAAATTATTAAAATTAACCTCACTCCATTAGTCTTAGCTATCCAAGAAACACATTTAAAGCCAACGGAAAGATTTACACTCCGTGGTTTTAGTGTTTTTCGTAAAGATGTTGAACCAGATCATAGAGCAAGAGGTGGTGTTGCAATTTTTCTCAATGAAACAATACCTGCAAAAGAAATTAGGTTAAATACTAGAGTACAAGCTGTTGCTATACAAATAGAAGTTCCAATTAAACTTTCCATATGTAATATTTATCTCCCAGATATACACTGGCATATCCAAGAGATCAACGATTTACTCAGCCAACTACCTCAGCCATTTCTTATCATGGGAGACTTTAATGCTCATTCTCCCTTATGGGGCTCTCTTACTAGAGACACCAGAGGCAGACGTATTGAAAATTTAATTGAAGAAGAAAATATATGTCTCCTAAATACCGGCCAATATACTCACTTTAACTCTAGATCCAACTCTTTTTCGGCAATTGATTTATCTCTTTGTTCCCCTAATATAGCTCCCCGTTTCTCGTGGTGTCCTTTGGATGATCTTTATTCTAGTGACCACTTTCCCATCCAAATTAAAATAGACATCCCTAGCCAGTCCATCTCCATCGCTGAAAGGTGGCTTATTAAAAAAGCAAATTGGAATGAATATTCTCAAATAGTGTCTATACCTAATCCTGATGACTTTAACAACATTGAAGAAGCCGTAAATGCAGTTACTAATTCCATCTTGCTCGCTGCTCATGAAACCATACCAAGAGCTAAAAGTCGTAAGCTATCCAAAGCGGTTCCATGGTGGAATGAAGATATACGTGTAGTGATATTAGATCGCAAAAGAACTTTAAGAACATTTCAGAGATATCCTACTCAACAAAACCTAATAGAATTTAAAAAAATTAGAGCTAAGGCGAGAAGAATAATCAATGAAGCAAAGAAAAGGGCTTGGGAAGATTATGTATCTACTCTCACTACGGATACCAATGTAAGTGAACTTTGGAAAAAAATTAAAATTATAGCAGGTAAAAACAACAATCTAATTCCACAGGCATTAAAAATCAATAATGAGTTTGTCACCGAAATTGAAAATATATGTGAAGCTTTTGCTGACCATTTTGAGGCTGTGAGTAGCTCTCAAAACTATAATTTAGAATTTCAAGAGTTGAAATTACGAGAAGAAGCCTATCCCTTAAAATTTGATACAAAAATAAAGTTGCAATATAATGAACCATTTATTTTAGAAGAACTGGAACATATTTTAGGATCCTGCAACGAAAGTGCAGCGGGTTGCGATTCTGTTATGTACGGAATGATATATCACCTTTCAAGGAGCGATAAATGTAAGATATTGAAGCTTTATAACAAAATTTGGCTTTCTGGAAGTTACCCCAGCAACTGGAAAACAGCCATTATTATCCCTATCCCTAAAATTAATGCATCGGATACCGAACCTAAAAATTATCGACCTATATCTCTCACATCATGTCTAGGAAAAATATTCGAAAAAATCATTAATTTAAGACTCACCTGGGTATTGGAATCCAAATCTTTCCTTTCAAAGCGCCAGTTGGGTTGCCGACGTAACCACTCCACCATTGATGCATTAGTGGCTCTGGAAAATAGTATTCAAAATTCCTTTTTAAATCGAGAACATCTTGTAGCGGTAATTTTGGACTTGACAAAGGCATACGATATGACTTGGAGGTATGCAATATTGAAGCAACTTCACCTTTGGGGATTTAGAGGAAATTTGCCATCAGTCTTATGCAGTTTTCTTTTAGAAAGACATTTCCTTGTAAGAGTTGGTAATCAAGAATCATCCCGAAAAAGGCTAGAGAATGGAATACCACAGGGATCAACTCTCAGTGTTACTCTGTTCGCGATAGCTATCAATTGTCTTGTAGATAATATCCCTGATAGTATCGAGGCTGTCTTATATGTTGACGATCTTACTGTTTACAGCCACGGCCACAATATGAACTTTTTGGTACGTAACCTGCAAGAAGAAATAAACAGATTAGAGGAGGTTGCAAAATCTCGAGGATACAAGTTTTCTGCACCAAAATCTCAAGCCATCCATTTCTGTAGACTAAGATCTCCTCATCCAGATCCTCTATTATATTTAGATAATAGGGAAATTGAAATCGTAGAACAATTCAAACTACTAGGAGTTGTTTTTGACAAAAAATTATATTGGAGTAACCACATCGAGTACCTAATCACGAAATGTCGCAGAATCATTAACGTAATGAAATGTATGGCAAGCATTAGATGGGGTTCGGATAGAGAAATACTACTGAGAGTATATCAAACTCTTATCCAATCAAGGATAGATTATGGCAGCATAATCTATGGTTCTGCTAGGCCATCTAAGCTAAAACTACTCGACAGAATTCAGAATTCAGCTCTGCGCTTAGCCACAGGCGCTTTTAGAACGAGTCCTATAGAAGCATTATTATGCGAAGCAGCTTCTTCACCCTTGGGTCTGCGTCGTGATATCCAAACAATTGCATATGCTACAAAGGTACACTCTCTGCCTCAAAACCTAAACCACCATATTGTTTCGAACAAAGACAACGCGTACACTATCCGACCTACAGCAACAAGACCATCCAACATACGGTTCCTCGAACTCTCAGAAAAATATGGCCTATCGGTAGTAAGTAAAGTGGGAATCAACCAACATAATATTGCTCCATGGACGAGGATCCCTCCAAATTGCAAATAAGTGGAAAAAGGAGACAACTTCAACATCAACATATCGTTCATTATTTTCTGAACAAGTTCACCGTTTTAATGACCACTTAATAATATACACCGATGGATCCAAAACTGAGGTAGGTACAGGAGCTGCCATAGTAACAAACAACCAAATATTCTCATGGAGTTTAGGGTTAGTATACAGCATTTTTAATGCTGAACTTTATGCAATATGGCAGGCACTCTTGTTTTTCTTATTAAGTGAAAACAACAAATGCCTAATATGTACTGACTCGTTAAGTGCTGTAACTTCATTGAAAAACCTATTCTCTTCAAATGATTTAGTAGTAAGGATTTTGGAATTAACTACAGATTTAATTTCACGAAGAAAAGAAGTGACACTCATGTGGATTCCAGGCCATTCTAGCATACAAGGAAATGTCCTAGCTGACTCTGCTGCCAGAAACGCAACATTTGGTGCCACAGATGAAGGAATTCCTATACTACTCGATGATGCAAAAAACCACATTAAAAATAAGATCTACTCCACATGGCAAACTAAGTGGAATACATACGATGGACTACTAAGAGTCTCTAAACCCAGTATTCAAAAGTGGTTTTACCCAAAGGAATTAACGAGAAAAGAACAAGTTGTATTATGTCGAATAAGAATAGGACATACAAACATCACTCACCTGTACCTGCTCGCAGGTTCAGCAAGGCCAAGATGCGATTATTGTAGAGAAAGGCTAACAGTACCACATATCTTAAACTGCCAAAGATACGAACACCAAAGAAATTCCATACAGTTATCATCTGAAATAGAAAATGCGTTAATAAATGATCATGACAAAATAAAGAGATTACTTACTTACCTCAAACATATCAATATGTTAAGTAAAATATAAAAAGATTACATGCGAAAAATGGAGCTAATGACCCCAGCAGTCGAAGCTCCAAAAAAAAAAAAAAAAAAAAAAAAAAAAAAAAAAAAAAAAAATAATAATAATAATAATAATAATAATAATAATAATAATAATAATAATAATAATAATAATAATAATAATAATAATAATAATAATAATAATAATAATAATAATAATAATAATAATAATAATAATAATAATAATAATAATAATAATAATAATAATAATAATAATAATAATAATAATAATAATAATAATAATAATAATAATAATAATAATAATAATAATAATAATAATAATAATAATAATAATAATAATAATAATAATAATAATAATAATAATAATAATAATAATAATAATAATAATAATAATAATAATAATAATAATAATAATAATAATAATAATAATAATAATAATAATAATAATAATAATAATAATAATAATAATAATAATAATAATAATAATAATAATAATAATAATAATAATAATAATAATAATAATAATAATAATAATAATAATAATAATAATAATAATAATAATAATAATAATAATAATAATAATTGCCGTCCTTACCCTGCACAAACTCTGCACTCGGTATTACATTAGACGCTAATCTTAACTGGGGCCCACATATCGATGCTACTATTGCAAAAATTTCCTCTCAAATATTTGCGTTAAGACAAATGCGACAGTGTCTTGACAAAAAAGTTTTGAAAATGGTTTATTACGCCATAGTTCATAGTCATTTGTCTTATGGAATATTATTATGGGGAAATAGTAGTAAGGCCAATAAAGTTTTTTTCCTCCAAAAAGCAGCTATCCGACTTATAGCAGATGTAGAGTATAGGGAACCTTGTTGGGACCTGTTCAAACGCTACGAGGTGCTTCCACTTCCGTGTATATATATATTAGAAACTTTAAAAGAAATTCATCTAAACATTAATTAATTTGAGACACATGTAGATGTCCACAATCACGACACGCGGAATGCTGGAAATCTCGTATTGCCCAGATCTAGAATTCGTATCAGCCAGTGTAATAAAATTAATGTAAACATTTATAATGTGTTTGTTAACTACTATAAAAGCAAAAATTTTAAATTTATGTCACACACAAAATTTCGCATGTTAGCTAAAGAGTTTCTTCTCAAGCATTGTTTTTATAGCGTTTCTGACTATTTTAATTTTTTTAAATAGTTTTGTGTGTATTAATTTTAATATGTTCTTGTTCTTTTTTTAGTAACTAATATTGATACTCGTTTTAATTATTAATATTGATTTTACTTGTTTTATTATTATTAATATTGACTAACTGTTTTAGTTAATAATATTGACTATCTGTTTTAGTTAATAATATTGACCTTACTTGTTTCAACAAAATTGTGTCTGTATTAAACTAAATTTTATTTTGTATTTGACATAAACCAGACTAATGTAAGCTTTAAATTTTTGAATTTGTTGTTACTCTTGTATTATGACTTCAATGTACTAAATGTATGAAATAGTCAATAAACTACTACTACTACTAAACTTCACTCGTAAAGGGGTGCATGGGCATAGTATTATTA
The DNA here is from genome assembly GCA_927349885.1 of Psylliodes chrysocephalus. Taxonomy (NCBI): domain Eukaryota; kingdom Metazoa; phylum Arthropoda; class Insecta; order Coleoptera; family Chrysomelidae; genus Psylliodes; species Psylliodes chrysocephalus. The sequence continues at coordinate 15,828,023 of OV651817.1, forward strand.
TACTTAAAATTGCACAGTTTTTAATACACTAATGAACAAATATTTAATACTTTGATTTATACGTACACTTATCGCAAAAACTCTTTACGCCATAGCATTCCATGGAAAATGTGTATGACCTCGACTTACGCTTCCCTGTGAGCTGTGACTGTCCGGTAGGAAAGACAATTCAAAAATGAAATCGGATTAATCGACTCTTAGTTCGTTGCTGTTTCGGTGGTGATCAGAACTTACTGTATTTAAGCGATCGCTAGCCATAAGTGAATATTTTTTAATCATAAGTAAAGGTTAACTAATGGTAAATATATGTGATTCTGTGGTTATTAAAGCAGTTTCAGAAACATTATTCATTTATTGTAGGCAAAGTGGTGCCTAATTTGAGTATGATTTATATAATGAGAGTAGTTTGTTAAAATTTTTTAACACATCAATAAATCCATCCACTGAGTAAGAATTTCAAACTGCACTTTTATATAATATAAGGTTATCTATCTAACAACAATTTTAGGTAATATTATCATTCTTATAATTAAGCATTAAAATTTTAAACTACACACACTTCTATAAGGTTATCTAATAACTTTGAATGATTAATATATTGTAATGTAAAGAAAATGTGAGCATGATACAATGAAACCATTACACACAATTATCTCTCGAAAACTTTAAAATATTTTTTAAGGCTATAGCGAAGCCAATATAATAAATAAATCTATTGTTATATATGTAAAGAAAAAGGAAACTGACCTTATATTTTAAAGTAAATGCAACAAAAGGGTGCTATAATTTCATTTCAGGCAACAAAATATTAACAGCAAACAATATTCCAGTAATCCTTGGCATATGAACATCATCACAATCTAAAAATGTAATTAATTATAATAAATTATAATAAAAAGGTTGTTAAATCTTTAAAAAAATTAACTAACAAGGTACCAACCTAAAATTATGTGACATAAAAATTCAAATTACCTAAAATTGACAACACAGATATGAAAATAACTGTTGTCAAAATTTAAAAGAAATTGTTCGAAAAATTATTTAATGTATATTTAAAATAAACTCACTTACCATTAAAAGAGAATCAATTAAATATAAAAGAACTAGAAGACTTTTGTTCTAATTGGTTAAACATAATTTCAAGCCGTTGGATCCAATTTTTCTTTTGTTTCTGTTGATAAAACAAAAGCTAGTATAGAGGAGTTTGGCAAGAATTTTTGTTGATGATGCCACGCAAATTTCGTTGCTCTAAAAAGAAAAAAATATTAATGTAAAACTTATTACAGAAAGGTAGTAGAATTTAATATTGTTATAGTGATAGAGAATATTAATATAGAACCTAGAATAAAGTTTCAAAAATGTAAAATTTACATAATAAAAGTGAAAATTATAACATAGCTGTGACGTCATGAAGACAAGCCGGAGAATTGGACGATTGGAGGTGTCTTTTGAAACATTTTGAGATATTATTGAAGTTCCTTAAGTTAATATCAAGAATAATGTCAGTATCATGGATTTTTAACCTACAAAATGAAAAGAACAACAAAGTGATTTATAAATGTGAATTTGAACTTTTACTTAAAAAGGTACCAAATTAATTAGTTAAATTATTTACCAGTTTAAATTATTGGCATTATTATTCTTTAATTTTAATAAGTTTTATTCCATTTGTACAATCGTAAAAAGTCAAATTATTTGTCTACAATAAAGTATTATGTGTTGTCTACCTTTCTCTATCTGTAAAATGATCTGTAATAATCGATATGGTAAATTCAATATTCTGTTACGAGGGTCACTGAAAAAGTAAATGAACTTGCTACTAACCCTTAGGTAGGAGTTGAAATAAAATGTAAACATGTATAACAGTAAATTATTTATTATCAGGTATATAATATTAAAGATATACAATAAATTTAGCTAGCCGGATATAAATAAAAATTAAACTAAATTCATTATATGCAACGTAGGGTTTAAAGTAAATTTACATTACCATTGATAAAGACAACGTGTAGCTCATGTCAAAATGAAAGTTATGTAATAAAATAAACATATTTAAAATTAACATTACAATTGGCTACAAACGTAGGGCTCGATTTGTGAAACAAACTAAATAAAATTGTGAGATTAATAAAAACATACCAATATACACCTTGATAACAATTTCATCCTCCGAGTAGGAAATTCAAACTACCCATTACTTGTATAAAGTAATCTAACCAGATAAGTTTAGGTAATATTACCAATAATAATATAATTAGGTAACGAATTTTAAGCGAAGAGTATAATAAAATGGAAAATCTGTAAAGATCCTCAGATTAAATCATACCATGCACATATCTGTTAGAAATCGTTTAATGATACATAAAAATATGTACGGAGAGGCGGCCTAATAGCCACTACCAAAAAGGAAACGTCATTTGTACATTACCATATCGTGGTCTCTACTCTATTGGTCCTTTCGTTCTTCCCACGTCTAGGAATAAACCATACTAGCAGACACTATACCTTTCGTTTGGCCCGGTGTAAAATCCACTACACCTTTTCTATCGGCAATTTCGTGACCACTGGTGATTATTTTCTCCACCAGCTATTTAGAAGGAGTGAACTATACTCGACGTGTATAAATATAAGGAATAAGGAGGAAGTAAACTAGGTAAATAAGGTGGTGTAATTTACACCGGTGCACACTGCACCAACAGCGAACCAAAGAACCTTGTTGCCAACATAGTACTTTGTGTCCAGTTTACGTGTAAAATTGTTATCGTCCTTTTTGTTTTCTATAAGAAAACACAAAACCTTTGTCATTACAAATAGAATTCAAAAAATTTGGTACAATAATGGAATCTGGTACACAAAAACCCTATTGTGGCATCACTGCAGTGATTGACATGGCATCATGACAGCTCAGTTGGGTGAATGTTTTAAAAGAAACAAATAATTAAATAGTTTATCTTCTTTCGAATATATATAAAATTATATAAAATATAAACCAGTAGCTAGCCCGTTTCAAAGTGAATAATATACAGAAAGGGTCTACCTAGATCCCCAGGCATTAAATTATGCATGTATTTCATAAAAGGTTTACCTCTGTAAATATTTCAAAATCATTTTATTCATTTTATGCCGACCACCTTGTACATAACATTCTTTGTGTTGCTCTTGATGCTATTAAAAACCCATGCTTCAGCGTCGGGCATAATAAACAGAAAAGGATACATATGAATCCACAGGCATTGTCATACAAATGACTTAGTTATAAACCATTAACTAGCCTGTCTTACAGAATATACTGCATAATAAATACGGGAAAACCTATATAGGTTTCAAGGCCATAAATCATATACATGATTCAGTTATAAACCAGTAACTAGCCTGTATTACAGTATATACTGTGTATTTTTTAATGCTGATGGATGGATTATGAATCCATACCTAAAACAAACAAAAATTGCAATTTATAAAAAGCGTTTTACATTTATGCCGCCATTTTGTTCAACATCCGTGACATTTGGTGTCGTTCTTGTTCAACCAGCTTCTTTTTATAATTTTGTTTTCAAGTTTGTAATCCTCGGAGGACGTAGACTTCCCCGTTGTAAAAATGTTCTTCTTTGATTTACCCATTTATGTATTTTTGATAATTAATAATGATAAGCAAATTATTTACGTGTAACCACATGCACGAAAAAGAAAGAATGACGCAAGAGTGTATCTGAATACCACGGGACGGGAGCAGAGGTGGGAAGGACTGGGATAACCAGTTATTTTGGAAACAGTTATATTGAGCTTTCTAAATACTTTTGAGGATATTTAGACTTTAAATACATGGCTACAGAGCGGAAAAAGGGGGGCACTACCTATGATCATTGAGAACAAGGCGTGGAATATAATCATGTAATTACCTTAAAAAATAAAAATATTTTATTTTGAATGTTTAAAATTTAAATTTGAATGAAACTTTTTATTTATAAAACAATTTATAAAAGAAACTAAAATGTTCGTGGAAACTTTAGAATTTCCACAACTAATATTAAAAATAACAATTATTACAAATGTATCTACCTATAATAGTACACCACTGTTTTTCTTGCAGGAAATCAACTACGACAGCCCTAGAGGCGGAGTAAGCGTCATCACCGAGAAGGGCGACAACACCGTCAGCTATTTACTAGTGCAGAGGGCCAGAGACTCAGATTCTGGAAAATACACTTGTAATCCTTCCAACGCTAACCCTAAGACGCTCATCGTGCATGTTTTGAATGGTAAGTGACGGAAATTCAACGGTTTGTCAGACGTTTCGCCCTTCACAATACCGTTCTAAACCCTTTTGAGTGCTAAGATTAGCTCGAAATTCTATGAGGAACTAATAAATAAATGCTGTGATTTATTTTTTTTTACTTTAGTTCTCTTCATTTTTAGAACTTAATATCCATTCAATGTTAAAATCAGGTTAATAAAAAAAATCGAGAATTCAATGCTGCTCGTATATAGTGTCAGATGTAGAAATTAGACTGATAACATAATTACTCAGAAATACATGCTATCAGCAAAGGTTTAATTAGTAAAATTAAGGCACGATATCGGGAACTGGGTCATGTGGAAGATACGTCGAAACAGCGACAACATATTATTTGATAATAACTGGATAATCGTATTATAAATTAGCCAATAGATTTTAGGAAATTTTCCTATGATATTAAAAGATGCAGTGTTTTAAAATAATTGATGTGGGATGAAATACAATTTTTATACAGATACGAAAATATGAACGCGGGCAAAAGACATTACAACATAGAGACAAAATGTTTCATTCATAAAGAACCCCGCACAAATCTTATGGAAATTGGCTCCCGGTCAGATTAGCTGAAATTTGAATATGTTGTTTGTTTCGGCATCCTCAACAAAAGTCTTTATGAGCACAAAGCTCAATTTTGCTTATTTTAGCTCCTACGGAGCTCCAAGGCTCCACGAATTGACCATTATTTACTACTTAAAAAGGCAATCTTCTAGAAAGTTTAGTATTTGCTGCGTTAAAAAAGAAGTACCTTCTTATGTTTTCGGGGTCGCTGCATTCTAATCCAATGTCAATATAATACTTTTGACAGTTGACAGCGGTCAAACAACAAGCAATAATCAAAATTGATAAAATCCACATGTAAGTATCTGTTTTTGAGGTTGGTAAGTTCAAAACTGATGTTAACAACTTGATATTGACAGTTGACAGCTGTCAACTAACTGTCAAACAGTATGTGACAATCAGAATTGACAAAATTCAGGAGTAAATAGATGTCTTCGAGGTTGCAGAGTTTAAAACTAATGTCAAAAAGACGATATTAACAGTTAACAGCTGTCAACTAACTATCAAACAGCATGTGACAATCAAAATTAATAAAATATAGGGACCGTGCGTCATGACTTTAACGCTAACTGGTAACAAAAATGTGAACTTTTTGGGGGGTATTTATTAATGTTTTATACGGCATTTATTGTTTAATAATTATTAATAAAATGAAGTCGGATTATTTTCGTAATATCAATATCGAAAAAACTTGTTACATCCGTGGATGTACAAACACATCACTTTAGAAACCTGAATTTTATTCGATAGTAAAGAAATTTTATAAATTTCCACAAAGCAAAATTATGCCTCACACCCAATGATATACATAATTACAAAGATTGCTTATCCATATGTAAATCAGACGACGAAAAGCGTATTTCACTGGGCAAAGTTTTCTTTTTATCTAGCTTGTATCAATTTTGAGCACTTAGTTGTAAAGAAATCATTTACAGAACCGGTTTAGAAATTAGAATCTTTAGTGTTTTCTTGTCATTAACATTTTTACATATTTAAATGAACATTTTATATAAATATAATTTTACAGATAATGGTTTATTCTGTTGATTAAAACTAATGTAGAATGTTATGAAATAAGAATGACCAATTTGACAAAAATATCACGGCCCTCTTTACAATTTATTAACTATTTCTCATTTATTATTAAAATAAACAAATCATAAATAATACATTGCAATTACTGTCAAAAGAGATTGTAACAAACTTTAAAATATTAAAAATCCAGTGATTTTTTGTAATTTTTTTTAGTGACATTACCATTAAACATTATTCAGAATAATAGATAAGTGTCCAATTACAACTCTTACCAAAGTTGTTTATACCTCATATCAAAATTGTTTACATTACCTTTTCAAAATTGTATTACATATTGCAATTATGTATTTTATGTAGAATTGTTTCTGAAATAGTAGTCTAAAATTATTTATATTCATCTGTTATAAAAATTGTTTAGATCTCTTAATATTATTTAACTACATGAAAACTCAACTTTCCAAATACATAATGACATGTCTTGAAGTAAAACTTTAATTATTTTCTTTTTCTAAAGATTAAAATGCTGAAATTTTATTTTAAAACACATTTGGGCTAGAACGGCTCTATTTAGTGAGCACTAGGAAAGGCACATTGCAACCCGCTTTTCATAATTTTTTTATAGTTGGGTGAGCAATCTATAATATATGTATCATTGAACATCTCATAAACGCCAGTGGATGAATGACATTTCGATTAACATAAAGCTAAAAAGATTTATAATTATTATTATCAATCTTTTTTATTAATTTACATTTTTTATATGTTATTGTAATACTTTTAAATTCAGTGTTACTAAATACCGATATTTTAACATTGGATACACTTGTTTAAGGTACAACTTTACAATTTATTGTCACTTAGCCATTTAATTTTTTTTGCTTAAAATGTATATGCATGTCCAGATTTTAATAATGTTTCACATTTTACGTCATTTTGACCATGTACACGATTGTTTGGTACGGGCCGGTATCTATTTTTAACTATATTTAATATTTAAAAAAATACCCTTCATTATTTACTTGCAATGTTTACCCCATTTAATTCTAAAATTAAACACTAGAGAGGGCTAAGTTCGGCAGTAGTGCTGCCTCTATATTTCACGCACGGTCCCTATAGTGCAAGCATTTGTAGATGTAAACAATATTTTTGCTAGAAACATAAATAGATGGGTTCACATAGATGCTGTCCATCTAATGGAATTCCCACAACTAAATCTGGAATATTTACAAGATTTGACCATTGGGGGTATATCAAGTAAGGCTTGCGTCCACATACGTGCAAGACAAGCTCCAAAGAGACGCAGATGAACAGCGGGTTGCAAGAACGATTGTTAAAATCTCTCGTTAGCTAAAGAACAAATAACTAACTGAGATTAAAACTGGCAACGGCGCTTTTCCAACTGACAGTCTGTCGCTTCACAGCTGATCACGGGAGTTTTTTAAATTAATGAAGTTAATTTGGTAATATTTTTTCGAAAATTAATTACAAATAAAGTAAAAAATGAAATTGAGGCTCAACCTTTACGGCTATGGTTAAATGTTAACACTATCCCTATCTTTTTTCGACATCGGCTCATATTTTTAATAGACAGAAGCAAGGACAGTTGGTTCAGAGAAAAAATGTTTTACACATGAATATAATTTCTTAAAATAAAGAGTGGCTTAAATGAAGAAAAGGTTCCAATAAGTCACTGGAAAAAGAGGAGAATACTCATTTAACTACCCTTCTAGTAGTGCTCAATTAAAAATATGTGATTTGTGGTTTAAAGCAACAGTACTTAAATATAGTTTGTCCCTTTTATATAAACTAAAACTTTTGTCACACCATGGAAAAGTACATTTCTTTCTACTGTACATTATTTTTCAAATAGAAGTACATAATTAAAAATATGTTTAGTTTTTATCATGTGTGCAAACCCCATTTACTGTGGAAATATTTCTAATGTATTTTCTATTTTTAACAGACTTCAAAAAAGAAGTAGGTTCTCAATTCATTGGAATATATTTTTTTATGGATATTTAGCGACAATTCTTTACTATGTTGTCCGATTTCTGATTATTTTTATTTTTAGAAAGGGGGCTCTTCAGAGATGGTTCCATAATATAAATTTGGTAAAGATCTGATGATGGGATTCATGAGAAAATAATCACTCTTCGTTTTTTGTAGTCGTCAGTTTTTTTAAATTAATTTTGTAACTTATACATTTTTCAATGAATCAAAGTAAAAAACTGTTTAAATTGGGAAATTTCTAAAGTTCAGTATCTATTTTTTAGTTAGAAATGGAAATCTGGAGGAGAGATGGTAAAATCTCTGGTATGAGAAATAAATTCACATTTGACCTATTCTTGAAAAACATATACAGTTCCTTTTTGAATCCCTTCAATTTGGGTGCTATATTTCTTTGCTAATAAACTAATGCTAGAATTTATTTTTTATTTAAGAACAACTTTCTATTTGTACAATATTGGAATTTCTAGATTGTTGAGAAAATTAAATAATTATGATATGATAATTAGCTTTTATAGGTTGTGTAATAGTTGAAATTTAGAATATTAAATAATTGATACCATGTATAAATTACACTTATTTACCTTAATATATTTGCTTTCACATTTGTAATTTACAGATTTGTAGGTCATAAATAAAACACCAAATTCATTTTAAAATTTTATTTTTTAGGATTAAATTAATATACACAAAATACATAACATAATAAAAAAATATAGTAAATCTACAATAAATAAACATACATTTAATTTGCCCATCATTATTAAGAATTCTAATTCTAGAAAATAAACATTCAATCCAGGATTTCTTTTTGGTTATGACAGGTTTCAAGTTGACTAGTAATTTTGTGTTAAAATTTACAGTTTGCCTAACGTATTGGATACGTCTACTTTGCCAGTTCCACATATTTTATAAATGTATAAAAAGAAATGGATTATTTCAACATAGGTACAAACAATAAAAATGTTATTACTGATAGTAGTTTACTGCTAAATATTTACTTTTTCTGAAAATAGGCAGGAAAAAACTATAAAATAATATTAAATATGTTTGAGAATGTATTAATACATAACAATTATACGAATTAAAAAGTGTTTAACAATATAAGTAGAGATACCAAGCTCCACAGTTATATGGCTTAAAATTATTTATGCGATCATCTCATGAAATATTTTAAAATACTTAGCAAACACCTATATTACTACAAAGTAATGCCTATTTACAAATAAAAATATATTGCTACCAGGCTATACCACCGTCATAAGCCAAACCCCCATAACTGACAAATTACAAATATTTGAGGTTATTTGACCATTCTGATACTGACCCATTTTTCTTTTTAAAAAGTAAACAAAATACCAGCAATTTTTATTCTGTATCCTAAAAAGTCAACTTGATTCTACAATGTAACTAACATTTTTCTAGATAATTCTTATCAAAAATCAACCCAAAACATTAAATCACATTTATATAACTAGTTAAAAACATTATTCAAAACTTGTATTTAATATAACAAAAGCAGCTATATTGGTAACACATATCAAAATACTGGCACTAATAAATTTCTTTTATTGCATATATCTCCATTCTATAGTTTGTGTAGTTACTGGGGCAGTATAGATATTTTAAAGTTTTATTTGTGAGCCAAGCCTGTCTTGTTTCAAGATTAGTGGTCCATACAACAATATTTTTAATTTTGTTGTTACAAAGTTTTCCTTTTTTAACTGTACGGTTTTGCTTGAGAGTCTGTGCAGGGGGATCGGCAGAGTCCACTTGGGCCAGGGAAGGGTTTAGTAGATTCCTTGGGAGTGAAGAGACTACTAGGAGAAGCACCTAAGGAGACTCCACTGGAAAGAGGCATAATATCAATTATTGATTTGTTCACCTACAGAATAATAAATATATATGATTCTAGAGCTCATAAAAGTATGTTCCAAAATATAATGATATAACAAAATTTATATAGAGATTCAACGATGATATTTAGCTGCAGTTAACTAGGACTCGTGTAATTATTTATTGCAATGCAAGAACCTAATTAGACCTACAGTTATACTTTAATAAAATGTGTAAAAGTTCCCTTCAATTCCAAATTTGTCTTCATATTACACTAATTTTCCTATCAACATACAAAGTATTTGTGATAATTATACAAGATGGTCCAAATTTGACATGTTTATAAGATATTACTAAATTAGCAGGGGATAAAGCACATTTATGTTGCACCTTTTTTTAACTAAGCATGTTATTTTAAATCCAGTTATAAATTGCTTCCCTGAGTAAAATGCAAGAGTGATTTTTAAAATATCATTATTTTGTTTGGGTGTTCAAATAAAAAATGGTGTTACCTCGAAAATGTGTACCCCTTGAAAAAATAATAAGTACGACAATGGATTTTACATATGTAACTATGTCAAATTATTAAATTGTTTTTCAAAATAAGATTTTTATTTGAGATAATAAATTATGATAAATTTAGAAAATCACCCTATAGTTTCTAAAAAGGATTTATAACAACTAAGCATTCCATGTTTTGTTTCTCAAAAAAGGTGACAATGGTGGGTTATAAGGTTTCGATATCCAGTTGTATCATGTGAAAACGTCGAATTTTGACCACCATGTATAATAAAACAGCTAAGTTTAAATAAAATAAATAAAATACTTTCTTACCAAAGAATGTAGCAGTGGAATCAAAGGAATTCAACGGGGACTCTATTTGATTATAAAAAATGCTTTAATTTGAGCCCATCTCATCAAGTTGGAGATTAACCACGCCTCCTTCTTGTTTTTCACCCTTAAATAAATAAGGAAATAATTTAAATAAACAAAAATAATACCAAACGTTAGATATTTCCAATTTTATTTTTTTTTAACTTTAGTAGTTTGAAAAATCTTTAAAATGGGAAAAGACAGATATTGCTAAAATTGTATAAATAATAACACATACAAAAGAAGTTTTATATTGTATATAATATAAAAGTAATTTAATTTCTGTTTAAATTAAAATCCTATAAATCAATCTTTTAAAATATAAAATTTGTGTTAAATAACATTATAGGCTTTGCTTAGAAAATTAACTTTAAACATATTACTGCACAAATTTTTAATTTGATTTCAAATAATTTTTTTCTTTTATTACTAAGAAGGCACAATATTCTATACTATATAGAAGGTAAGTATATTAAAGTTACTGTCCCAGGAGGGTCGGTGGGTGTACAAATTTTATGAATTTGCAAATGTTATGTATTAAAACAATAAAAGTGTTCCTTTGAATGAAACAAATACGAACCTTGTCCTGTCTCTCCTTCTATTTGACCTCTTGTAAAGTTTAGTTTTCTTTTTGTTGTAAGTATCTCACTTTTAGATGTCCTTATATCAGTTTTATATTTAATAAAAGCTAGTTATTCCTAATTAGTATTTTGGCCAATACAACTTCTTAGCCATGCAATAAAGAGATCTTCTATAATTACCTAAAATTTTAACCCCAAAAATGTAGTTGGAAATACAAATTAAGATGTAATAAAGTGAATGTTTTTGAAGGAATTTTATGTACTTGTTATTAATTTACTTACCAAGTGGTTTTTCTTCTATCTTTAGCAGTAAATTGCTTGCGATTTTTGTTGTCAAACATTATAATACTTCAACTAAAGAACTAAAATTGAACTTTTATAATATATATTCAAAGTACCTCTCGACACTCACATAAATTGGCTGGAAAATTGAAAATAATTGAAAAATTCTAAAATATTAATCCATAAACATTAATCTGTCAAAGTAAATGACGAGCAGAGCTCTGACAGAGGAAGCGCAGTTGCCAGTTCACGTCGTCGTTAAAAATTAACAGAAGAATGCAACCCGTACTACACCTTTAGTAAAAGATTTGGGTTTAACGAGTCATTAGATATTTAACGATCGTTGTTGCAACCCGCTGGAAGAGTTTCAGTTTAAAATGCTTAGAGGAGAGAACAACTTGGCCGAGCGTGGTTTGCTTCCCAGCTAGCACCGGACGTCGTTTCACGTCATAATCACGTTGAATTTTGGTCAAATACGTCGATGTGATTTTTTGACGCAAAAGTAACGTAATAATGACGTCATTTTCGGACCAATTTGACACGTAAACACAGTTGTTGCGAACAAAATAAACCTATTTATGTCATTAATGCACTTCGAGTTTTTGTTATTCATTATTAAATAAATAGAAGGTAATTTATACAACATCGTTTATTTAGCGGTCATTGTGACACCAAAATAAGACGTACTATGACGTTATTTAGGGACTAGTTTATCACGTTCTGAAATGAAGCGTTAAACTGCGCACGTTTACACGTCCATTCTATAGCTTTATTGTTTTACATTCTATTTATTAATAAAAGTATCTTTAGTGTTTATAATAAATTTATGATTCTCATTTTAAATCTAGGGATTTTTGGGAATTTTCATTTTTAAATGAAATTTTATGTCAACACTGTTTAGAAATGTCAGCTGTCATGTCATTGTCCAGGGTTAGCGGTTCACGCCATTTTGTGTTATTTTTGTAACTTGTGTTTGCAATATTCTTTTATTGTATGTGTTTTGAAGGTAAGTAGTTAGGAAGTTTAGTGCGATATTATTTTTTATTTTTAGTATGTTTATAGGAATTCAATACGCCGACAAGCACGGCACCGGAGTATCATTAAACCACTTCAAGTTCCAAGTGGCCGACATTCTAGGAAATGAGGTTCTTATCTTATAAACAACAAGAATCTTTTAACAAGAGCTTAAAAAGGGAGAAAATTGGACTCTTTCCTATTTATAGCAATATTTTACCGAAGGTGAGTGATTTTTTATATTGTAAAGGTACCTGTAGCTAGCCTAATTTTTTTTTAACTATTAACGTAGACATTAATATAAAGAAAAATTTAAGAATTTTAAAACAAAACCGTTCATAAAGATAATTTAAACATACACATTCCTAAGATTTGAGCATTAAGTTGATTTTTATTTATCTTTACTATGTTAATGTTGATGCCTATGTTATTCTGTATAAACAGGTACATTGAAATAAATTGATAACTTTTATGTTGAAACTAAATCAGGCTGACTAAACTCACCTTTAGACAATTAAAACACTAGTCTATGTATTATTACTAAAACCTTTCCCTTTATGTACTGTGGTTTTAATTACATTGTTTTATGGAATTATTTTGCATTATATACCTTGATATTATATTTTTTGAATTTTTGTTGGTTACTGAGACCTATTATAGTTCGTAAACCATCTCTGTGAGCCGTTTTATTTATTTAAAAAAGTATAGGGTATAAAATTATTAATCTGTTTTAGAGAACTACCAAATAGCTAGCTAAAAAGCAACAAAGGTTCTTATGGATATAACAAGTTATGATGAGTTACAACCTCTTCCTCGTAAAAGAAAGCCATTAAGAAGAATATTTTCAAGTGAAGATGATGAATTCGTTATTGATGACGAACCTATTGGTAGGTAAGCACTGCTTTGTCTAGCAAAACTTATTTTTTATTATGAGTAAAATTCATACTTTTGTGACAATGTTATAAGTACATTTCTTTTATTCCGAACAACATTTTTTTCTTCAAATGTCAATAATTATTTTTCACAATTATTAAAAATCTCACCTTTACATTCAAAATAGCTTCATTTCATTAATTATAAAAAAGTCAGGTTAACCTGATTTAAGATTCACAATTTTACATCACTTTAAAAATTGGCATCATAAAATTATTATTAAAATATTAGGTTTTTGACCCATGAAGAAATACTAAATTTTGTGTTAGCTAGGAACATCTAGTACTCTTTAGCCAGGCGCATATTAAATTTTTTCATTGATTTCTCTTGACAGATTTGATTTTATTTATCTTGTTTAGCATATAATAATTTATGAACCATCAAATATATCACTTTTGTGACAGCTTAATGATATAAAACAATTTCTGTCTTTTTCGGTCAATGCTAACTCTATTTTTTGGCTCAAATTTTATTTAAATAATTAAGTTTCTGGTAGTTATAACTATTATATTTTTGTTTTAGTGAAACGAAAATTTAATAAGGATACCTTTCAAGCCTGTATATTCGGAATGATTTGTTGAATATCTATACACTGCTATATAATCTTTTGTAATTTATACATTCTAAGTACATATTCTAAGAAGTAATGTTTATTTAGTAATAGTTTAGGTTAGTATTCTTACTATGTTTCAATTTTATGCAGTAACCTATCTTTTTATATAAAACATATTTTTATTAAACATTTTTTAAATAAAACGTTTTTTATAAACATTTTTTTTACAAATTAAACATTTTTAAATGAATATTATGGTGTTTTTTTGACGTATAAACACGTTATCTGGTGACGTGTTTATCACGTCACTGTATGACGTCTTTTATCTGTGACATATTGCCGTCATAATCACGTCACTAGCACGTCATAAATTGGTGATTTCGACGTAAAATGTGCCGTGTATTTCACGTGAAAATCACGTGTCTGTGCTAGCTGGGTTAGAGTAAGAAGTTTATTCTCGATTCCGAAATACCACAAAACACCAGCTTTGTATCACCTTTAAACCAAATGATGAGATTAAAGGAAATGAGGAAGAGTATGAATTCAACAGGAATGAAGAGTCCATTTTCGGTTATTATTGCACTTGTCCGTCCGGTGCTTGTACTGTTGGTACTTGTGCCCATGTTGCAACTGTCCTATGGTTCTTAGGATAGGGAAGGCACGAACTTTATATTCGTTATTCATCAACTAGTATCGTTAATACTTTTCGAGATGCAAGAAACCGTCCACAATAACTAAACTGTAATATTACATTATATTTTGTGTTTGGCAGTTAGTTGACTGTCAATATCGTCTTTTTGACATCAATTTTAAACTCAGCAACCTCGAAGACATATTTACATATGGATTTTATCAATTTTGATTGTTACATGCTGTTTGACAGTTAGTTGACAGCTGTTAACTGTCAATGTCGTCTTTTTGACATCAGTTTTGAACTCATCAACCTCGAAGACATCTATTTACTCTTGAATTTTGTCAATTTTGATTATCACATACTGTTTGACAGTTAGTTGACATCTGTCAACTGTCAAAATCGAAATGTTAACATCAAATTTAAACTTACCAACCTCAAAAACAGATATTTACATGTGGATTTTATTAATTTTAATTATTGCTTGTTGCTTGACCGCTGTCAACTATCAATATTGTTATATTGGTATTGGATTTAAATGCAGCGACCCCAAAAACATAAGAAGGTTCTTCTTTTTTAACGCAGCAAATACTAAACTTTCGAGGAGATTGCCTTTTTAAGTAGTAAATAATGGTCAATCCGTGGATCTTTGGAGCTCCATAGGAGCCAAAATAAGCAAAGTTGAGATTTGTGCCCATTGAGACTTTTGCTCAGGATGCCGAAACAAACAGCATATCCAAATTTCATCCAATTTTATTGGGAGTCAATTTCCATAAGATTTGTGCGGGGTTCTTTCATACAATTACGGACTGTTATTGTTTCAAAATTGTTAGTGAGTGGAAGAGAGAAAGACAGGTCTCTTAGGACCAGCTGGCACCGTTGTAAACCGTGTCCATTTTATGCTCGCCAGTGGCGTAGAGTTTTAAACTTACCAGTATTGTCAGGGTAGTATGTTAAAAACATACATAAATAAGTAGGTATATTTTTTTAGTTATATAATTATGATGATTTTTTCATGTAGGTAGATTCAAGTACAAGTAAATTCAAATACAAGAGAATTGAAGTTACCTTCCGATTTTTAATATTTGTTGGTTTATAGTTTGTTGGCATTTACTATAGATTTGCATGGTATGATGTTAACCAAATTATTTAAAATTTTAAATAAACATTAAGTAGGTAGGGGTAACTAAATATAACACTGTCCTAAAAATAATTTTTTAATTAATACCTAATTACAAAAAAACATGTCATGGCAAAAAATATCGTAAATAAACTGTAAAAATTTTTAAAATAACGTTTTAAATATATTAAATTCCTTAATTTTAACTAAAATTTCATTTAATTTTTTTATGCTTAGTTATTAGTGTTATTACTTACTGCAATGTTTTTTTTGCAGCAGGTGGTGTTCCAAAAACAGTTGAATCAGAACTAAAAACCCATACATTAGATATACATACATATAGGTAATAAATAATGTTTAGAGGTAAACAATAAATTTAAATTTTGTATTTTTACCTGTAGGATAAGTCATCCCAAAAAAAATAGAAAGCCCTCACACCGTCTGGGGTTTGCATCTTTTCTGATATATTTAGCACCATTTGCATCTTTAAGAAAAAGTGTTCTGGACACAAGTCTGTGTTTTTACGAAGGGACTCATTTGCAAGGATCCCTACTAGAGAAAACTAAAGTTTTTTTTAAGTGTAAGGGTTAAAGAAAAGGTCCTTTATTTCTCACAAGTCAATTTAATTGGCGACCGGTTTCGAAGTTGTCACTTCATCATCAGGCACACCTAAATGGAATGTCAAGGAGTCAGTTGTAATAAAAACAATTATAAAAGCATGAACGGACTTTAACATATACAAAATAACAGAAAAAACACAAAAGAAAGTTAAACAATAACCTTGACTCACCTTGACTAATTCCATAAAGGAAGCGCTACAAAAAGTTTAACAGAACGAGTTAAAAAAGTCATGTGTAATAAGTATTTTTTAAAAAAATTTTAATGTAGGTTAGGTTAAACCACCAGATGTCTGTTTGAATAAAATAATTAATTAAAACACATTTAAAACAATTATTAACTAAACAACACAAAATAGTTTTACAAGCACAAACAGTTTAAAAATTTTTAAGGATATAATGTTAATTACTGAAAGTAAAAAGTAAAAAAGTAAAAATTATCAGACTGTCAAGACATCTATCTAGATTTTTAACGAATCAATGCAGTAAACTGTAAATTTTAAATTAGCGGATAAATAGTGTAATAACGAAGGTGTTATTTACTGAAAGTGAGTATAGGTGGCGGTGACAAAATTTATTGAAAGTAAAATATATTAAACTGAGAATGAGAAACCAAAAAAATTTTATACTAACAAGAAAATTAGAACACTAAACAAGAAAATATGAAAATTCATATGTAAACGGGAAATTTGAAGCAGATAATCAAAAGAAAAATTACTGTTACAGGAAACGGAAACTAGGTTGACAGTACGAATGTCAAAAAAGAAAAGTCCAATTTTGGCGTATGACAACCACGTGGGAGAATTTGAATAAGCTAAAAAATTTAATATTTAATTTTTTAGCTTATTCAAATTCTCCCACGTGGTTGTCATACGCCAAAATTTGACTTTTCTTTTTTGACATTCGTACTGTCAACCTAGTTTCCGTTTCCTGTATTTGTAGTATCCCATCAATCCTAAGAATCCTCTAATATCTTTTGCTGTTTTTGATACGGAGTATTCCATTATGGCTTTGAATTTATTTGGATTGGGTTTTATTCCATCTGGAGTTATGAAATTTATTTCGTGTCCTAAGAAGCCCAGTTCTTTCTTCAAGAATTCACATTTATCTACTTGGACTTTGAACCCAGTTACTCGTAGTTATTGGAATATTCTCGAAAAGTTTACCATGTGTTTATGGAATGAAATGGAGAAGCCTAAAATATTGTCCAAATATACCAGACAGATTTCTCCTTGAAGACCCTTAAGAATGTTATCCTTACTCGATGGAAGGTTGCAGGAGCATTCTTAAATCCAAATAGCATTTGAACGTATTTAAAATGGCTGTTTTAGATGTTGAAGTTTATTGTTTTGCACATTTTCTTTTTCCATTTCAATTTGGTGAAATCCGCTCGCTAGATCAAGAGTCGAAATATACTGACATCGTCCAAACTGGTCTAGAATATTTGTTATATTCGGTATCGGATATTTATCGTCAAGAGTTTTTTTATTATTCGTCCTTTAATCGATGGCAAAACGCAACTTCATCTTTCCCGAGACGTCGGGTTTTTTTGGGAACAACCCAGATTGGCGAAGACCATAGGGATTGACTAGGTCTGATGATTCCTTATTCCAGCATAGATTATATCTGTTTCTTAACTTCCTTTTTGGGGATATGCGGATATTTACAGGATTTTGTATAGACAGGAGCTTCGTCTGTAATTCGGATGTTGTTTTATTTGATTCGCAAATGTAAGTGGAGCATCAGGATGATTAAAAATGTCTGAAAATATTCTATAGAGCTTCTTAATATGTTTTACTTTATACAGGTTGAGATGATCTATTCTAATAAGGAGATCAATTACTATGTTCTATTGTATTTGTGGTAGTTTATCAGACGTGTACTAATAGTATTGTTAAGAGGTGAATTCTATACTTTTTACTGCTTCAATTAGGTATATTTGGATTGGTTAATTAGTGACAAGTTTTGTTTAGGCCATTTGATCGCAAGCCGTAGTAAGGCTTTCGCTTAGAATGGCTCCTTGAACTTGGTCTTGGTAGAATAATGATTCCTGTTACTTCTTTGACTGGTATTCGCACTTGGGTGATTGTTTATGGTTCGAGTTGGATAGTATAAAATTGGGTTTTAGTAGATAATAGGAATTGTGAAATTTTTAGCAATAAGTTTCTATTCTGGGATATTCAAGTGGGATTTAAGGAATTTGATATTGTCTTTGCCTATAAGATCATCAAAGGTATAAGGAAGCTGCCATCTGTGTTGAATTCTGGAAATATTGTTATTTCAGCACAATAATTCTAGGAATGTTTCTGGAAGAGGAAAGTAACGATAAATAGTTTACGTTTGATATTTTCTAAATAAAAGTTAGATGCAGTTTCTAGTGCTATTAGAATTTTGTTTAGGACATCAAAATAAACAAAGGAGACACATTTCCATGGTGGGGCTTATTATACATGTTCATTGCTAAAAGTTACATGTTTACCTCATTATGGCGGCCACTTGGCGACGCCCCAGACGTATGGCGTTTTGAAATATTTGTTCTACAGTTCATTATTAACAAAGACCACGAAACTGCAGCGTGGGGCCCATGATCCATGTCCACAGTGGAAAAATTATACGTTTCGGAAAGTATGGCGGACCTTAAGTGACGCCATATTGGTATGTCATATTGAGATCGCGGACTTTGATAACCTCCTTGATGACATAAAGTAAGAACCAAAGTGGGGCCTATGATCCAGGGGCATGGATATTAATAACACGTTTGAAAATTAACCCCCCTAAAAGCTTCACATTAGGGGTGCCATACCGGGAATTCAAAGTGGGAAATAACGTTGTTTATCAACCTCAAAAGCCTCGGTGTGGGTCCTATGATATATGCAAAAACCCTCTCGGCTCCCGGTCTAAATAGAATCTCTGTAATATCTGTGCTTTGTGATAAGGTATCACCGGCACAGAAACATTCAAGCCGTACTAAGTGGGTGACGAAAAAATAATAATAATAATCGTCCCTTCCCCGCACAAGATCAGTCGGCTTCCGAGGTAAAAATCACTCATCGGGAGGGAAACTAAAGTGCTTAATATTTTTGCAATACTGCTTTAGATTCATCCCATGGTGCGCTTACAGTCTACAAATCATAAATAGGTATTTTATAGGTTTAACTTTATGCATCCTACTGTCGGGATCGTCAGACAAATCTGCTTTGTTATAATTTAGTTCTCCTACATTTCTTGTTTTTCATATTTTAGAAACTCCCAGACAAGTCGGAAATTTCACATTCTATTTTGTTCTGCTCTGGCGCATTTAATATTTTATTAAGACTTCTTTCAAATTACAGAAATGAAATAAGGAAAATGGATTTGACGGTTTAGAAAACGCTTCCTGTTAGAGGAATATAATTATTGAGATTTGTGTGTATACGCAGTAAGTGCCAACAGGGCCGTAATTGCAAAAATTATATAATAGGATGTTGTTTTTTTAGAAAATACTTCTCTAACAGATTGTTTTTTGTATATCAAATCTAAGCATAAATATATAAATATAAACAGTATGTCCAAAAGAGGGTAAAAAAATTACAATAAAGTTTGAATTCAAACAAAAAAATCTTGTAATAAAAGTCTGTGTCACTAGGAAATCCATAAAAACCGCTTTACAGTTCACAATTTCAAGAGAAATTGTCGTACTAACTTCGTTTTGATTAATTGTTTTATTTTTCCTTGTATAATACATACCAGCTAACAGTGGCGGCTTGTACTTAGAGCCATTAGGTGTTCAGTAAGATTCTGCCCCCCCCCCCCCCCCCAAAAAAAACAAACTTATACTCATACGTGTATTTAAAAAATCTCTTTTCATTTATTAACCTATAAACAAAGACATTACAACTAGAGACCAAATTGTTTACATTTTTATGTGGCAAATCATTATTCCCACCAGATTTTCGTTTATTGCATCTTTGCAGGTTTTATCAGTCTGTAAAAATTATTTAAAGAAATTACTTTTGAAAAATAAAATTTTATGGATCCTATAATTATAATTTTGTATTATACGAGGGTCATTCAATAAGTAAAGAGACAAATAGCTATAGCTCAAAACCGGTTTATTTCAATCTTTCAAAATTAAGGCTATTTTTCAACATAATCACATCTCACAGTTATGCACTTGTCCCATCTTCCTTGCAGCTTCCTAATTCCCTTGGCGAAGAATTCTTTCGATTTACCCCGAAGCCACTTTTGCACCGCTTCCTTAACTTTCTCATTGTTAGCAAATCTTTTTCCACGTAGGGCGTCTTTGAGTGGTCCAAACAGGTAAAAATCAGACGAGGCGAGGTCGGGACTGTTGGCAGGATGAGGTAAGACCTTCCAACCCAATTCTTGAAGTTTATCACGGGTCAGCTGGGCTGTATGAGGGCAGACGTTATCGTGCTGAAGAATTACTCTTTTTGACAAGAGTCCGCGGCGTTTGCTGCTGATAGCTGGTCTAACTTTGTGTTTTATCATTTTAGAGTAGTATTGGCTATTGATAGTTCGCTGATCTTTAAGGAAATCGCAATAGACTGGACCCTGTGAGTCCCAATAGATGGTCAAGCATCACTTTACTGGCGGAAGGTTGAACCTTGAATTTTTTGCGAACTGGAGAGCTAGTGTGTTTCCACTCCATACTCTGCCTTTTGGTTTTAGGGTCGTAGTCATGGATCCAAACCTCGTCACTGGTCACTATTCTTTCAAAAAAAGCGTCTATTTCAATCAAACTTCGTTGCTTTAAGTCTTGACTAATGGAAAGCCTTGATTCTTTATGAGCGTCAGTAAGCTGTCTGGGAACCCATCTAGCACACGTTTTTCTGTACTTTAAATTGTTCTGAATGACATTGTGAACAGTTCCAACACTTACTTGAACTTACTTAGCTATCATTTCAACAGTAATTGTTTTGTTATCACGAATATGTCCGTCAATTCTCTATTCCAAAGAGGGACCAGAAACTTCCGTGGATGTCCGCATCGGGGTTCATCACCTACACTTGTTCGGCCACTTTTTAACCGATCAACCCACTTGTAAAAATTAGCACGGTTCATACAACATTTTCCGTACTGTAACAACATTCTAGAAAAAAATTCATTTCGTTTTACACCTTCTGCGACTAAAAATCTTATGACTGAGCGCTGCTCTTCTAAGGTGCAATCTTCTAGTGGACTTGCCATGGTAAATTGAAAATTTTGAGGTTATGTTGACATAAAATTATAAAACAGTTGATTAGAGCATATTCCAAGGTTGCCAACTAACAACCCTGAAAAGATTGTACACAATAATTGAATAGTTTTAAAATTATAGAATTTGTCTCTTTACTTATTGAATTATAAATAAAAATATGTTTTTAAACAATTTATTCTTTATAGTTTTAATATAAGCTAAATTTTTTATTAAAAATCAATATTAATCTAAACAAAATATTAGGGTTGCAAAGAACTCCGTAAATACGGCAACGCTGAATATCTTATTTTACGAATTTATATTTAGTATAGTACAAGCAAACGATATAGTGTTACTTTAAAGCCTTAACAAAAAAAAACTAATGAGACTGATACATCACCTTTAAATTAGTAGAGGAGCAAAAAGAGTAAAAGGAGTCCACATCTTGAACTTAGCATCAGTTATTGAAATTTTTTGTTTAGTGCCGATTTAAACCTAACTATACATTAATAATATTATACAGAAGATTGAATGCATAAATAACTTAATAAGTATAGTGTCAATTTTTTGGTAACTATATTGATTTAATGTGTGTGTTCATAAATGAAAAAAGGACAACTTTATTTTAGTGCTATTTTCATAATAAAAATATTATAATAAGAATGTTTTATTTTAATGAAATAATGTCATGTTATGTTTAGTGTATTTGTTCAAAAAACAATAGTTAATTCAGTAAGAAGAACAATCCACTTGTTTTGTTTATTGCCAATTTTGTTTTGCGTTCTTACTGCATTGTTATTGTATAATGTAACTTCATCAACAACGCTCTTAGGCGGGTTATTTTACTTGTGATTTTTAATTTATTTTCGGTAAAGCCACTTTTTTCATTTTATGGCGTATAAAATATCCCACCAAAAGTTTGTTATTGTGGCAAAAAATTACAGTATTTTACGAATGTTTTTCTATCCTTCTCTTAAAGGTAATAATCATGGATTTATTAAGAAATAATAGAGTTAGAAGGATAGTACAACTAGCAATTCTGAGAAATCAAGATGCAAAAAAAACTCCTGAAAGTAATTCCGAACATATTCTACTTTCAACAATATTTGCATCCGATTTAAATATTGTGACCAATCCACCAACAATCCTCAAGCGTTTTAAACCCTAACCTATTGAAAACTATCGAAGATGAAGATATTGATAATGATAGTGACTTTTCTCCCGTCTCAGACGACGATAGAACTTACGTACCTCCAAAGAAGAGACACCGCACATCTAGATCGAGTTCATCATCGTCTTCAAATTCGTCATCGTTTTCGAATTCGTCGTCGTCTTCGAGTTCCAAGTCCTCAACTACCAAACAAAAAAAAAATAATATTAACCATACCAATGAGGAGGTGGAAATTGATGCCATCTCTGATACGCAGGCTATCTGTGAACAAAGTCTCGAAAACAATGAGATTCTTTCTACTGATTCGAATTATCAAAGGGCTATAAACGTTAATATTAATGATACCAATAAGGAGGTGGAAATTATGAATGTCAGTAATAATCAACAGATGCCTGTAACTGGAGGAGCTATTCTTGACATCTTTGACACACAGTCTGTTGAGGCTATCCGTGAACAAAGTCGTCTCAAAAACAATGAGATTCTTTCGACTGATTAGAATTATCAAAGGGCTAAAAGTAATGGTAATGGCGATACCGAAAAACCAAAGAAAAAGAAAAATAAGAATAAATGGACTGCTAAGGGGTGGGTGGCTCAGTGGTAGAGTCTCTGCCTGTGGATCCAAGGGTCCCAGGTTCGAATCACACCGTTGGCCGCGATTTTTTTATTTAATTTAATTATTTAAAATTAATTATGATGCTTTGGTAGGATTCCCCACTCGACCATTCACTGTTGGGTTCTAATTAATAGCGCTGTTCCTAAAGTGGCGCTGGAAAATAGTAACAAAGCCTACACAGAACACGAGGCTAATGGCCTTAGTAGTAGATGCCGATGAACCCAAATTAAAAAAAAGGACTGCTTATAGTGCTAAGATGTTAAAAGATTCCGGCCAACAATACGTTTCGACTTCTAAAACAAAAAAGTATTCCCGGCTAAGATCCTTAAGCAAACCTGTGGAACCAAATGTCGGCTGAAATACTCAGAAAAAAAATCTGACAAATTAAGGAAACGCCTGTTCGATAATTATTGGGGCATGACTTCCTTATTGATACAATGAGAATACATAGCTGGTAATACAGATAAAAATTTTCCAAAGTATAAATACAAGAAAGTTGATTCAAATAGAAAGAATAAAAATGCTTTCTTTTTCGATGTTAACGGTAAAAAAACTAGAGTGTGCAAAACATTTTTTTAAAATACTCTGGGCATTATTGACAGATGTATAAGAACAGTGATAAAAAAGAAACAAAATTTAACTGGTTTACTTGAAGGAGAAAAAAAGGCAAACATAAGCAACATAGGAAGGTGTCTGTTAATTTGATTGATGGAGTCAAAAATCATATTAACAGTATTCCTCGAATTGAAAGTCATTATTTGCGTAAGCAAACTACAAAATTTTTTATAAATAGCGGAAAAACCTTATCCAAATATTGCTCTACATTATGATACATACTTACCGAAAAATGTTCTATGAAGACTTTAACATTAGTTTCTTTACACCCAAGAAGGACCAATGCGAACAATGTACTATATATAAATTAGCTAAAGGCCCTCAGAAGGAAGCTCAGAAAGAAAACTACGATCGGTACCTAGCAAAGAAAGAGAAGGGTTGTGAGAAAAAGGCTAGTGACAAAGAAAAAGTGTCGAATAATTTTATTGTAGCATGTTATAAACTTACAAACGGCCATGACCGTTCCAAATGGTGAAGTTTCAACTTTTTATTATAAATCTAAAATAAACTACTTAAACTTTACCATCTGTAAGCTTAAAACTAATAAAACCGAATGATTCTTTCGGGACGAGTCTGAAGGAAACCGGGATGCTAACGAAATAGGCAGCTGCGTTTTAAAGTTTTTGCAAAAAAGTCTTCTTCTGCTAATGAAAACCTTGATAGCCAAAAAAGCATCAGTGGATAATGACGAAGCTAATTCTAAGTGTATAGCTTTGATAGCTAAGCATATAAATAAACACACATATGCCTTTTGAGTTTTTACTCCTTGGTATCTTCCAATAGTAATAGAGAATGCGCCAGTGAAATCTACACCAGTGTGTAAAAATGCTTTGGTTTGGTTTACTCTCATCGAAGGTAGATCTGCTATCATAGGAAATTCGGGTTTTGGATTAGGTCGGAAACAACGATTACATTTCCAGACTCTATGTCTGATAACTTGGCGAGCGGATAAAATCCAATATTTTTGTCTTAATAACGCCTGCAATAAATAAGAACCAGTATGCAAATGTAATTTATAGAAATAATCTATCAAAAGAACTGTAAAAGGATCTGATTTAGGCAATAAGATAGGATGTTTCTCTTCAAAAGTCAATGACGAATTTCCAAGTCTGCCTTCAACTCTAATTAACCCATCTTTAACAAAAGGGTTTAAACGATGTATGGAAGATTTGACGCAAGTATTTTTGAAAATTGCCTTATATTCATCAGAAAAATGTTTCTGTTGAACAGCACGAATTACTGCAAATTCTGCCTTTTCTAAATCAGATGCTTGGATTTGCTTATGCAGGGGTAATTTTTTCAAGAACCTAAGTACATAAACTACGGAGTTCAGAAATTTGAACATATATGAAAATTTTTCAATTAAACTATATAATGGAGATTCGCTGGGCGTAACTATAAATACAGAAACCTTTGACAAATATTCAGAATCATCCATTCGGACTTCATTTTCATTGATTGACTGAATTGGCCAATACTTTGGATCTAGTGACAACCATTTTGGACCGGAAAACCATACAGAGTTATTTACTAAAGTGGCAGGGTATAAACCTCTGTAAGCACAATCAACAACATTTTCTTCACCCGTAATGAAAAACCAATGTGGCGAAGGAAGCATCTCTTGAATTTTACGAATTCTATTGGCAACAAACGATTTCAATTTGGGGCTAGGTGATTTTATCCAATTAAGGGCAATCATAGAATCAGATAGAGCAAAGATTCGGTCAATATTATGTCTAGGAGAATAAATCTTAATAACGTGTGAAAGAAGCCTGGCTAGGAGAAGAGCTCCACACAATTCTAACCTAGGTAGAGTAATCTTGGATAGAGGTGTGACTTTGGACTGGGAATATATTAAAGAAATTTGTACATCATTATTACAATCAACGACCCTAGAATATACACAGTAGCACATTCCAATATTTGTAACATGAACTTATTGTGTTAGAAGTCATTTATGTGTCATATTTAAGAATCCTTTTGTTCAACAGATAAAGCAATATTCCATATTTAATAGTTCGTTTGTTCAACAGATGGCGTAATAATTCTATTAATTCTAAACGGTAACTGTTCTAATATAACAAATTCATCTCCTCGAGCCACTACGCGATGATAGGCATACAAATTCTCGACCTTGACCAATATTTTTAATATAGCAGTTAAATAAAAGTTTTGGATCGATACATTTACTTAGTAGTTAATTGTTGTGTCCAGTCAACAAAGGACAAAGGTCTTTATATCATTACGTACCCTAATAGCACAGTATTGTTTCACGAACGTTCCAGAAACATGCACTTGGGACATCAGAAACGTCTCTGTCATGTTTCTTATTTTCCCTCAAACGTACCTGGGATGTTTCTGGCAATGACCATGTCATCATTTGTAACGTATTAGAGACGTTTCACAGAGTCGTTTGTGGAACATCCTGCGATGTTGCTCAAACGTCCTAGGCAAGTATTTATACCACTCAAAAAGGGTAAATCAAACGAGGGTGGTCCTTAGGATCTCACAAGAGTATTTTACTCTTGTGAGATCCTAAGGACCACCCTCGTTTGATTTACCTTTTTGAACTTATAACTAACACATGGCTACCACCTTCAACTTTAATTTAATATTTATACCACTGCTGGAACGTTTTAGAAATGACCTAAACGTTTTCTTAGTAGGATAATAAAATCTATTACTTCTTTTCATAAATTTATATAAATAAAAAAAAAAATGACAAAAAAATAAAAATTGTTATTACGCTTTGATTCATTGCGTCTATTTCTTTCCGGAGCCCTCTACAACCAGGAATCTATTTTTATTTCCATTTCTTTTTTGTTTACCAATTTACCGAATCTGAAACTTTTTAATTAAATGACAATATAAACAATTGATATTAAGTTAAAATAATTACCCATAATGGCTTTAGCTATTTTTAACTTGGCGACTTCCTTTTTTCCAGTGCATAAAAACAACTTACACAACTCGTACCTTGAGGGGAGCTATGCATCTTCTGATAAATTCACAAACAATATTGCTACCGTGGATTTCAAAATACAATACCTAAAATAGACTAGAATGTATAAATGCCACATTTTCTTAATGAAAATAAAGTTACCTTCTTCATTTTGGCTTGAATAGCTTGCACGTATAACGATTGTTTCTATATTTGCAAAACCTGATCAAACTTCGAATTGGAAGTTATTTTTCATGTAGCTTTACCATAGCCCTCAGAAATTCACAAACTATACACTTCAATCCGGCCTCCTATGATCATTTTTAGTTTATTTAAAAGTTTATAGAGAAGTTGTTTATTATTTTTAAACTCATCCAAACTTTATTACAAGCGAGGCCAAACACCATTTTATTTTCAACTGTCAACATTAATGAAATGTCTGTCATATGTCAATTGTCATTGGATCTATTATACGGTAGGCGTTTTCCGTTATTACTCCACGAGCAAATCAAATATGAGGTCTATTCCTTTTCATCTAAAATATCGTTCCATCCATACAATTTGTATAAATGAAACGACATTTTCATAAGTACTGCATCTCAGTGCTACACTTTTAAGGCAAAGAAATAGATTCCATCACAAAGGCTTCTGTCAATAGTGTATTTTTTTTAACTCGCGGAGATTTAACCGAATTCTCCTGCTGAATCAGAAGGAAGGATATATTCATCTCTGTCGTATTTGCTTTGCACTCTTTTATGAAGGAAATAATAAGATAAATTTGACTTGTAGCAGTTATCTTGTGAAATAAAAATACTGTTCAAAATGTTCAAATTTAATATTGGATATTATTGTAGATTTCAGGTGATTGCAGTAATTTTATAATTTCAAAAATTTCAAAATAATATTTAAAACGAAAATAAAATACCTGTACATAAATACGATGTTTCTAAAACGTTTTTGAGAAATCATTTCAGAAACGTTTCTTTAGAGACATCGTAGGAACGTACCATTTATGTCAGAAACATAGAAACATACATGGAACCTAAATGGGATGTTCCTGGCAGATCGGTGTTATTAGGGTAGGGACTTTTTATTATAACACTACACATGGTGTTCCGTTACGAATGGGACATAAAACAACTGACGATTCTCTGATTAAAAATAAGACAACTTAACGAAGCATGCTTAGATAAAATGTTTCTCGTTTCCGTTAAAATCCAAAAATTAATTATGGCTATATTTTTTTTTTTTTTTTATTACAATTTTACAAAATTTAGAAAACGTTTTTGATGTCGTAATATCCACCTATCAGCATAAAAAATATTTACCTAAATTAACTTTTCCACTGGCGTACAGCTTTGATACGTAAATACCGCATCCCTCCTAAATTTTACGTCACTATCCAAAAAGATATTTGGACATAAAAATATAAATTTTTTGATGTTTTTTAAATAAATAATATACTTTTCTCAAAAATTTATCAAAAAAAAAATCGAAATTTAAAAATTTCAGAATTTCCAAATATATGCGAATATTTCAAAAACTAACTCAATCTTTATTTGAAAAGCATTAAAAGTGGACAAAAATTTAGAAGGGAAGAATGTGTTATTTGCCTATGCCGTACGTCACTGGGAAAGCTTATTTAACTGATTTTTTGCGGATAGGTGTATTTTATCACACCAATAACGTTTGCCGAATTGAGTGAAATTAAACAGAGTATTAAAAAAATTGTGACTATTCATAATTTTTGATTTTCAACTTTAACACCCTGTGCGTCGGAAACGAGTAATGTTTTACCTACGGATGTTTTGTTTGTATCTGTTGTTATATTGACAAGGGGTTCTCTGTTAATCTTGATGTGTATGTATTTTGGTGTTAGGTTTTCTTGTAAACAGCGGTTATTAAAGTAAATATTACAATTGATTTTCATCCTCTTGATGGAACTTAACTTGTAGTCGTTGGCTAAAGCTGCTGGACTGGCATTATCATTGACAAGGGGGGTAGCCATGTGTGAGTTGAGGTAATTTTAAGGTGAAGGGGGGAGAAAAAGTCCTTTATATCTCACAAGGAAAGTCAATGTTTAATTATTCAACAAAACATTGAGTGCGACCGGTTTCGAAGTATCATCACTTCATCTTCAGGCTCGCCATACTCTCCATCCACTAGGGAATACTACAGACAAGTTTCATCAAAACGTGGGGGATGAAATAAATTGTAAAACAAAACAATGTTACAAGTTATAAAAAGTTAAAAATATTTGAAAATCAAATATTAGTCGATATAAACAGTTAAAAATTTTTAAAATATTCAAGACTATACAAAAACAAATCACATACATTAAACAGATTAAAAGATAAGGCCCATTTTAAGCAACATTGCTGTTTTTTATAAAAATCTATATATATTATATATTAGCATGTAACAAAAATAGAAAGATATAACCAACCCATCTTAATATTGTTAATTCCACGCCTACAATAAAGCGCTGCTTTTGAATAATATGTATGCACATGGCACGATGGGAAAGTTGGGTGTGAATAATATATTCAGGTTG
The DNA here is from genome assembly GCA_927349885.1 of Psylliodes chrysocephalus. NCBI lineage: Eukaryota > Metazoa > Arthropoda > Insecta > Coleoptera > Chrysomelidae > Psylliodes > Psylliodes chrysocephalus. The sequence continues at coordinate 15,857,433 of OV651817.1, forward strand.
TCCCATTAGTGTGTAATTGTTCAATATTTCAATTTGTGTTATTGACACGAAAACAATTTTTAAATAAAAGTTATATGGATTTAAAAGATAGGTATTTTAAAATATACAGAGTGTTGCGTTTTTGCCGGAAAAATAAAAAGGTATATTTTTTAATTAGAAAATCCTTTATTTTCTTTTAGTTTTATAATCCCTTGGTAATACAGTTTTTAACCCTAGAATTTTATCAACAAATATTGCAGGGTTGTCAATAATTTAATATTTTTATGAAATTAGAGAATGATGCAGACCCCAAATTAAATTATCATAATTTAGGTAGGTTTACAATGATTTCAATTTTTTTAAATATATAATTAAGATACTAAGCTAACGAATAGTGGTGATAGAACTGGATTATTTTATACAGAGTGTTTTAAAAAACAAGTCTTAAATATGGCTAATTCCAAGTTAAATTTATTTAATTTTTTTAAATACCACACCCTATATATTATTTAAGCATGCAGTTCCTTATAAATTTACATATCCAATGATACCAATAAGTTAGTCTTTAACACATATACAGAGTGTCCCATGAGTGCGTAATTGATCGATAGCAGTTTTATAATAGGAAATACGAAAAAAAAAAATAATATAAGAGTTGTATGACCGTATTTAACAATTATTCATAAATATGCACCTATAAACCTATACATTTATAAAGCAAAATACCCTGCAGGTAGTAATACATATTTGATTGTTTTCACATCATCGAACAATAATTTCAATTTTATTCATTTGTTATGTTGTATATAGGGTGTGTTAAAATGGTTACGATTTTCTCAATTTTTTTTAATGGAATACGCTCTATGTTATGCTAAAAATTAATTAATACAGGGTATTCCATTAGCTATCAATCAATAGCGCACTGATGGGTCACTGTATATATGTTATTCTCTAACAAGTTGGTATCGTTGGATACGCAAATTTGAAAAAATTGAGTAATTTGAACTTAAAAGTAATCATATTTAAGACATGTCTCAAAACACTCGGTATAAAAGAATCCAGCACTATCACCACTATTCGTTATCTTAATGTGCTATAAGTCAGTATATTAAACAATTTTGAACACAATGTAATCGTACCTAAATTATAATAATTTAATTTGGGGGTCTGCATCATTCTTTAATTTCATACAAATTTAATTGCTTGGCATACCTGTAATATTTTTTAAATTATTCTAGGGCTGGATACAGTATTACCAAACCACTCTAAAATTAAAATAAAATACATGTTCTGTTTTAAAAGTATGCCAGGCAAAAATGTAACACCCTGTATTTCCAAAAATATTTTTAAAATATGTATTTTTCAAATCTATATAACTTTTCTTTGAAACATGTTTGCGTGAGTTAACACAATCATTCACCTATTAAAAACATCTCTAAAACAGAGTAGCTACATTGTTTTTTGTATGACGTCTTCTTAAAAATGGACGAACCACACAATTACAGGTATTCATAGCAAATCTCTAATTTGACAAATAAATTTATCAAATATTTGTTAATCGTATTTCCACTTAGATTTGAAAAATACGCAATAAAATTTAGAAATATATTGGCGGGATACTTGAAAAAATATATAGAATGAGATCTCCTACTTTTTAGCTCTGGTTTCAAAATCACTTTTTATGCTTTTCTTTAAATTCAGTGTATGAACAGGACGAATAAAAAATAGGAGATTTTATTCTCCAAATCTTATACTTTAAGCTGGTAGAAGATTCATTTTAAAACATTCAGCGGAATTTAAATGCAATCGGAAATTGTGAACCCTTGCTTCTTATATGAAAAATACTGCAGCCTTAATCGACTTTACCTTATTAGCCTATTTATAAATTAATAACGAATTCAATAAATATACCAATTTTAATTTAACATCCTGTAATAAAGCTTAATGTAAAATATATATGCAGTGGCCTCCTCCGTATACATATCTTTTAAATTTTATCTGGACCTTCTCGCATTCCAGATGGGAAAACTTTCAAATCGACCGTATATTTGGTATGTAGCTTAACATAAATTTAATTAACAACTGTGAAAGGTTATCCGCTTATATTTTCTACCTGAATTTCTGTATGTTTATATAAAAGATTTTATGTGGAAGTATACTAGTTCTGTGCAGTGATTTGTAAAATTCACTTGATAAAATTTATTCTAGATTTGTGCAACTTATGGCGACCAATTCAAAATTCAGTAAAAGACATAAAATATATTTTATTCGAAATTGATTAGTTTGTAGAAACTAAATGTTTTCTACGTGAATAAATTTTCTATGATTATTTTCGGTTGTATTTTGACAAAACATTTACATTCTTGCTTTTTCTCTTTTTTGAATAATTTCGTCGTCGAACCAGGACTTCGTTGATTTGCCTTTCTCTTGACTTAATAGTTGTGCTACTTTATGCAATATTTTTTCGAACTCTCTCTCAGTTTTAATGTCTTGTTTCTTTAGTTTTTCCATTAAATTTCTTATTCTATGTTTCACTCTTTTTCCTTCTTTTGGTGGTGTAACACTTTTGTTCCCTTTTTGAGACGGTTTTCATAGGCAAGCGAAAGGTTACAAGAGCACGACAGCTCTATAGCCTGGAAGCAGGGTTCGTGGGTTATGAAAACTTTTAATAGTGGACGCCATTTAATTTTGATCTTATAGAAACTAAAAAACAAAGACTAAATCAAAACAACTAGTTTTTTCTACAAATTCTAATGCCCTCCAGGCGAACAAATAAAAGGTCCAATACTCGATATTGAAAGTGATTACTATGATTTTATAAAATAATAACAGATGCCTACTCCTAACTAAAGTTAGTATCTGCTGATTTACAATTTTTTAACCTTCAAAGAGTTTTATAAAAAATATTTTTATGTTAAATTTTAAATACATCTACAAGTCCACTGATACATGACTGGCTTGAATGGTTAAACGAAAATATGTACATATATGTTTTTAAATCGTTATACCCCCTCCTACAGCTGTATTCGGTTCACACTATGTTATATCGAAGAATATTTAATCAATTTTAAAGAAACATCTTTGTGTGAATTAAAAAAAACTAAATAAATTTAGTTACATAAAAAATAGGCATTTCCTGGCACTTCAAACTTAAAAGTCAATTTTTAAAGTGGGTTGAACTCACCAAAAAAATCTTGTGCTAGCACAAAAAACAAATCCACACTAGGATGGGTTGACCTCTCGTCTGGACATAATTCTAATCAGCGTTCCTTGAAGATTAGGTCTCATTGAGGACAGCAAACCAAAGAAGCTCATAAAGCAGCAGAAGCACCAGATATCAGAATAGCACATCATGCTTGAAGAAGGTCCCCAGGACAAAAAAGATAACCAAAACGGGTTCTTGAGTATAATGCGCAAAAACCAAAAGGCCCACAATAGATCAGCCATTTGCGGTTTTTTATGGAGACTTTTTTTATTAAAGTTATTGTTACTATTAGTTATTATTATTTTTATTAGGTCGCCTGATCTCTAAAAAGAAAATGGAAAGTTGTATCTCGATTTAATAAATTCAAAGGGAATATTTACCTCTAAAGAAATGACCTTTTTCCAGAAACAAACTTGTAACGCCATGCGCCACCGTGACTTCAGCTCGCCAAAACCAAAGATAAAATGGTTTACCTTGTCTTGATCGTTTCCGCCTGTGCTCCAGAGAACAGAAAAGTCATGAAACCGAAAAGTCAAAAAACGGAAGTACGAGTCAGTCATTGAGAAACCATACCAGTTACTTCGGAGTGGTACTGGTGTAGCCAGCACCTCCAAAGAACGGACTTAAGAATTACTTGAAAAACGTACCTACTAGTTGTCAAGTTGAATGACAGTGACGGTTACTTGGAAACAGGTTAGAAAAATGTCAATAGACAATATAATTAAATTTATTAGGACTCATAAAAGGTAAAATTGATGACCAAAGGAAATAAAGAATTAGAAATTAACGAGATTAGTGTACACTTTAAGGATAGGTAACCCCATCAAACCATGGCATTTATAATTGAAATACTAATAATTGTTTTGTGATAAAAATGACTAAATGAATGATATTTGTAACTGAAATAATATTTAATTTATTTGTAATAAGACTAAACCAATGGAATTTATAACTGAAATACTATTTAATTAATTTGTGATAAAAAGACATGCTTTTATTTTTAAAATTTAGTAAAAATCTTAAACGATAATCCATATAAATTTACTATATCTCACGTTCATTTAAATATGATTATTTTCAGTGCATATGAACGTTACAGTGGTTTCCTGTATTTTAATTTGGCACGTATATGTATGTGGTCTGTATCTATATCTGCTCCTCGATAACTTCTTGCATCTATTTATAGTTTGGTTTCAATGACTATATGGTCTAGTTGGTTGCAGGTTTTTCTATCAGGGAAGATCCATGGTCCTTTATATACTTCTGCATGTTGAAAATAAGTAGTAGCTATTCTTAAGTCCTTTGCTGTTGCAAATTCTATTAGTTTTTTCCCATTTCCATTACTTTCACTTTATATACTGTGTCCTCCAATAGTTGGTTTATATATTTTTTCTTTCCCAATCTTTGCTATAAATCTCCTATCATTATTTTGACATCGTATTTTGGAATTTTGTTATATATTTGTTTTATATGTTTATAAAACTCTTATTTTTCTTTCTCTTCTTTATCTTCTGTAGGGCAGTAAACATTGATAATGCTTATGTGTTCCGCTATTGAAAAATATATATTCACCTACTTCTTTAATAAAGTTTCCTGATTGTTCTGTTTCTTGTACCGCTATTAAATCTATTAAGTAATTATCCATAATTTGTCTTAATCTAATCAACGTTCCTTCTGCATACGTGCTCCTGACATTCCAAGTTGCTAAGTATATTTGTTCATGTTTTTGATTATTTCCTTCATTTTCTTTGAATGTTTTATTTGCTCCCCTCATTTTTTCGGAATTTGTTTTTATAGTTTTATTTTAATTATGTCTTATACATATCATCTATAACTATTTTCTCATTATCCATGTTCATAGCCTTATCCGTTGCCGTTTTTAATCCATTTTTATTTTTCAGTTCTAGTTTTTTAATTCATCAAGGTCTAATTCTCCAGTGGTATAATTCCACTTCCATTCTCTTCCATCTATTGTAACTTTGTTGTACCCTAGCTTAACAATTTTTCCTTTATCCTGTTCTTCTTTCGCAGTCTTTCTTATTTGTTTTTCCGTTTCTCTTTCCATTTTTGTTTTGTCTTCATTAATGAAAATCCTATCTTTTTTATTATTCTTTAATTTATTTTTAGTTTTCATTACTTGATATTTATCTTCTATTTTCTCAAGTTCGACTAAGCATGTTTTCTCCAAGTTTTTTTGGGAGTCTGAACTTGTGTTTTTACTTCTATGTCCTTTTCTAGCATATTTTCCAAAGCATCTTTGAGCATTTTTGGGTCATCTGTAGTAATTTACAGTCCTATTACTACTATATTATTTTTCTTTTTCTCCTTTTATATTCATTCAACTTTCCTGTTTATTTCTCCTAATTTTTTAATTATGTCTTTGTTTTCACTTTTTAATTTTAAATTATCATTTCTTAGTCCTCTGTTCTCTTCTCTTATCATTTTTATTACGTCTTGACATGCCTCCTGCTCTTTTTTTATTTTCTCAGAGTTCGATTTTAAATCTCTCATCATTTCTATTATCAAATCTAGTTTGTTTTCGTTTTTATTAACATTTGTTGGTGTTCTTTATAACTTTTTATCAGTTCCGAAAATTTCTTCCACATTTCTTCTCTTTCTTGCTCCATTGTCTGAAGAATAATGGTCAGAGTCCATTTCACCATTTGGCATTTTTTCGCTTTCTTTTTTTGTGCGACGCTACTGTGTACGTATTTTATGTTGCCTATCGTCTGGCGTCAAAGATAACTCATAACAAATCAACTTTTCGGACAAATTATCTCTACTAGTTACCGTCACACTTTTTTTTTGAGATGTTATTTCCGGACTTACTTTAGCTTTTTCGGTTTGCTTCAGTATAAAATCACCGTTAGATACTTCACTTAAGAGTTTTCTTGCAATTTTTTCTAAAAACTCTCATATTATTTTAAACTACTCTTTTTATTACAATTGCGATGACGCTTTATTTTAAATTAGTCGATCACAAGAACTCCACCACTGCACTGCCGCAAAACTATTAAGTTAATGCTCGACGTATGATTTGATAACAGAAAAGTAATTTTTTTATCTCTTATTTCCAACTGATGATGCTGAAACGAACTAACGCTGCCTTGAAGGATAATGTACTGAAAACTTCCACATGAGATGAGTAACAAAAAATACTAATTTAGAATTTATTTGTGGTAGAATTACGTGTATTGATATGATAAACATACACAATAGTTATTAGAAATAAAAAGTAATGATAATACAGGATGTTTTCAAAATGTTGGCTATATTTTGTCATTGTATCATTTAAATTTACTTTGTTACAATATTCTCTTGATTTCAAATCGCTTAAGAAAATTCTTTTAATATGCAGTGCTACTTAAAATTCCCCCCCTCCCTACCCCCTTACTCGTATACTCGTATTTTAAAGATATGTATAGAGTAAAGTCACCACTAATTGACACAACACCAGTAATAGATTCTTCCTATTTAAAATGCCTGAAATAAGGATATATTTAAGTATAATCTTCACCAAACGTGTAATTTATGTGTACAACATTCTCCCAAGAGTCACAGTAGAAAGTATAGAAGTCACTGAAAATATTCCTGTTGCTTCAACAAGTCGTCAGAATTTGTCTAGCACTTTAGAATCGGATGAAAGCAAGTTAACCGCGTCGACAAGTACTTCAGAACTTTCCAATGAAATTACCCTCCCCCAAAGATTATTACAAATAATTTGATTAAGATTTCTAATATCCCCGTGCAATCTTGTAATAACCAAACTGCAATTTTAATTGAAGATACAAATTCAAGCCTTGGAACTTCATTTAAAAGAGCACTAATATGGCTAAAAGTCAAAGAAAAGACAAAGAGAAGGAGAAACTTGGAGAAAATTCAATCTGTAGTGACGTCCAAAGAGTGGAAAAAGTTTATGTTACACAAGGAAGAAAAAAAGAAAAATGAAGAGATCAAAAGAAGAGCGAAAAAGAATAAGAGAGGAGAAAAAGCAGACTTTAAATGAAATTAAAAAAATAAGTAAACAGCAAAGAGCAAAGTCAAGAAAAGACAGCACATCCGATTCTAGTACACCTGAAGAATGGGAAGCTTCTGGGAGTGATAATGATTTACTCTCAGACATTTCAGAAGAATCAGTTGGAAAATCTATTATGTACAAGGAAAATGATTATATATTAGTGACCTTTCCAGGAAAAAAAGGGAACATAGGTATGTGTGCGTAATTCAAGCCCTTCTACCCAACAATAAAGCAGAAGTGGTTGGTTTAAATAAATGCGATGATGGGAAAATGTTTAAATTAAATGAAGTTGATATCAGTGTTATCACTCTGAATCAAGTTATAGAGAAACCACCATTTCCAACAATAATCAATTCAGGCGATCGTCTCAAATACGAATTTAAAAAAGAAGTTTTTGTTGATGGTTAACTGCAATTCCTATCTAAGTTGATTTTTAAGTTTATTTTTTTTTATTAGACTTAGGTAATAACTTTTTTATTATATTTAACCTAATTTTTAGTTTATTTAAAAAATATAAGTGTTTTAGATACAATTTACAGTGTGTTTTTTGTTTCTGTTCTTTTTGCTTGCACATGCCAAACTTGGCATTGGCCATTACTGGCCAATTATAGTGGCAACCACTGGATTTTCTAAAATATGATTGTGGCAATTACTAGTACTTCTGACTAACATGAAAAAATATTTCATATTAAAGAAAAATTCACAACTAATATCTCTCAGTGAATCATTACTACATACTATGATTTTGTGTAAACAAAAGAAAAGTTATGTTTTATATTTTTTACAATTTACATTGTAACGTTCATTTTTGGCCCCACGAATTAATAAAATTGTTTTGGCTTACCTGGTTAATCATACGAAAAAAAAGGGTAAAATCGTATTGATGATATCACTATTATTTTTGTCATTAACTAATTTCACCTGTATCCTAACTTTCGGACATCATTATTACAATTTATTTCATCTCACCACTTAGTAAAAGGGTAGTAGTTCTCCTAAAAATAGACCAAGTTTCGTTGTAAATTTATATATATTATGTATTATAGTCTCACCTTGGGTAATTAATTATTTACGATACCATTCTTTAAGATTTTCTTTGTTTATTTTTGTTTATAGCTGTCAGTATTGGATTTATGTTTTTTAATTATGACAGTGAATGACATAAACGTCATTTGACGACAGAACACCGACAAGTGTCATGTTGGTGGGACGTTCCAATATCGGGCTCAGAACCCGAGGTAAGGTAGTTTCACAATGAGCGATTTTAAGTCGTGAGGGATTTTTTTGCGATCGCTGCTGAATTTCTGAACCCACTTGGCTTGAAATTTATCGGAAAGGGATTTCGGCCATTTTTGGACGGCTGACGTATTGTTTCTGTCAGTGGGTGTTGAATCACGAGAAAGACGAATTTTGCGTCGAAGTAGAATTTTGTTAATATTTAGCCCCATCGGCTTACCTAATTAAAGGGGATTTTAGATTCTACTTCATGGTTAATTGTGGGTAAATGGACATTTCGTATTTTGAGAGAAATTTTAGTGTATTGGTAAATTCCTATGGTCATTGGTCCAGCCCATATCTAGTATAGGATTTTAACGCAATAATTGGAAGTTCACAGCATTTGGAGTGTGGAATATTGTTGTGCTGTGGATCATCTCACGTGTTTCTCATCCTTGGAAGGCTACCAAGTTAACCCTTTACGAAAAAGGTATGTTTTGTATATACTTGGTTATGTTACGCACCATGTGGCTGTCAATTTCTTTTATGTTATGGCATGGTGTAACAGAATTTTAATTATTTGAGCTCATAATACTGTTTATGACTCACTGTTGAGCCAATGTAATTTTTCTTCATCCTAGATGCTGAATAGTTTCTAATTTATGTACATTTTTTGGTAATCCTATAGTTCGGGATACTTGAGTCAATGTGTATTGACATTTTTCTTTGTAATATTTTAAGGGTTTCACCCAGGGGGTTGTTAACCCAGGATACGACAACAATTTTCACCCAGGGGGTTGTAAACCCAGGATACGACAACAATTTTCACCCAGGGGGGTTGTTAGCCCAGGATTAGACGACAGTTTCACCCAGGGGGTTGTTGACCCAGGATTTCAACAGTTGTACACAGAGGGTTATATCGTCCGGAGTTCAACGGTTTCATCGTGGACTCATCGAGGGAACACAGAACATTGGTATGCTAGCCACCTAGTTTACTTGTAACTAGATTTACAAGGATCATTCTCGTTCTGGATAGGAAGATGGGAATGCTGTGAAAGAAGACACCCTACTATCAGATTTTTCTTATACGTTATGTTGAAGGTTTCATGCGTGCATTGTTAAACTATACATTCACTTTCAACCAAATGTTGTCAAGGTATTCTCAACATTATTTATACTTTTGAGCACAGAATGTTCTAGGGTTCTTTCACTCATAACTTAAGTATTATCAAATGTTACATCGTTTAATTGATTAATATTTTAAATTTTTACTTAATTTAAGCACTTAATGCTGATGTAGTAATCCTTCGGGTCGCAGAACACTTGGACTGCTTCCACGTTTAAGTTGTAATTCTTCAGTTATTAAGGGCTACTGCCATAATTTTACTTTATTCAATTTATTCATTATTAAATGGACCAGACTTAACGATTAAGTTAAGCAATCTCAGAAGACCCGTGTGGGGGCAGAGATTAAGTAACCTCTTCCAACCTGGGAGTTTAAGTAAATATCCTCTGTGTCTAAAGTCCTTTATGTGTTCATTGTATTTTTATTTTATTTTGATATTTTTATTTAGTTCTATGAATTATACTTAATTATAAAATTTCATGGTTTAATAATTTTCTTTTGGGTAGTTTGGTCTTAACCAAAAGTTAAGCAAATATCGCCTTCCAATTTGGAGAGGGTTATAAGCTTATAAGGATTATAAGTTTATTGTTTAGTTTATAATATATGATGTAGTATAGGTGCGGTTATGCGCAAGATTTAAGTTAACTATTATTTTATATTTTATTTTTTATGTAAGGTGGAAATTAATATTTTGCGCAAGCGTCATGCCTGGTACCAAGCTAACGACGAACCGTGCCATACTTTGATACATTATTAATTTTTTTTGGGTTACGCATATACATATACAGTGTAAATTTTCCCTTTTATTTCCTCCAACTTTTTTTTGGATTATCTAAGCCATTAGGTAATTAGTTTGTCCATTATAATTGTTGAAATCTAAAGCCGATATATTTAGTAAATATTTTTTTTTTCTTTATAAAGGAACATAAGTTGAGGTTTGTCTTTTATTTCTATCCTCATTTACTGGGTTTTTGGGGAAATATGATCATAGTTTGGCCACTATATAGACCCAGTTGGCGCCTACTCATTTGTCTACTATTTCCGGAATTATTGTAAGCTATCCACCCCCTAGCTGCCGTCTGAGCGACGTCGAAGGCCCAAACGTTGACACCGGAACAGCCGAAACTTGTGTAACCGTAGTAGACAACATTTTTAATTGTAGTTAATACTTTAATAATTTTTTTTTTGTTTAAAAATTTTGGTGGAATCACCAAGTTCATTTCTTAGGTAACAACATCATGTAAATGCTTGCTTATAATGGCAATTACTGGTGCCTTTATCCTACTGACTGACAAAAAAAGGTAAACACCCATATATATTTAACCAATTTTAATAATTATTGGTATACATTTTTACTGCCTCTTAATTCATTAATAAAAGTTGAGTTTTATTAGAAAACTTTCTGAAAAAACTGATGCAATAGTATATTGTTAATCCGCGACTTCTTATGCACTCATTGATATGCCTAGGCTCGGTTCAAATTAAGTGGTCGATGTCTTATTGGGGTATTATTCCAGGTCACTTTAATTTTATGAGAAAGGACTGCTAAAGTTTGTAAACTCAACAGCTTGCGACTAATAATGTCCCAGACATGTTTAACAGAAGGTAGATCAGGCGATCCTAAGGATCAAGGTAAACGGTTGATGTGATGTCGATCCATGAAGGCTATCGTTTCTCTGACAATATCCGGTCTGGCATTATGTTGTTGAAATGTATCGTTTTGGATGTTGTGAAAGTATGTAATCACATATGGTTCGAATACATCTTGAATGTAGCGTCGGGCTGTTATGTTACCTCTAATGAAAATTATAGGTGATATGCTACCATATGCAATAGCTTTACATACCATAACGCCCATGGTGGGGTGGATATAAGGCTCTCTGTCTAATGACTGACCATTATTCATTCCCAGACAGAAGCGTGGCTAGTCAATAAAGATCACTTGATTCCATTCCTGAACCGGACGGTTACGACAATGCTTAGCTGTAAGAGGTAGCACCCAGTCTAGGCAACAAAAAAAATGTAGACTTTTTATTTGACGATATACTGTACGTATACCAATCATCATACTATGCTATATAAATTATTGATTTGCGATGGCCAGGGTTCTGCTGAATCTGTTTCTAAGAGCCAGAAGTCTCAATAGGTGATCTTGGTGCTGTGTTTTTCTTCTGGGGCTTCCAGTGCCTCTTGCTCTATATCCTCGGTCTTTTTGTCTTTACCCTCATTTAGACTGCAGTAGTTATAGTGCGTTAAAATCTGCCAGTTCTTCTGGAAACTTTTCTTATCGAAAGACTGACTTTACACAAACCTACAATTTGACTTCTTTCAAAGTCACTAATCTGGGAAACTTGGCGAATTCTACGCACTTTAAGCATTTTGATAAATTAACAAAAGGCTTTTCTACAAGCTATACATAGATTACAATTCAAATATGACTGTACGCTCTCAAAAACTGAATATTCCTTTATCAATAAAGGACCTTGCAGCCATCAACAAAACTTAACAGAATAAGCTGAAAGTTTAATTACCTCGACATGTAAACAATTATTAAAATCGGATAAACATTAGTCAGTCATATTTAGATGTCGCTTATAAGGAATTTAAAATACCTATTAATTTGTACCAATTTTACGATAATTTTTATGGCAAATTAAATAAATATCAAACTTACTGTTCTACATATGCTCCATCTACTTTCTGGCAGTAAAATATTTTACTGCTAAACTCTTGTCGTATTTGTTCAAATGTGTTATCGGAAATTGCCCTACATTATTCAACAAGTCGTTATTTTAGAACGTCAATACTGTTAAGACCTGTAGCGTAAACTTTAGATTTAGGATGCCCCATCAAAACAAATCTAAAGGTGTTAAGGTCTGGAGACCTCGTCTATTTACTAAAATATTTAATATTTAGATAACGTATTAGTGCCCAAAATAGTTTGCAGGAGTTTTTTTGGCATCATTAACATTACCTTTTGTTTGAAACTTATAAAGAAGCTATCTCAAATAAATGTTCGATTTCGGCGTACCTCTCATTTGAAATGCGTTTTTACTTTCACCAATTATTTTTGAGGTATCTGTTACTTTGTTAGCTATACCATGTAGCGGAAATCGGGACACGGTGGTCAATTTTGTTTAAAATGTGCTATAGACTCAAATTAACTATGTTACCAATAACAATTGTATGTAAGAACAATTAATAGCTTACTTATATAAACAAAATCATAGTTTTATTTAAAAAAATGCAGTTATACGTACACTGTGCACCCTAATGAGGGTCAGAGAGGGTACAGTAAACACATAATTATTAACTGGACTTTAGCCACTTAAATGCTAAAGACAATAATATAGCAAAGGTATTTAAATTCCTACAATATTATGATCAAATATTGTATTCTATCCGTCATCTAAAACAGTCCATAATACTGCATGCATAGTTTTTTCGCTAGTAAGAGCAGCCTACGCTTTTATTTTTTTTATTTTCACCATATTTTCCTAAAATAGTTTACATAAAATACGTTCATTTTCTGATGGGATAAAGTGGTCACTCTCCATTTTAATAAAAAATAATGACTACTGATCAGCAACTCTTTACAATACTATATACCTGTCGTGGGTTCTACTCGTAGATAGTATTTTTCAATTGAACTGAGGCAAAACTAACATTTACAATTTTCAAGATATTTATTTAACACAAGTTATAATTATTTATAAGCAATCAGTATAAACAAGTTTGAAAAATAAAATCAAAACCTTTAATTTGACGAGCACTGGAGGGCTTCTCTATTCTTTCCGTTAGATCCCGAACGACTGATTCCAGATCGCCTCATTAATACTTCCCAGACGTTCCTGTTCTTTAAGAAATACACACCGCACACACTTGTGGCCAGTCCGACCTAAACTAACCCGGGTCTCACTCACCGAAATGAAATGAACAAGCCTACCTCAATGTGGTTATTGGCGGGTTATTGGTAGTTTTGAAACCGGTACACCACTCCTTTTAAAAAATACCATCTTTTTTAAACTGTTTCTATAATAAAAAAAAAAAATTAATTAAATCTTATGTAGACAGTAGAATATTAATACAGGCGTAACAAGGAAGATAAACTTTAATCTGTTCTGCCAAAATTTGGACAAACTTTGAAGACTAAAAAGATACTTGATACACTTCTGTACTTCAGAGGTAAACTGTATTAAGTCACTTTTTTTTAGAAAACGAGGTTTTAGTCGTATACCATTTCTGGAAAAAGTTTCAAAGGTCTAGATTTTAAAACAACCGAAATAAGTAGTTTAAATCTGTATTGTCACCTACCAGTTGAGAGGTAAAATGTGTTAAACGACTTAGTATAACATACCCCACAAATTTCTGTACATAAGGTTGTACTTAAGAGAAAACATGACGGGTGCTCCTCCACCAAAAATCAATTTTACATTTGAGGCAGTTAAAAAAAATTGTAAAAAAAAAATGGTTCAGGCCAATCGTTGTAAAAATGAACCAAGAATTTCGCTAAACCGCGAAAAACTTATATTTTTAAAGAAAAACAACAAAAATTTCAACTTTTTAATAAATTTAATTTTTTGGCTTTTTACCGGCATTCTATAACAAATATCTTAACTATTTTCTAAATAACTTTTTTTCAAAAAGATTACCAATTTTAAACAGGACCGAAGATTAACATAGTTTTCATTCCGATACTAATTCTATTAAAACAATGATACCAGTGAATATGGCAACGCTGCTAGTCTTTGAAGCCCGTGGTTAAAAGGGTAGCTGCCGTTTAGTTAAATTTATTAATTCCTGTGTCGAAAAATAGGTAGTTTTTGAAGAGGAGCGAAATTATTGTGATCGTCTTAGTTTGTTGTTGAGGCGTTGTTAGGTTTTTGTTTAATTTAGTTTTTAGTTAATTTATGAAATGAAAAATTCTGAAAGGCAAAAATGCACAGCTGACAATTTTCTATTTTATTTGTTTGCTGCCAGAGTTAGTAAATCCTAGAAAAATACGACATGTGCCAATTAGGGAAAAGAGATTGTCAAGAATTTTGCACGCTTAAAAAAATGTGTAATATATAGGGTGTTTCTAAATACATGCGACAAAATTCAGGAACTGAGTGCTCGTATCAAATTAAGATGGGTATTTTTTATAACAAAATTTCCTCAGCCCACCCCTTTTCGAGATATCACCCTTAAAAGGTGGTGACTAAAATTGAGTTTTTATTTTTTTTCTAAAATTTCAGTAAAGCTAGAAACTTTAAATTCTGTAATCGCAAAGGACTAACCACGGGTATTTTTTCAATATTTCTGTTACATTATAGGGGGGTGAAATTAGCAACACTTACTTTATTTCATATCAAAACTTTTTTTTGAGATGAACTTTTATGAAATCCTTGATTTATTTAATTTTTTTTTATTCTTGAATTTTTTTCCCAAAACCAATAGCTTCAGAGAAAAAAAATTAACACCCTAATTTATTATTATTTTCTTTTAATAAATTGAGTGGAAAACAGTATAACGGGCTTGTAACTATCGTATCGTACACTGTGTCATTATTCGTTTCTTGCAATAATTTACACTAGTTTACACCAGTTTACACCAGAAGATAGCACTTAACGAAGCGTTTTAGTCACTAATTTTGGCGAGTTTTAAGAAATCATTAACAAGACATTAGAGGCTTAAATTTGGGGATTATATTAAGAATAGTGAGGTAGAGGAATGCATTTATTTTCATTACGATATTTCAAAATTAAAGCCCTTTTAGTTTTTTTTGGGAAACTGTAAGGAATTAAAACATTAAAATATATGCATATTATAGATATTATTGCCTAATTTATTTTGCCAAAATTTAAATATTTTGAGATATTCTTGTCCGATAATTATAAGGGGTATGAACACCTTAAGATTGAAAGAGAATTAACTTTAATTCATGAGATGCAAAGCATCATAATTGTCGCGTCACAAAAACCACCTGCTGCCAAGAGAAAATTTTGATTCAACAGTATTGTATATTTTGTGTTGTAAAAGAGAAAAAATTAACATTTCGTGTTTTAATAGTTATTTTTTTAATTTAATAATCTATGTGAAAAAAAAATTTTTTAATACAGACTTTAAAAAATTGTTATATTAATATACTTATTTAATTGTACTTATATTTGTTGTTCCTTTAATACAATAAATACAATTTACCTATCTCCAATTCATCACTTTCCGTATCCATATACCTAGTCCGATTACAATTAGAAAAAAACCGCTACGTCATAACTATTATTTCGAATTTCCAATATACAGGGTGTCCCGAAATTAGACGGTCATATTTTAACAGCGTAATCTACATCCTACAAGTATTAGAAATTAAAAATTAAAAAAACCGAATTCAAAAACGTGCAGATGCCGTCACCCAGAGCTGGGACGAATCTTCGAAAAAATGGATTCGAATCACGAGATGTGATTCGAATCACGGATCCAATGTTTGAATCCTTTTTCAAAAAAAAAAAAAAAAAAAAAAAAGGATTCGAATCAAATGATTCGAATCCTTGTTTTCGGATCACGGATACGAATCACGAATCAGTGTTATACTGTGATAATAATTATATTTGCTTTCGAAACTAATACTGTTTTATACCTCGGTCCTAAAATATTTAATTTAAAACCTAAATTCGATAGGTCTTTATAGATCTAAATTGCAATAATGGATATTAACTAAACAAGGATATTAATTTGAATATAACTAAAATCTAAAATCATTTAGCTAAAAAGAACTTTACTTATTTGCAATTATCCAATTATTTATGTATATGATAATTATTTATAAAATATTTAATGCTGTAGCTAGTTTGTATCTATAATAAATAAAAAAAAACAAGTATTAGAAATTAAAAATAAAAAAAAAAACGACTTCAAAAATGTGCAGATGCCGTCATCACATCTTAACCAAATTTATATGGAACCATCCCTGAGGTACCCCCTTACTAAAAAAAAAAGAATCATATGAATCGGACAAGGTGGTAAAGCATTATCGCTAAACATACATAAAAATGAAGAGTTTGAGGATTTTGTCATGGACCCAATTATTAGATTTTGACCAAATTTATACTGGACCACCCCTGAAGTACCCCCTTTCTAACAAAAAAAGAATCATTAAAATCGGACACCGTGTTAAAGAATTATCGCTGAACATACATAAAAAAAAATATTGCGACGAATTGAGAACCTCCCTCCTCCTTTTATGAAGTCTGTTAAAAATAGGAGTAAAAGTTTATATAAACATAGGTCCGAATACGTTTCGTTTTCGAGATACAGGGTGTTACAAGTGAAGTCCAGATGAAACATTTTCTAAAATTTCTTTAGTTACCGGTTTTTCAAAGTTAAAAAAAAATAAAATTTCTAATTCTACAGACCTACTAATAATTGTTTACACTTTCGAATAAGGTAACATGCTTTTCTCTTGAAAATGGCGCGTCCTAGCGAGATGCAACAAATGTAGCTTTATTATACAGAAAATATTGGTTTTCCAAATTTTATAGTCAAAAAATCTGATGTGTCCAACACATGACTTTCCTATCTAGTTATTATAGGCTTTTTCTTGTTATTTTGTACATCTATCTACCTCGAAACATTTTTCTATAGTTATTCATTGAAAACGAAAATACTGAAAAATTTAAATTTAGGAATTTTCCTACAATTTTTCCATTACGGTCCATTTTAGAAAAATCATGTATAAACAAAAACTGTAGAGATCGTTATCGCAAACAACTTTTAGTTTAGTTTAGAATTTTGCACATTTTGTCAAATTTCTCGAATACGGACCATTTCAGGAAATTTTGACATTTAACAAAAATTATAGATAATAATATTAGAAGTAACTTTTATTTGAATAATTTTTTTCTCCAAACATAAATAACAGATATATTCAATAAAATATGAAAACGGCTTCCCATAAAGTATCCCCCAGATGTTCCGACTTTGTCCAAAATCTAATTATTTCACGTCAAACCGAAATAAAACTTAAGTTTAAAATTTAGTGTTTTTCTGTGTATCGGTTCATGAGTTATGGTGGATATAGACACACAGACACACACGGCAATTTTACCCTAAGCTCCCCCTAATTTACTTACCTAAGAAGATGATCAATAACTTGGGTTTAGTCCAATAAATAAAGCGTAAAAAGGTAAGTATTTGTAACAAATTTTACCTAATTATCTTTAAACGTTTAGAAAATATTTACAAAAGTGTGGTATCAGGACTTCACCTTTAACACCCTTTATCTCGGAAAAGAAAAGTTTTCGGACCTGTTTATATGAACTTTTACTACTATTTAAGATGTAGATTACGCTGTTAAAATATGACCGTCTAATTTCGGGACACCCTGTATATCATCTATAACTATCAATAAATAAAAAATATTTAAGATGTTTGGTTTAAAATAGTATTCTTACATTCGTATATTAACAAGCCACTAACCCCCAGTAGGCGAGGATAGCCAACGAATTATACCTGAATTGTAATCGGACCCTTCAGGGTACGACACACAACATTGCTAAATTTATGTAGCGAACAAGGTTCCAAATACTTTAAAGGGAGGTCGTGAGATTCGTGCGGTATGACGTCAGAAGGGACTGGATTGCTCTTAATACAAAATTTTACGCAAACTTATCTCACTTGGCTGGCAGCTGGCATTCTGCACGTCAGCGTCTTTCCGTGCTGTTGTTTAAATAAGAACAAATCTTATTTTTCATTGATGTGTTGATTGGATAATATATTATTACTATCGGTGTGAGAAATATACACAGATTTGTTAACAATATGAGTGGAATAAGTGACAGAACTTTAAAAATGTTGGCTATGGTGCAAGGAAAACAAAATAGGCCCGACAGTTAGTACCTGTTTAAATTTAAAAAATTAATCGACTTACCTTAAGGAAAATTAATTGTAATTTTCCGAGCTTGTTCGTAGATATAATTACATTGTAGTGTTAGAAATTGTATCATTGCGATCTTTTATAGTTTTAAAATTTAAAAAATGTTATATAAGAAGGTATCTAACCTCCGATATTTCTTATCTATTCAATACTTACACCTACCCTAAATGCGGCAAATGTTAAAGCGTGGCGTACACTAGTCAGTATGAGATATTGCTCCGTATTACGAAACAATTGTGTTTCCTTGATAAAATGTCACATCTTTATTCTATCAGAGCTTTTAATTTCTTTTATTTTCAACGATATATTGGTTTAATCATCATATTGATGACTCTTAGAGACGTTAAAATTATTATGCGCCTCTACCACTGATTGTTCAATTAGCCAATTTTAGAACGAATATGTTCTTAATATATTCAATACATTTCATTTCATATAAGTATTTATTAGATTTATTGTAACCTTCATAATGTATTTCACCATCAGGAAGGATTCGAACAATTTATTTGGCACCAGGGAAATCTTGTTGTGGCGTGAATGTCTCTTCTTAAGAGAAGATATAAGCAAACATAATAGTAAAAAGACAGGAAAGGCATAATATCCTGATCATTAGCCAATCTAAGATAAATGCATTCATATTCTGGGACTGGAAACCATGAAATAAATCTTGAACATTTTCTAATTTAGTTTTGTGGCAAAAAAATCTGTTTCTGCATAATTAAACCTTTTTTCAATATTGTTAAACACACGTTTAATTTACTATCTCACCATCGTTGCACTGACACCACAATTGAACTGGAAATAATTATCCCACGGCCAATAATAAAAATGTTTCGAAATTTTTCTCAATTCTTCATTGACACATTCGAGAATGACATGATGAGTCAAAACTGGGAATTAATATATGAAAGTGACAATATAAATCGTAAGGTTGAAATACTGAATTCAACAATACTAAATTTATTATCTTAGGATTACAGGTAACAGTAAAGAACCAGATAATGAATTAATGTTGTTTTACAGTAATAATCTGAAAAGTCCCAGTATTAATTATTTTTATTTTAATACAGTTTCTGAAGAGGTAGTTTTATTCTTAAAATTAATACTCGTGCTACAGAAACTGATAATATTAATATAAATTTGTTAAGATTGATGTGTCCATTTATTATTCCCTACATTACCCACATTGTAAATTTCTGTTTAACTAATTCTATATATCCTCAAAAATGGAAAGTAGGTCAGGTTCTTCCAATACCAAAGTGTAAATCTCCGTCCATTTTAAATGATCTAAGGCCCATAACAATTCTTCCTACAATTTCCAAGATTCTAGAAAGAATAATTAAATCACAATTACGAATTCACCTACAAACCTACAACCTTCTTCCTATGATACAATCAGGATTCAGGCCCGGATATAGTTGCGGCACAGCACTTCTTAACATATCAGATGACATTTTTAGAAATTTAGATAAGAAGAAGTCAGGTGTTCTAATTCTCCTAGACTATAGTAAGGCTTTAGATACAATAAATCATAAACTACTTCTATCTATACTTCATTTTATCGGTCTCGGACGTCCTACTATCAATTTTTTTCAATCTTACCTTGATGGCAGATGCCAAAGAGTAGTATTAAACGGCACATCTGAATTGGGAGTGGTGAAGAGGGGTGTTGCTCAAGGGTCAATCCTTGGACCATTACTTGATACAATTTATACAAGTCATCTTACATCAATATTAAAATTTTTAAATGTACACTTATACGCGGATGATACACAGTTATACCATTTCTTCGATTCTAATAAAATAGCGCAAGCTGAAAGAAAAATTAACCAAGATCTGGATTCACTAGTTAGCTTTTTAAGCAAACATGATTTAATGATAAATTCCTCAAAATCTTCCGTTATGCTATTTGATTCTTTAAATATAGAGGATATTAATATTTTAATTGGCGGTAACCAAATTGCTATTTCGGAGAAGTTTAGGAATTTGGGTTTAATCTTGGATAATAATCTGAGTTTTACCAATCACGTGTCCCACATCTTACAAATGGCTTACGCGAAACTGAGAATACTTTACGCAAACAAGGAAATTTTAATTAGGGATTTGAAAACTCAATTATGTCTATCTTATTGTCTATCTTAAGTCATACCAACCATTGTGATTATGTGTATGGGCCATGTCTAACTCAACGCGACCAATTCAGAGTTCAAAAACTGCAGAACTCGTGCCTAAGACTAATCTTTAGTATTCGAAAATTCGATCGAATATCACATACACTTCGTTTACTAAAATGGTTAAATATGAACAATCGAATGAAACTTCATGGCCTCTGTCTCTTGCATAATATTTTAATTAATAAAGAACTAGTATATCTATCCAAAAAATTATTATTCAGAATTGCTGCACATAATGTAAACCTCCGACATAAATATAATATTGAAATTCCCCAACATCATACAGCAAAATTTCAGAATTCGTTCTCTTACTTTCTTGTAAAATTATATAATGAATTACCATCGACACTTAAACATATGGCACTACCTAATTTTAGTAAACACTTATTTTCAAAGCAATGTTCCAACATAGCATAAGACTTTATTTTATTGTAATATTAACCTTATATTAACTGGGATTGTTTTTTTTTTGTTTTTTTCCACTTTTATATTTGTATTGTAATGCGTTTCTTTCTTTTTATATACAAATACTGACTTTGTATTTTTTTACCTTTTCTTATTATTAAAATTGTTATTAAATTTTTTTTTTTTAATATTATTATTCATAGGTTCAAGAGGAAGAACAGTTTCATACTGATCTTGCACCTTTTCACCAATAATTGTTATGCTCTTCATAATATTGTAATTTTATTTTTTTTTGAAAATTGGTGAATAAAGTTTATTTATTATTATTATTATTATTATTATTATTATTATTATTATTATTATTATTATTATTATTATTATTATTATTATTATTATTATTATTATTATTATTATTATTATTATTATTATTATTATTATTATTATTATTATTATTATTATTATTATTATTATTATTATTATTATTATTATTATTATTATTATTATTATTATTATTATTATTATTATTATTATTATTATTATTATTATTATTATTATTATTATTATTATTATTATTATTATTATTATTATTATTATTATTATTATTATTATTATTATTATTATTATTATTATTATTATTATTATTATTATTATTATTATTATTATTATTATTATTATTATTATTATTATTATTATTATTATTATTATTATTATTATTATTATTATTATTATTATTATTATTATTATTATTATTATTATTATTATTATTATTATTATTATTATTATTATTATTATTATTATTATTATTATTATTATTATTATTATTCATTGTTATAACACTACTTAGTTTGTAGGTAAGTATATAGTTCTGCACTTCGCCAGGATCAAACTATGACTTAGAAGCTCTGTGGTAATTATAAAAGTTTAAGATGTTTTAGGTTAGCACCTTTCGGAGTATATGCGCCGTACCCAGAATTGCCGTTTTCTGAACAATGCACATATTATGGAGGCCTGGAGTTCCCTTAAGATGTTCTCTGAAATTATTTGTTACAAATCCAGTAGCACCCACCACAATAGGTATAACAAGACATTTTGTTTTCCACATTCGGCCTACTTCAATTTGTAGATCCCTGTATTTCAGTATATTTTCTGCTTCTTTAACGTTGATGTTAGCGTCAGCCGGGATTGCCACGTCTATTAGGTAGGTCATTCCGTTTTTGTCATCTCGGATGACTAGGTCCGGTCTGTTGGCTGGTATAGTGCGATCTGTTTAAATGGGGAAGTCGTACAGGATGGTAACATGTTCCTCTTCATTTCTCACTACTGGTGGTGGCGCGTGCTCGTACCAGCGGTCTGTTGTTACAGCGATATTATAATGCTTGCACATGTTATAGTGCAACAAAGTGCAGACTTTGTTGTGCCTTATTGTGTATTCGGTTTTCGCTAGAATGGAGCACGCAGACATAATGTGAGTAACAGTCTCGTTCTCGACTTTACACATCCTGCACTTCCCATTATCCCTAGTCCCGTGGATTTTGTACGCCGTGTATCTTGTTGTTATAGCCTGCTCTTGTGCAGCAGTAAGAAGACTTTCTGTCTCATCTTTGAGGTCACCATACTGGATCCAGGTATAAGACAGTTTCTTGTCTATTGCCATGGACTCCATTTGTTTAAAAAGCTGACCATGCATAGGCTTTCCTTTCCAGAGCTGTTCTGTTTTTCGTGCAATGCGTTCTTTTATATTGCTATTCGGCTGATACTGCGGCTCCTCCTCTAGCATCTCCTCGGGATTATGTGGTACGTCAAGCATTTCCCTTATACTGCATGCTTTCTTCAGTACACTTTTGTGAGGATGTAGTTTTGAAATGTGCTTGTATAGTATATTAATCAGTGGATCTCTCGATTTTTGCTTCCTGATATACTCATCCAGGCTACATATAGTACTATTATAAGCACTCTCTATTCTGATTAATCCTCGCCCACCAGATCTTCTCTTTGCAACATCTGCTCTAGGGTGTAGCATGCGATATAGCGTTAGCAGCTTCCTCGTCTTCCGATCTAGTACTTGGAGATCTTTCTTGGTCCAGTCTGTGATACCAAAGCTGTACTGCAGGACAGGAATCGCCAGCGAATTAATTGCTGTCATCTTGTTACGGCTGGTAAGTTCAGTTGCCAGAATTTTTCTCACTCGACTGGTGTATTCCTGTTTTAGGGAGATTTTCATTCCCTCATGATCAATATCCTCTCCTTCTGATATTCCCAAGTACTTATATGCTTGCCCCTGTTCCAGCTGCCTAAAGGTTCTTCCATCTTCATGTCTCACGTTGTTTGTGAGTTCCAGTTTTCCTTTTTTATAAGTTGCAGTGGCACATTTGTCCATTCCAAAAGACATTTTTATGTCATTACTAAATGCTTCCACTACTTTAATCAATTTCTCCAATTGTGTTTTGCTGGATGCCATGAGCTTTAGATCATCCATATAGAGCAGATGTGTTATAATGGTGTTGTCTCCTTTGAGTTTATAGCCTAGAAGTAAATCGTTTATCAGTCTGGACAAGGGAGCAAGCGCCAGGCAGAAAATCAGCGGTGAGAGACTATCTCCTTGATAGATGCCTCTTTTAATACGTATGTCAGATGTTTGGACATTTCCTATTTGCATTTTGATTTTCCAGGAATCCATCAGTCGCTTGCATAATTCTATTATCCCTGGGGGGACACCAGCTAGTTGCAGCGATTTGATTAGCCACGAGTGTAGGACGCTGTCAAACGCCTTCCTATAGTCAATCCAGCATATATTTGTCTAAACCAGGCGCCTTCCAGCCATTAGTTCTTTTTATGGCGTTTGTGACTTCTTCCTCAGTGAAAATTTCCTCCTCTCTATCTTTTCTATCCATCTAGCATTTGCATTGTGTTGGGTATCATCTGTTTTTTTTGCAAGAGATTTTAAAGCATCAAATAGATCCTTGATTTTTAAGGAGCTAATGTGCAGTTTGTGGTATTTCAAAACATACAAAAGGGACACCAACCAATCTATGAAACATCTGAAAATACCTCTCTCGAGAACAGATTGGGTTTTATAACTTGACCTAATCCAACATTTTTCTGCACCCATTCTAATTCTTGTAATAATGAATTCGAAATGATAATTTTCCTACGACTTTTTAGGTAACCTCGTTGAAGCGAGATATATTTTATTATTTCGAGAGATTTTATATGAGTAAAATCGTCACTTGTAGCAGTATAAAAAGATACGAATTTACCTACTAATATCTTTGATATTGTGTTGATAAGGTTATTTATCCAAGTGCTAACCGCGCCCAACATGGCTTAACTATGGTAATCGGACAAGAACCGATCGTCGCCTTGAAAATTATTTCTGATAATAGTATATCTTAATCTCTTTCTTTAGCTTGGTGTAACGGTCTGACGGCCCCCTCTCTTTCTTCTTATCCTTCATTCTTCCTTTGTACACTGTTATAATTTTTAATTAAATTTATTGGGCTTTTCACACATGGTTCGATTGTTTTGAATAAAATGGTATTGATATTCCTTCAACTTAACTTAAGTCCACTCGGTCTTGTTTAATATTTTTACAAGCCTGTAATAAACCTAAAAGGCACCTTTTTCTGAGGGACATGAGCCGAAATAGCATGATGAACATCGCTAAATAATTTTCAGACTTATGCCTAAATTTTGTGATAAATCGGTCGTGTTCCTGCGCTGGTTTTGGCAAGCAGGCTTGAATTTCGTTCTAGAGTTTTACCGTTGACCGGAATTTTGTAATTATTGAAAAGTTCTTTTACTGATCCCCTGCCTATACCATTTGACAAATTAATTCTTACGAACAACGATTTCTTCATAAAGAGTAACACTGCAATCTGGTTGTATTTTCTATTTTTATAATAATTTACATTGAAACCCAGAAAACCAGAAGAATAATAATAATAATAATAGAAACTTTATTTATAAATGGAGTACAATAAAATAAAGAAAAAAAAAACGTGTATACAAAATATAAATAAAGTTAGAGTATCGATAAGTACTGATGTACCTGTTTCGATAATAGAAAATATGATTAAAATTTATATTTAAAAATATTAGTAATTAATAAAAATAAAAAATAATAATAATGATAGTAATATTAATAGCTAAAATTAGATTTACAATTTAAAATTTACACTAATAACTAGAATAAGTATACAATAAAAAATAAAATATAATACATATTTAGTAAAAGAGTGCTAAAAATGGATTCAATTAAAAGTATTTATATAATTCATCTATTAAGGCATTAAAAAAGGATCTTGGAGTCTTTTGTAAAAACGTTCTTAAGTGTTTTTTGAATGTACTTGTGTTTTGTATCATTTTGGTAGTTTTGGGGATAGTATTGTACATTTTAGTGGCAATGTATGAATAGGCTTTCTGTGAGAATGATTTCTTTACCAATGGGTGTGTAAGTAATTCTCGATGCCTGGTGTAGTACTGATGATCTGGATGAGGTGCTTTATCATCACTAGAATGGTATTTAATACATGTATTGTAATAAAACAGTTGTCTCAAATCCATTATATCCGATATTTTATATAATTCATCAGTCGGATACCTAGAGGGTTCTGACACGATTATTTTTATAATTCGTTTTTGGATAGTTTCGAGGGTATTTATATAGTTGTTTTAGATATTTAATAGGTAAGAACTCTTTTAGATGTTTAAAAGTGTAAATAATTTGCTGCAATTTTTTTACTACCTGATTAATATGTTTATCCCACCTTAAGTGACAATCCAAATATATCCCCAAATATTTCATTTCGACAACCGATTTAATGCCAAAATTTTTCCATTAATTTCAATGTTAATTTGTTGAAAGTCTGTTACTCCGCTGGCGTTACAACTAAAAGGTAAAAATTTGGTCTTATTTAAATTCATTGTTAAGAGCTTATGGTCGAACCATTTTTTTATTGCCTTAATGTCGGTTTCTACTTTTGTTTTGAGTTGTTGCCAAGTGTCTGCTTCATAAAAAATGGCAGTATCATCTGCGTATCCTATGATTTCACCAGTTGCATCTAAGCGAAACAGCTCTTTCACATACAGATTAAACAAAATAGGCCCTAGGACTGTGCCCTGTGGTACACCATATTCAATAGATGCCTCTTTGCTTATGTTATCCTCTACTTTTACAACTTGGTTTCTTGTACATAGATAACTTTTAAAAAGAGTTAGAACGTTTCCCCTGATCCCCACATCTTCTAGGGTTTGGATTAACAACGGATGACTTACCGTGTCAAAAGCCTTACTTAAATCTATAAATAGGCATAAGCAAGGTTTCCCATTTTCCAGCGATTTGTATATATTTTTTGTTAAATTTAAAATAGCGTCCACAGTTGAGGTCTTTTCTTTGAATCCATATTGTTTATTTGACAAAAGATTATATCGATTTATGAATGATGATAGCCTATTTTTTATAAGTTTTTCAAAAACGTTAGCCAGATGACTAATCAATGATATTGGTCTATAATTACCAACAGATGTTTTATCTCCATTTTTATAAACAGGTATTACAATAGAGCTTTTGAATGCATCAGGCCATATTCCCTTTTCAATACTTTTATTTATTATGTAAGCTAATGGATCTGAGATATGATAGGATACTTTTTTTAAAAGCTTTGATTTAATTTCATCAGATCCTGGAGATTTATTATTTTTTAAAACATTAATGAGATTAAATATTTCCTTAGGATTTGTAGGTGTTAGTAGCATTGAGTTAGATAAAGTGTTTGATTTGCATTTATACTTAGCGTCTTTTTCAATTTTTTCTGCAAGTATTTTCCCAAAGTTGACAAATTGTTTATTAAATTCGTTAGCTATCTGCATGTTAGTAGTTAATAAAACTCCAGTGTCGTTAATAATTTTTTCAATATTACATTTTTTAGTTTTCCTTCCGCAAAGTCCTTGTACCGTGTTTCACAAATATTTTGAATTATTTTTATTTTTTTCAAGTTGTTTTTTATAATAATTTTGTTTAGTTCTCTTTAATTCATTTGTAAGTTTATTTTTGAATGACGTATATTCGTCTTTTAATAAAATATTTTCAGGATGTAAAATCGTTTTTTTATACATTTTATTCTTTTTATTAATTAACTTTAATAGGCTATTTGTGAGCCACGGTGCAAAGCTAGTGTTTTTTCGTGTACATAGTTTTTTTGTAGTGCAATATTTTATCATTGTTTTAATTTCCGTAATAAAATTATTTGCTGCATTATTTGGGTCCTCTAGTGTGAAAATGGAGTCCCACGAATTGTTCTTAAATAATTCTATAAGTTTAGGGTAATCTATGAATTCTTTATATTTTGTGATAATTGATTTTTTTCTTTCATCCTCAAAAACGACTTGCAGAATAATTGAATCATGATCGGTAATGTTTGATTTAAATATTATTGGGATGGTCATATCAATCGACTCATATTTTTTTGGTTTAAGGAAAATGTGGTCTATACAAGTTTTTTGTCTAGTAGGTTTGTTTATCATTGATATGTATCCAAATTCATTTAGTATATTCAAGTACTCCGTTTTATTGTAATTATTTTCTAAAATGTTTATATTTATATCTCCAAGAAAAATGCTGTATTCGTATTTTTTTGACTGATTTTCTTCAAAATATTCTTGTAAAATTTGTAAGAAATCATCAGCGTTAGATGATGGTGATCGATAACAAGCAGTAATTAATATATTTTCGTTACCAATTTCTGCTTTTAGGAAGTTTATAGTTCCTTTAGTTATTATAGAATGTTTGAATGAAAAAATATTTTTAATATACATTTTGATTGTGTTGCCCTTGATTGTATATTAAATTATATCCAGGCATATCGTAAAAGTTCGGGTCTGTTAAGTACCAGGTTTCAGTTAACACTAAACAATCAAAATCAAACTTACCTTTTTGCAATAATATTTTAAATTCATCAAAATTTTTACGTAGACTCCGTATATTGTTATGAAAAATCGTGAAATTATGATTTACCTTATTCACTTCTAAAACTGTATTACATTCATGATATTTTTCTAATATAAAAGTATTAATAGTATCTATCTCAAAGTCGCGCAAATATGAATCCATTTTTACTTTTTAAAATACACAAAAATATAATCTGATTTTATGATAAATGACACCATAAAAATATATATACAATAGTAACTAAAATCAATACAATCTGGCCCAAAGAAATTTAAAAATAGTATGTGGGCTTCGTGAAAATTATTTAGAATTATTAGAATTTGAATTTAATCGAGTTTTATATTTTTCTCTTACAACTTGTCCACTAACAGATTTGTTGGGTGGTTTATCAACTTTGATTCCTTCTCTTGGCTTCTCGTCTTTCTTATTACAAGGCTCTACAGATTTCTGCAATAGTATATTTTTATTTTTGGGTGTTTCTGTAAGTGTTGGCTGAGTGATTGTCAATTCTTTATCAGGCTTTAAATTAGCAATAGGGGTTGGTGGAGCACTATTTGATTTTTCTTCTTTCTTGCTATAATCGTTTTCTTTTAAATCTTCCACTGTATATTGTTTGCTTCCAACGTGCAGTTTGTTTCCTTTTATATAGCTCTTTTCAGTTGTTGTACTTCTGCAGTGATTTAAACTTTCACGTAAAATTTTATTTTCTTCCCTTTGTTTTTGAGTTAGATCGCGTGTTACTACAATTCCAGTGTTTTTTAATTTTGTACAGTTCTTCAATATGTTTCTCTTTTTCACCACTGACAATAGTTCAACCTTTAACGGAGCTTCGTTGTAGTTACCCAAGGAATATAAGTCACTTACGTCTTCCTCTCTTATTGAAATACCTAGTTTGCGAATCATCAAGAACCGCTCGACTTTCTAATGATATGTTCTCTACGTCTATATTCTGCTTATTACCTCAAACAGTACGATCAATAAAGACAAGATAATATTTTTTCGTCTTAATAAAATCGCAAATCGCTCGATTGCTTTTAAGTACCGCTCAGAACTTTGAGAGGAAAGATCCCACTGCATATAATTTTTCTATAACACACAAAAAATGGCATGCATTTTTTTTATTATTATTTTTTTTAATTTTTATTTTTTATTATTTTAAAAACATTTATTAGTCAAAGAAAACAAATAATTTTTTATTCAGAAAGGATAACACACACTTATCCCTGTATAAATCCATAGAAACAGAAAAATCATCAAGAATCGCTTGACTTCCTAATGATCTATATTCATGTAAGAAAAGTAAACGTCTATTCTGCGTAATTCATAAAGTAGCAACATAAATGACAAAGTTAAATGAGTATTTCGTCTCAAGTGAAATCGCTCGATTTCCTCTTAGAAAACACCACCTGGTATTTTAAAATACATTATTTTTGTATAGAATTACTGAAAAAATTGCATGATTTTTTCAGTATTTAGAAGGGATAACACACGTTCTTCCCTGTATAAATGCAGAGAAAAAACTAATATCATCAAGAAATGTCCGACTTCCTAATGATATATATTTATACAATAATAATAAAGGTCTAATCTGCTTAATCCAAACAGCAGGGATACGACAAAGTTAAATTAGTCCATAAAAACAGAAAAATCATCAAGAACCTCTCGAATGCCTAATGATCTATATTTATAAAAGAATAGCAAATGTCTATTCTGTTAATTCAAACAGTAGAGTTAGAACAAGGTTAAATGAATATTTCGCCCCAATAAAATTGCTCGATTTGCTCTTAGAAAATACCGTCCGGTATTTTAAAAGATATTATTTTTACATAAAATAAGTACAAAAGTATTTAGAAGGGATAACACACATTCTTATCTGAATAAGTCCATAAAAAGAGAAAAATCATCAAGAATCGCTCGACTTTCTAATGATCTATAATTATACAAGAATAGCGAACGAATACACTGTTAATTCAAATGGTAGGGTTAAGACAAGTTTAAATGTGTATTTCGCCTCAATTAAATCGCTGGATTTCCTATTAGAAAATACCGACCGATATTTTTAAAGATAATATTTTTACATAGAATTGGTACAAAAGTATTAAGATGAGATAACACACATTTTTATCTGAATAAGTAAATAAAAATAAAAAAAACATCAAGAATGGCTCGACTTTCTAAGGATCTATATTTATACAAGAATAGCGAACGTCTATTCTGTTAATTCAAACAGTAGAGTTAAGACAAACTTACATGAGTATTTCGTCTCAATGAAATCGCTCGATTTCCTTTTAGAAAATACCGCCCGGTAAATAAAATTTAATATTTTATTATAATTTAATATTTCGTTAATATTATTTTTTCGTATTTGACTAATTAAATTAATGTTTAAAGAAAAGGTGAAAACCGAACATATATATACAGGGTGGTCCACCGGTAACGCCTCGGTCTGTATATCCAAAACTAAACTTTTTTTTTAAAAAATCGGTTTTTACGGTGAGATGTATATCAGAAAAGGCAACAATTTATAAATAATTTCAATAATACAGGGTGCTCCAGGAAATTGGAATATTTCAAAGTTAGGTTTTTTATTTGGGACACCCTATATTTTATTGCATTTTTAAAATCTACACAGAAAATTAGTGTAACTTTGTTAAGGGGTTGTTATACCTAGAGTCTATCATTTTTGATATATTCGAGGATTTTCAAAATTTTGGGGTGTTTAAAAACTGCAAATATATCCTACATTTCTTAATATTTCAAAGTGATTTTTTTAAGGTACATTAAGCGTCTTCTGGGCTGTAACCTCAAATACTTACTAATCAAAAATATCGTATAGGGTGTTTACGAAATAGATATTTATTTTACGTAAATTTAAACACCGAAAACTTCGTTATTTTAAATAGAACACCCAGTATATTTTAACATTATTAGAAATATCTTTAGAAACTCTTTTAAAAAATATACATAGGTATTCTCTATACCTATATGTTGTTGTTTTAAAGAATAGTCTAGTTCTTATAATTTATGTAAATAATTCATTAAATTTAGTTAATTAAGGTGTCTGGGCATTGATTGTCAATTTATGTCATTTTAATTTAAACTGTTTCCAATAGGTATTATTTTGTGTTTTGTGCAATGTTATTATTAAAATGAAGCAATATTCTATGCAAGAAATGGTGGATATGATTCTCACTATAGGTAAGTGTTATGAAAACTATTTTTTAGCAACACGGGTTTATACCCAAAAGTATCCAGACAGAAATCAACCGGATAAGAGAACTTTTGAACAAATTTTAGAACGTTTACGTACAACAGGCAGTGTTCCTAATCCTAACAAACTGTGAGTAATCCCGTAGTTGATAATGAAGAGAACGAATTTCTAGTATTAGGTTCAGTAACGGAGAATCCTCACGTTAGCACCAGGGACATTTCGAAGCAATGGATATACCTAGAACCAGTGTAATGAGAATTCTCAAGAAACACCAATTCCACCCTTACCATATCCAATTTTATCAACATTGATTTTCAACAACGTATAGATTTTAGTTTATGGGCGCTAGAACAGGTAGGAGAAAATAGAGACTTTTTTGATTTTGTCTTATTTACAGAAGAATCCACTTTCCATAACAATGGCTTAGTAAATCGCAATAATTTCCATTAATATGATACAGAAAATCGGCACCTATTTAGAACTATTGACCGACAAAACAGATGGAGCATAAATGTTTATGGGGGATTATTGGAGAGAAAGTTATAGGCCCATATTTTTTTAATAGTCATCTAAATGGAAATATTTTTTGAGGTTCCTTCGTTCAGACTTTTGGTTGCTTCTCGAAAATATACCATTGAACGTACGGCAACAATTGTGGCTACAATTAGATGGTGCTCCTTCTCATTTTGCGCGGGACGTGAGAAATTACTTAGACCGGAAATTTCCTAATAAATGGATAGGAAGAGGAGGCTTATGCCATTGGCCACCTAGATCACCCTGTTTAACACCCCCAGACTTTTTTTTGTTGGACCAACCTGGGTTTGTCCAAAAAGAGCCTGTCTTTTGCGATCTAGAGCTTCGCATTCGCACAGTATGTGTTTGGCCGTTTCTGGTTTCTTGTGACATAGTCAGCACATGAGTTCTCCATTGTACATGCCAATTTTGTTGAAGTATCCCTTTACTGGGGCGTGCCCAGTCATGAACCCTGTTATCACTTTCAACTGGTTCCTATTCATTAAGAGTAGTTCTCCAGTTTTTTTGGGACATGGTCTGCTTATGAAGGCTTTTCCATGTGCCTGTTTTGGGGTGCTTCCCCAATAGTTGATGTGTTGTTCCCGAATCCAGTCATTTATAAAACCCCGGACTGTACTTTTTGGTACTCCTGGGTTTGTGTCTGGTTCCGGTGTTTCTTCTGACCCTCTTTTTGCAAGTTCGTCAGCCTTTTCGTTGCCTTCGATCCCTTTGTGACCTGGCACCCAAAATAGTTTTACCCTATTTCGGTCTGCCAGTGTTCTTAGTTCTTCGATGCATTCCCATACCAGCCTCGACGTAACTTTCTGACTCGATATGGCCTTAAGTGCCGCTTGGTTGTCTGACATTATTTGAATATGCTGATTTTCGACAGCTCTTCCATTGTTCGTTTTTGCACATTGCAAAATTGCGCATACCTTGGTCTGAAATACCGAGGAATGTATTCCTATAGCATAGCTATGGTTAGTATCAGGGTTTTTGGAGAATACTCCTGCCCCAGTGCCTTCCGCAGTCTTAGACCCGTCTGTATACCAGGTTTGTTTCTGTCGTTGGGCATGGGCTCCCTTATGGTGATATCCGCTCTTTCCTGTATTAAAACCTCAAAGGAATTAATAAAAGAGTACCTCTTGGTTAAGTGGTCTGATCTCATGTCTAGCACGTCTCCTGTCACTAACCTTGAGATACTTATGTGTCCTGGCCTAATGTCAAGATTTCCCAGTGTATTCCCTAATCTGTAAGCACCTAATCTTGCCTCCCCTTGTATCACATAATGAAGAGGTGGAAGTCCTATTAGTGCTTCCATTGCAGCAGTGTGGGTTGTTTTTATTGCCCCCGTTATTCCGAGGCAGGCAAGTTTTTGTACCTTGCTAAGCCTCGATATTGCTTTCCTTTGCTGTGTCTTTGGCCACCACAACAAAGCTTTGTATGTTATTATGGGTCTCACCACCATGTTATAAATCCAATATACCATGTCTGGTTTTAACCCCCATTTTTTTTCCAAAGGATCGACTTGCCATCATTAATGAGGTTTCCGCTCTCCTTGTGGTTCTTTCTAGATGCTGGTTCCAGGTAAGTCTCGACTCAATCATAACCCCGAGATATTTTACCTCCCCCTTAAGCTGGATGCTTGGACCTCTTAGGTTTAGAGGCCCCAGTCCCTCCAATTTCCTCCTGCGGGTGAATGCAATTATGTCATAGTCTAAGATTTGAAGTAAGATTGACCTTCACCCATCTGTTTAATGTATGAAAGTTTATTTTTATTAAATAAAATATGTTTATAAATATACCGCAAATGGGTTATCTAGGAAAATACGGTCCAGACTATTTATTTTTTCAAAGTAAAAAAAATGACACCCTGTAAACTATTCCCCAGATGCTTCTACTATGCCCAAACTTTAATCAGCTCACCGCAGGATGGATTAAAGCTTAAGTTTAAAATTTGGTTTTTTTCTCTTTATCCGTTTTTGAGTTGTCTTCAAAATTCAAAATTTGCACTTTTTCTCAAATATCTCAAATTATGTCCATTTTAGGGAAATCATGTATAGAAACAAAATAATAGAGAATGACATCACAAGCAACTTTTATCATGATTCGCATACTTTCCTTATCTGTACACAGAAAGAAAAGTAAAAAATGGCCTTAGCCTTAGGCAACCCTTTTGCGGTATAATTAAAAACATATTTTATTTAATAAAAAACAACTTTCATCCATTAAACAGATGGGTGAAGGTCGACCTTACTTACGGATCCTGGACTATCAGATTTGTTTGGGCTAATGTTTAGTCCTTCCGCCTCTGTCCATTTTGTTACTATATTTAGAGCCTCTAAGTGGGTTATTTAGATCAAATTTACGTTTAAATATAAATGTTATTTAAAACATTTTATTATTTAGAATAATATGCTTAAAGTTCAATACAATTTTAGTTCAAATATAGATTCATATAGGATTGCGGCTGGGTAAAACCAAATTTGTGTCACAGGTATTTGACAAATTCTGACCTAATTTAATAGGGGAGCTCATTAAAGAGACCCATCGCTTATCACTTTAATAACTTAAAACTTTAAACACGCACCTTTGTCATTATGCCGAAATGTGAACGATTCAAAACATTCTCTGAAAGTTAGGATAGGGTGGGAGCGCATGAGGCGTAAATTAAATTTCTCGCTAACTGTTCGACGTGTCACATATTTTGAGGGTGGCGTTCAAAACACTCCTGCAAATTAGATGCTAGAGATAGTAAATTTCTCTAGTTCGTGAATGTATAGAGAATTCTAATTTAAATTTCAATTAACAAAAAATAAAGACAATTTTATATAGTTCTTTTCATTATAGTTATTTTAGTTGCCTTAGTAGTTTTATAAGTTAGCTACAATATTGTACAAATTAATGTGAACAAAAGTGATAATTTAAAGAAATCATGTACTGGTTATAAAGAATATTATTAAAACTAAATTGTTTTCATAGAAAATGTGCGCCTCCTTTGCCTTATAACATTTTTAAAAAGGGTTGGCCTAGAATTAGCAAGTTCTCTATGGTTTTCTGATAATTTCTGATCTTGAAACCATATCTTGGTCCTTGAAATAATTCATGATGACCTTTGGAACATGACATGGAGCCAAATCTTAATAAAAACTGATTGATAAAATATTTTCAGGATAAAACGATGTCATGCCTTGAATGGCCAGGAACTTTACCGGATCTAAATTTAATTGAAATTCTATGGGTTCTAAATGCTAGACTTAACCAAAAAATTAATATTGTTTAACTATCTCTTGTATTCACAATAATTCGCACATATTTTATATTCCTACAGTAAAACTCAAAAACTTTGCACCACATTGAAGATTTACTTATTATTAATTGTTCAGAAAAAGTTACTCTGCGTTAAAGTTGGAACTTTGCATGAAACCGAATTTCAAAGTAAACAGTAAAAAATGCAAGATACCTAGGAGGGAAGTCAACAAATAACAAATGGACTCAAGAGTTAGATCTCTTTATGAGTGAAACGCTACTCAAGAAAACAAAATTCAATCTCACAAAAGTACATTCAGGGATTGGACAGTGTGCAGTTTCAAAAACATTTACAATGAAAAATTTTGTCAAACTTATTTGTCACCCTGTATTCACAAGCGTCATATTTTTATGCTATACATAGGTAATCCTTACAACATTTTACGTGCATTTTTTCTTAAAAATAATTTTCATTTAATTTTTTTTATGAACTTTTTGGTCTTTATATATTATTACATTTAATATAATCAAATTACGTTAGTTATATAATTTACAAATACCTCCACCTGGTACCGGCGTGCTCCAAGTAGTTGGATTTATGAGTATGAGTTATATGTATCACAATTCGGCCAAAAAAAGTGTGCCGCAAATATTTTGGCGCCCTTTGAATATATGTAGAACTTAGATAAATAATATTTTGAAGAATAACAACTTTAAGCTGTTATATATGTTTTTTAAATTTCCTGGTTTGCTGTAATATTCTTGTAGTCGTTTAACATTTGAGCGAATTGCGAAACCACATTTTATTTTAATTTTGTAATGAAACGACAGATATTGCAAAAACCAATATTTTATTCTTACAAACGAAAAAACAAACCAAACAGTAAACAAATAAAACATTCAATTTTCCAAAAATGAAATAGGTTTTTTTCTGGATTTGGCTGCTGCAAATTCTTTTGTAATATTGTCAAAATCAATTTTATCGAGGATCTCTTGGTCTATAGCTACGTATGCCAAACCCAATATTCTTTCTTGTGACATGGTAAACCTCAAATAATTTTTAATTATTTTTAATTTTGAGAAGGATCTCTCACCAGAAGCTACAGATACATGTAAAGTAAGCAGGATTCTTAACGAAATGGTAATATTTGGTAGAGATGAAGTTAGATTGTTTTCAAATATACAGGGTGTCTGTAAAAGGTCTTCACAAAAACATACCACATATTCCTTAGACCAAAATAAGTCGATTTAAGTAAAATTACCTTAGTACAAAGTTGCTACGTTTGACCTCCAGAGGGCCTTGAAGTTACAATTTTTAAATGATTTTTCCCATATAAATTTAAAACGGCATATGCGATTTTGCTGAAATTTGGTACATTGGTAGAGTTTTTTTATGTGGCAAAAAAAATGGTATTACAATTTTGTCCGATAATAATACATAGGCGTAGAACTTGATTTTTTAAATAATTGCACCTTTAAAAATTCTACGCCAATGAAAGAAAAGGAGTTTGAGTATGAAATTTAGATTGCGCAACTCATTTACTTTAAAAAAAGTACTCTTGATAAGACTCGACTACTTTCATGGTTTTCGCTAAATTTCTGTTTTAATAATTTAGAGTGTATAGGTTTCACAAAAATATTTATTTACAACCTAATCAAAATAGAGATTTTACAAAAATTGTTCAAAATGTTTACTATTTTCACGCATACAAAGATTTATACGTCGAAGAAAATTACAATGTATCATTTCCATAACTTCGTCATCATCTCTAAGATTGTTCATTGCATCTTGAATACGTTGCCAGAGTTGTTCCTCATTTTCTACAGGTTTCCTGTAAACTGTGGATTTCAGATGTCCCCATAAAAAGTAATCCATCGGTGTTAGGTCTGGGGAACGTGGTGGCCAGTTTACAGGTGCTTCATTACCTCTGCCTATCCATTTGTGTGGATATTGTTCATTCAAGTGATTTCTAACGTTTAAAGAAAAATGTAGTGGAGCTCCATCTTGCATAAAGCACATATCTCTCCGAAGTTGGAGAGGTAAATCTTCTAACAATTCTGGCAACGTATTTTGTAGAAAATCGAAATAATTTTCTCCAGTTAATCTTCGTGGAAGTATGACAGGACCAACAATGAAATTACCAATTATTCCAGCTTACACATTAATTTTGAATTCGTGCTGAAAATGGTTTACCTTTATTGCATGCAGATTTTTAACAGCATAAACATGTTCATTATGGGTATTAGTTATACCTCTTCTTGTAAAACCCGCTTCATCGGTAAAGAGAACCTTCTTGATCTCTTTCTCTTTGCTTATTAACAAATCGACAAAAACCCAAACGAATTTGAGGATTATGGGCTAATAATTCTTGTACTGGCTTCTTATGGTATGGATATAGCAATTGTTCTCTAAGCACTTTATGAACGACATCTTTACTTACTCCCAGTTCCCTTTCAATTCGTCTGGTGCTTAATTCAGGAACCCTTACAAAACGTTATCTTCCATTATCAACAGTGTTGGGAGCAAAGGAACCGGTCTCCCGAAGACGTCTCTCAAAAGCAGCAAAAGTTGGGTGGCTAGGTACACGATGATTTGGAAACCTTTCAGAGTACACCCTGACACTCTCTCGAGCATTTCCTTCACAAAATCCTAATGTCAGTAACATATCGGTATATTCTGCATTGGTATATTGTACAGCCAGATTAATAAACCACGCATTTGTTTTTTTAATTATTGAGTCAGATAGAACACTTTCAATCGTTAACAAGAGATTAGGTGTTAAAACTTGACAATATTTTTATTTAGATTAAACTATGGAAACCAACAGTAAATGTTTTTGTATACGTATTGCAGGCAAATAATTAATATTCCTCAAAAAATCGTACATGGCAAGAATCGAGTATTTTTTGTTAAAAGTCTCGATTAGAGCTGTTGAAGAAGATATGAAAAAAGTACATTTTTATGTTTTTCATTGTATAAAATTTTGTCCGATAATAATACATATGCATAGAACTTGATTGTTTAAATAATTGCACCTTTAAAAATTCTACGCCAATGGCAAAAATAGGGTTTGAGTATGAAATTTGGATTCGGTACTCATTTACTACAAAAAAGTACCCCTGATAACACTTGATTTACTCTCATGGTTTTGACAAAGTTTGTATTTTAGTAATTATTGTTTATGTTCTAAAATTACTAAAATGCAAATTTCGTCAAAACCATGAGAGTAATCGAGTCTTATCATGAGTATCTTTTTTAAAGTAAATGAGTTGCGCAATCTAAATTTCATACTCAAACTCCTTTTCTTCCATTGGCGTAGAATTTTTAAAGGTGCAATTATTTAAAAAATCAAGTTCTACGCCTATGTATTATTATCGGACAAAATTTTAATACCATTTTTTTTCCACAATAAACTCTACCAATACATCAAATTTAAGCAAAATCGACTTATTTTGGTCTAAGGAATATGTGGTATGTTTTTGTAAAGACCTTTTACAGACACCCTGTATATTGTTAAATGTCGAGATGATTTGACGCTTCTGGTAATGAAAACAATCTAAGGGGTTTTATCTCATTAAATAAATCATTTTCTTCTACGTCAGCCTTCCTCTTTGTCTGATCAGTTAGCTTTTGCTGTAGAGCGTGACAGCATTTTAAAAGATCCTTGTCATTTAATTTAAAAATATCACTAAAAAAACCAAAAACATTGTCGTAATCAGAAATTTATTTTAAACGCTGTTTTTGGATCTTGAGGTGTCTCGTCTCTCTGTTTATAATTGAACTATTTTGGTTTTTACTTTCGTCTTACAGTATTTAAAAGAGGAAACGTTTGCTCTATCTCAAGAGCGGTTGCTAGTTCTTCAGCTTGAGCAAGTTTTTCTTCGAAAACATTATCATCTCTATAATTTTTTACATTATCAACTACATTCTTTAAATAGTTTTGGTACACTTTAATATAGGTCGTTACACTTTGCATCATTTTGCTTACAATGCCAATCTGGAATAAAA
Source organism: Psylliodes chrysocephalus (assembly GCA_927349885.1). Classification (NCBI taxonomy): domain Eukaryota; kingdom Metazoa; phylum Arthropoda; class Insecta; order Coleoptera; family Chrysomelidae; genus Psylliodes; species Psylliodes chrysocephalus. The sequence continues at coordinate 15,896,397 of OV651817.1, forward strand.
CATCATACCAAATTTTTACACTGCAAATAAATTTAAAAGATTGGATAGTTAATAGCATAGAACTTGCTTTATGCCTAGCTTCTATGTTAAAAGTATCATTTTCTGCTATTTCTAGAAGGCTTTCACAAATTTGAATTAAATGAAACTTTAGCGGCCTTATAGCATCAATCCTACTTGACCATCTAGTATCACTTAGGGGTTTTAGATTTAACTTCGGGACATGCTTTTTTATAAAATTCCACCTTTTTGTGGGTGAAGAGAAAAATATATAAAGTTCTTGTGCAATATTGAAAAAGTTAACTGTTTTATGTGAAACTTTAGCAGCATCATTTACTGCTAAATTTAAGCTGTGTGCACCACATGGCATAAAAAATACCCTGGGATTAGCATCAAGTATGCGTTTTTTTAAACCAGTATGTTTAACGCGGATATTCGCCCCATTATCATACCCTTGACCTCTCATGTCTTTAATATCTAAATTCAAATTTTTTTAAAAGTCCAACGACAAAATCAAATAGTCCTTCCCCTGTCGAGTCGGATATTGGGTTGAACGCTATGAAACTCTCTTGTATTTGGGCCTTTTTAGAAATATCATTTAGAACGCAAAACGAGGCTTTTTGCTCTGTATGACTTGTATCCGGTGTACAGTCTAAAATTATTAAATAATATTTGGAACTGGGAAGCATATTCAAAATATTATGTTTTACGTTAGAACACATTAATTTAATAATTTCATTTTGTATCTGATCTGATCTAAGAATTTTTTTGTGAGTTTTACACTCGACTAATGTGCTCTCTCATCACAGATCAAAAGAACAAATCATCTTGACAGCTTTGAGGAAGTTTCCATTATCAAATTCAAAAATTATTTTAGAAGAACCTTTGGAACGCTAGACATTGTCTGAATAAAAATTTGACAACTGCAACAATTCTTTCCAGCACGTCATGGCAATATTTTTTTTTTCAGTTTCTAAAACCCGTAAGTGATGATCGTTTACGGTAGTGGATAATTTTAATATTTTTTTTTTTAATTCATCCATGTATTCATGTGAACAATATATACAATTGATGTTTTATGTATTTTTATGGCTAAGGACACATGCTGCCAATCAGAAAAATCATGAGTATCAGAAAAACTATTGAAAGTCTTACTAAAAATTTTACAACAAAAACAAAATATCGATTTTTTCTAAACTGAGTAAATGAGCCAAATTCTATTTGCTTCTTCTCCATTTCGTAGTTTTCTGACAAAGCACTTGAAAATTCTCTTTTGTCTTTATTAGCTGGAAATTGATAATTGTTTCCTATCAAAGGAGGACCACGCTCAACCAATATTCTGACCTCGTCATTGGTGATGCTTCTGGACCATAAACCGGGGTCTTCTGATATAAGAATACTAGTATTCTCAGTCACTGCTTTAGTATAAATTTCATCGTCAGAAGTGTCACCTGCAGCCGTCTTTGTTGGGATGGTCGACTCTATAGAGAATATATTTTCGATGAGTGATGATGATGTTGATGGTTCACATGTTGCAGAAGATGGTGGTGGTGCCGCTTCAGAAACTGTATGTTCACCTTCCTCTATCGTTTTAGTGTTGGAAACTTGTCTTTTTTGCAAGAAACATTTTTTACTGCCAGCCATCTTCTCCCTTTCTTGGACTCTCAAAATTTTGCACCAGAAGGTAGTTTTCTCTTCTGTGGTTCCTAGAAATTAAAAAAAAATTGGAAAAGGCATTTAATATTGAGGGTAATTCAGGTTTTAGTGCACAAACTTTAACAGAAAAAATAATAAACATATTTTTTAGACCTAATTTGCCACACAGGAAAAAAATCACATTTCCAGATTTTTAGACGTGAAAAGTATTGAATTACTTTTGTAGTATTTTTCACAATATCTTATTAATAGCCGAAGTAAGTCAAAGGTATATTCCCGTTTCGCCTGACATAAAAATTTGGTACGCTTTGGTAGCGTTTTGCCTGACTACATGTTAAACGGAAAAAAATAGTTGCGATTATCCTGACCTGCTCAGGTAATAATATGTATTTGCTGTAAAGAAATCTATTACTAACAAATGAATAATAATAAGAAATGAACATAAAATTAAATTAAAATGTTATAGCTATTTAATTTGATAATAACAAAAAATATAGAGCCCCCAGTATAGTAAAAAGTTAGGTTAGGTTAGGTTAGGTTAGGTTAGGTTAGGTTAGGTTAGGTTAGGTTAGGTTAGGTTAGGTTAGGTTAGGTTAGGTTAGGTTAGGTTAGGTTAGGTTAGGTTAGGTTAGGTTAGGTTAGGTTAGGTTAGGTTAGGTTAGGTTAGGTTAGGTTAGGTTAGGTTAGGTTAGGTTAGGTTAGGTTAGGTTAGGTTAGGTTAGGTTAGGTTAGGTTAGGTTAGGTTAGGTTAGGTTAGGTTAGGTTAGGTTAGGTTAGGTTAGGTTAGGTTAGGTTAGGTTAGGTTAGGTTAGGTTAGGTTAGGTTAGGTTAGGTTAGGTTAGGTTAGGTTAGGTTAGGTTAGGTTAGGTTAGGTTAGGTTAGGTTAGGTTAGGTTAGGTTAGGTTAGGTTAGGTTAGGTTAGGTTAGGTTAGGTTAGGTTAGGTTAGGTTAGGTTAGGTTAGGTTAGGTTAGGTTAGGTTAGGTTAGGTTAGGTTAGGTTAGGTTAGGTTAGGTTAGGTTAGGTTAGGTTAGGTTAGGTTAGGTTAGGTTAGGTTAGGTTAGGTTAGGTTAGGTTAGGTTAGGTTAGGTTAGGTTAGGTTAGGTTAGGTTAGGTTAGGTTAGGTTAGGTTAGGTTAGGTTAGGTTAGGTTAGGTTAGGTTAGGTTAGGTTAGGTTAGGTTAGGTTAGGTTAGGTTAGGTTAGGTTAGGTTAGGTTAGGTTAGGTTAGGTTAGGTTAGGTTAGGTTAGGTTAGGTTAGGTTAGGTTAGGTTAGGTTAGGTTAGGTTAGGTTAGGTTAGGTTAGGTTAGGTTAGGTTAGGTTAGGTTAGGTTAGGTTAGGTTAGGTTAGGTTAGGTTAGGTTAGGTTAGGTTAGGTTAGGTTAGGTTAGGTTAGGTTAGGTTAGGTTAGGTTAGGTTAGGTTAGGTTAGGTTAGGTTAGGTTAGGTTAGGTTAGGTTAGGTTAGGTTAGGTTAGGTTAGGTTAGGTTAGGTTAGGTTAGGTTAGGTTAGGTTAGGTTAGGTTAGGTTAGGTTAGGTTCTACGCTGCTGTTAAATTAGGTTCTATGTACTCTGCAGTTTGGTGTAGATCCAAAACGGTCAACGGAGTTTGCACGGTCTGCATTTCCGCATAAATAATGACAAATCTGTTCGGTAGTTGTTTTACGTAATAAGTATAAAATAATAAAATAACAATAACCGTACTAATCGTTTTTATAGTGGTTAAAACTATAAAAAGAACTCTTCCTACAGCTTTATATAGCAAATTTATTTTATAGTGTTGGCAGTTCAATTGTTTGGTTCGCGGTTTTGACATTTGACATTTTTTTTTGACATTACCAAATTTTAAAATAAAAGGTTGTTTGTGTCAGGTTAGGACTTGAAATAGTTTTACATCTGGCAGCTCATAAATATTAAATAGTACTGGCCAAAACTCATTTCTACTACTTTTATATATTGGTAAACCATCCATATTCACATTTAATGAAAGAGTTTTCGGTATTTCAGACATACAAGTCAAAATTCAAAACCGTGATGCCAGTAATTGCCATATCCTACTTTAGTCATTATAACAATCTGATATGTTTTCAAAAGAGTTCTGGGGTCTTAAGGAAGCGTGTTTGGAAACGTTCATTTATATTCCTAAATAGCCCTTTCAAGGCTGAATGTGCGATATTGAATGAAACTGCCCATGATCTAATATTTTTTCTAAATTCTGCATTTTTTTCTACATCTGATATTAAGAGGTCATCTTCTTTATTTGATTCTAATTCTACAAGCCAGTCATTTCTAAATGTTTCATTCTCATTATTTGGCTCGATCTTTATTTCGAGGATGTCATTATCAAAAGTAATATTTTGTTTTTCTATCACAACACAATGAGTAGTTTTTTTTTAAATATTTTTATAATATTTCTTTACTTTTCTGCGAAAAGCACCATTTCTTTTAATTTTTCTCTACTTACATATTTCTGACATGTTTAGACCACAAACTAACATTCAAATGGTTCGAACAAGAAAGACTAAACAATGATGTGTGTTGTTTTCATTTTGTTTTATAAATATATTTAACGGGACAACACTATCTTTAAATATATGTTTTGTTTTATAATAGCTCTATATAATTTTTATTATCCAAGCCATTTTCAATGTTACACGATTGTTACTTTACAGTTTCCTTTACATGTAAATTGCTCTTGATGCGGAATTATACCAAAATTATATCTATATAACTATTTTATAAAGCGGAAATATGGGCTTACAAAACAATTGTATATGAATAACCAAAAAGTTGTGAACTTGGTGCAAAGCAACAATACAGAACCGCTATAAAACAATTTAATTTCATGAGCTGAAATGTTGTATAAGATAGTGGAATATATGTTTATATAACAATTGTATATTTAGCTTGTAAACTATTTTATAATTTTGCTGTAAGAACATTGTAGTAACTATTTTACATAACAATTCTATTTTAACGAACAAAATAGTGCTTTCGGCAATTTTAGCACGACAAATTAGCACTTCAGAAACAACAATATAATAAATATAAAATATAACAGTACTGTAAATTCAAAATTATAAAGCTACTTTGCTAGTTGGGAGGTATCTCTTGAGTCAATTTTGAACAATATTTTATTTCTTAACAAATTTTTTAATAGCATTTTATCCCTCGAGCAATTTTTGAACAAGGGTTTAACATTTTGTAATACTATTTTATCTCGAGCAATTTTTGAACACGATTTTAACAATTTATAATACTATTTAATCTTTTGAAAAATTATTAAATATTTTTATCTCTCATTAAATTTCTAACAGTATTTTTATCCCTAGAGCAATTTTTGAAAAATATTTTACCCCTCAAGTAATTTCTAATATTATTTTATATTTCGACCAATTTTTAACACCCTTTTTTACCTCTCAAGCCATTTTTGAACAATATTTGATCTTTCGTGCAATTTTTAAACAATGTTTTATCTTTTGAGAAATGTCTACTATTGTATCTCTGGAGTAATTTTTAACAACTATTTTAATTTCTCTTGCAATTTTTTTACCAATATATTTTACACTTCAAATAGAAATATACGCTGAAAAAAGTACTAGATTTTGTTTCGAGTGTACTAGAGTACCAGATTCTCAGAGAATGTACTAGATCTGGTACAATTGTACTAGACTGGCAATACTGTACCCAAGTTATTTTGCTCGCAAAATAAGATGTTCGGTTTTGGAACAAGAAAATAAAACTTTATCACTACCTAACAAAGTTTTAATTAAGAAATAGATTTCGGAAATTTTTAATTTTGAAAATATACAGTTTTACCTTCTAAACTGCTTTGTATAATATGAGACGTCAGAGCTGGCAATATAAAAAATGTAATTTTTTAAAAATCTAAGTTTTATCCGTTAGTCTTTTTCGACTAATGTGAATGTTGCCGCACGAGCAATTTCGCTACGAAAGTTTTTGATATATAAAAAAAAAATTAAACAGTATTAATATTATTTCACGTTCTGAAGGTGCGTGGGTATAATAAAAATAACCTAGGTAGATGTACTTAATTTAATAGAAATACAATATAGGAATACAATATACATTATTATGTATGATTAACATAAATATTTATGGTTAATATATCCTACATTTTTCTCACTGGATTTCTTATTTTCAACTTTCTTGTGAACCTTGGGTCAACGAGTTCTGGCAGAAAGCATTTTTAAAAAAAGTCTTCCAGTTTCGGAAGCATCTTCGTTTCCTAAAAATGGTCATCTTTTTTAATCTTTAAAAAATATAAATATATATTTAATTATGCGCGAAAATTACTGGTACAGTGCAGTATCCTCCTAGACGGGTTTAAGGCTTATCGCAACGCTCGCAGAAGATATGATAAGTAAGAAAAAATACATATTTTAGAACATCAGTTAGTTTAATAGGGCTTTTAAATACCATTTATTACATACTTATACATATTTGTTTTTTATTTAGAGAATTTTTGCATTGTTTAAGTAGTTTGATGTACCTTTCTCGGAGCCAAGGGGGACCCAGCTGTCAAAAATATATACAAATCTTTAAAAGATACAAATAAATCACCTTTTGTGTAATCATTCCCACAGGACTCCAAATAACAAAAATGCAAAAGTGTTCTTGGTCTATAAAAAGGCCACATTCTCTAACCTGCAATTAGAAAACTGTTAAATCTTTGCACAATTAAAAAATAATAAAAACAGCTTACCTTTACAATGTACTCATCCTCAAACGTTTTATTCCCGCTGAACGTGGTATACAGTATATTTTTAATTTTGTTTTCGCACGAAGTACCTTTCCCCCTTTTGCAAATTTCGCCAAAATGGGAAGCAATGTCTGCACATTCTCTCTTATTTCCACAGTGGATTTTTTGCCTGACCTTTGGTGTTTTCTTCAATTTTTAATATTTCAGTTTTATCCTTTTTTAGTTTGGACGTTAATGTTAACTTTTATTCCTCATATTGGTCTTGAGGCAGGTCCGGTTCTGGATTTTCGTCGGGGCCATATTCGCTATCAGGAAGCGCCAATGCTAATTTAATGCCCTAATTCTTTATGTGTAAAATCTAATTTTTTTTGTAAAAGAATGATTTTCAGCCAAAATATGATTTGAAAATGATTTGTCGTGAAAGTTTTTATTTTTATTTATTTTTAATTAAAAATGTTTGTGAAAATCTACCAAGTTTGGTTTTTCTCATTTAATAATACTTAAAACGCCTGAGGGCTCATCGTAATTAATTCTTTTGGACCAAGCTTCGTCTGTAATAACAGATAAAAGAGGTACGCCGTCTTCGTTAACTTGGCCTAATTCTGTTGCCATTTTTGCTTCTTCTATCCTAGCATCTTCAATGCTTTTCCAGGAAACTTCATGTATGAGGTTTGCAATTGTTTTGATATGCTTTTGATAGATCATATAAGTCATAAATGGAATATTAAGCACAGAAAATATTTCATTAGTGGTAGAGTACCCTGTACCAGTAGATATGGTACCAACTACCAACGCATCATTGACGTCAATTTTCTCATTAGAATGTTCAACGAGATCGAGACTTTTTTCAAAATCACACATGTTGCAACGTAGCCGTATTTTAGTATTCAGACCCATCCGATGTTCACTAATGACGTACATGTTTCTAAACGTACAATCAAAAGGTGGATGACTAGATATTTCGTATATTTGTTGAAACAAATACTGAATATCCGTGATACGTCTACAATCCAAAACTGTGATCAAGTCACTGAAAGAGAAAACATATTTCAACATATCCCTTACTCATGTCTGTAAAGTGTTTTTTTAATTAACATTTATTTGCTAATTAAACATTAGACCTGTCGCAATTAATCAGCACACTTTATCTATTCGCCATATAAAGGGTGTCCCAACAAGAACTTGAATTTTTGATGACAAAGAAAACATAGTAATTAAAAAAAAATTATGCAAATTTTTTATTGAATTTTCAAGAGAAAATTTTGACATTAAAAATAAAACAAAATATTTGTCAAATGGACACCGGGGCTCCGTTGACAGGTGTATATTCGTTTGACTAAATTTTGGAAGACGTTTTCGAGCAAAATCGGCTGGATTTGACGAATATTACGTTCGACTTCTTCCTTCAGTTGTCGAATCGTCTTAGGATGGTTCGCATATACTTTACTTTTTAAATATTCCCAAAGGAAATAGTTTAAGAACGTCAAATCGCAACATCTCGGCGGCCAGTTTTGGTCTCAAAATCGACAGATGACGACCTGGGCACTTTGTTTGCAGTAACGCCATTGTTTCGCGCCGTCCTGTTGAAACCACAAGTTATTAAGGTCCATTCCATTAATTCCAGCTAAAGAAAATCTTTCAGAATGCTACGGTAGCGATCATAAATAACAGTCACGAAGACACCTTCATTATTTAAAAAAAATAATAAGTTTGGATAATCACTCCTGCCCAAATAATGCACCAAACTGTCACTTTTTCGGGATGCATTGGAAGCTCGTGCACGGCATTTGGATGCTCTTTCCCCAAATCAGACCGTTCTGTTTATTCACAAAGCCGTTCAAATGGAAGTGCGCCTCATCACTAAAGATAATTTTGTTGTGGAATCTATCGTCAACTCCGTGTTGTCCCAATATCCAATTCGCAAAGTTTCTGCCCTGTCTATGATCAGCTGGCTTCAGCTCTTGCATCAACTGTATTTTGTAAGGAAGAAGATGCAAATCGTTTGTCAACATTCATTGTAATGTACTGCGACTGATTTAATTCCTGGCCGGGATGTCGGATGGAAGTGTTTGTTAACACTGGCTCTCACGGCGGCGATGTCTTAAGCAGACCTTCCAGGATAACGACAACTAACAATTGTCTCGTCTTTCAATGCAAATGTCCACTTAAATTTGTTGATCAAATTTCTAATAGTGGGCCGCGACGAACGATTATGTACACCAAAATGTTCACGTAACCTGCACATTGTCACTGAAAAAGTTTCTCCATTTCTGTAATGGGTCTTCACAATTAATGAACGTTCTTCAAGAATATAACGGGGCATCTTCGTAAATGTCAATGTTTTGGCAGAACACATGCCCAATATGGCCCACTTGATGTTTGACAGATGAAAATGGCACGCCATTAAAAATTTAAGTTTTTATTAGGACACCCTTTATTTGCAAAAATGTAATTTAAATATTATATTGGCCTGAACGATAGGCAACTATAAATACATTAAAATATATTAATTTAAATAATGCGTAAATACTTAAATGGTTAAGTTGTAATAAAAATTATAACAACTGTAATATAAAATGTTTTATGTCTAGGACATATTTTCGTTTCAATTGAAATTCAAGTTAAATCAATAACGCCACCAACTACGTCCTACATATTTCTTTTGTTCACTCTTAGTTTAAAATAGTAGATACTTCGTCGCCAGAAATTTGCTGATTTTAGATAAAAAGCGGTCAAAAGTTATCTAGGTCAAAGCAATATATCATTCTATTTTTTTTGTTCCAAATCAAATTAACGACGTTATATCACTCCTTTTCATAACGTCAAGGAAATAGAAGCAATAATTCATAGAAAGATCAAATTTTACTTAACAGATTAAAATAGAATTTCTACTGATTATCAAAGAAAAAGCTGTATAGTATATATAGTATACTTTTATGGTTTTATTAACCTCACAATTTAAAAAATTACACACTGAACTTCACTTACCCTTGCTAGCTTCTTGATACATATTAGCACCTTTTTTTAAGCAATTCTCTTCCTCTCAGTGATGTCGGTTGAAATTTTCTACTTTATGAACTTTATTTATTTTATTTAATTTATTTAGTTATGTTTAATTATGAAATAGTAAAAACAATAATTCCAACAATAAAATACCTTGCGTTATTGATTATTATGTCTAATGTTCTATATTGAGTATTATGATTAAGGATGTTGTTAATATAAAAATTAGTCAATAAAATTATATGTTAATATTTGTTACCATCGTTAATTGTATCATCCAGTAAATTTTTTTTAATAAATAGACAAATTGCAAATACAAAAGCTTTCCAATTTATTTTTACTATATCAACACATTATTTAAAATTCTGAACATTGAATCAATTGCCTATCCACTAACTTATTTATACTAACCAAACATTCATCCACATTCACACTTATTAATTACTAATAATATACAAAATTTAACAAACAAATAATTAAATTACGCTTTGAAATTTGAAATCAGTCGATATATGCCAACGTGACATTTATCAAAATTCTGACATTTCAATTATCAGCTGTATATCAATAATTTAAAAAAAAACTCCAATAAAATGACTATTTTACTATTCTACAACTACATATAGTCTTTGTCAAGTTATTGAAATTGATATCATCTTTATACTCTCACACTAATAACGTGATTTACTAACAGTATAATGTCTCTCCTTCTATCCAGATCCAAACTCCACAGTTCTTATCCAGTTTTCATTTCATGTATTCAGGTTTCAGCAGACTTTTGTACGTATTTGAGTCACCGTACAATTTCACCCGCTTAATCTATTGTACAATTGTGTTATACAACTTGTCTATTTTGCTTCTTTATAATACAATTATTATGATTTTTTGTATCTATTGAATTTTAACTAAATTAAGGCTTTTTTAATTCCTAGAAAGGACCACGCACTTTTCTTATGCAAACGGGAGTACCGTCAAAATGTCTGAATTTTTGATATGTTAAATAACTTGATTTCCCCATCAAAAGTGTTAATGGGCCCAATCGTATCCTATAACTAGATTTTGAGATACAGGGTGTTGAAGTTAGAAATCCCTAATTCTTTAAAATGGACACCATAAATCACCCTTAAATATTTTTGGAAGTTTTTTGCTCATTCTGTGTAGTCAATATACATACTTAACTACTATAATTAAAATATTGTACCTTACAGGGTGAATAATGATTCGACAAATCTTTTTTGGTCAAAGTAGGTATTCCCACCGAACAAAAATAGCTAAAATACCGAAAAAAAAAAAAAAAAAAAAAAAATATCACCGTCAAAGTCTCTCAATATTTGATATCGTAGATTACTCGATGTATTAGTTCAAAATTCTTATTGGTAAAATTAGATCCTATGACTAGTTTTCCAAATATAACTTAATATGTACCAAATATATGAATTTTAAACAATAAATATATACTGACAAAATAGATCTTTTCAAGAGAAATATCTTATATTAAATATTTTGATATACTGTTTTAGATTAAGAATATACCCCTTGTACTATTTTCAAAGAGACAAAAAAATCGTACTTACAGGGTGATTCCGGTTGAATATGTAAAAGGAAAAAATCAACAAAATGCTGAAATTGTTGGCAAAAAATAGAAAATAATTGCCTTTTAACTTGCGAGTTGTTTATTAAAAAAATCTTATTAGGTTACATTCAGGGTCATACATTATTGTATTACAAAAGTTCATTATACGGTAGGTATAAGTAGGATCTAGGGAAATGAATAATGATCGGATTAAATGTTTCCGCGTAAAGTGTTAGCCCCTGTAGGAATAGTGCACTGCTTGTATAATAGGGCAGGTCAAAAATTACCAAAAAAACATTAATTTAGGCTAGTGTGAAAAAATTGTGTTTTATGTGGTTTACACCCTATATAAAAATTAGTGGAAAAATAAAATATTTAGCTGGGACCTTAGGGGTGAGAAATTAAAAAACTAAAAAATTCAGCTTTGTGCAGGTCTTCGCTTGATTTAAAACTCAAGGGGTTTAGGGCAGCTACAAGATAATAAAACCGGTTTTGAATGTTAAATCAACCCAGAACTCACCACGAAGAGGTGGCCGCACTTCGAGTTCAACCCACCCATTTCTCCATTTATCTCAATATATCTTACTTATTTATATAAAGAGATCATTACATTTTTGGCAAGTCTTTTTTGGCATCAAGTTTAGCACGTACGTACGTAGAATTTTCACAACACCCAATTCTCTTTTCTCTTTTTTGGCATTGTTATTAATGTTCTCATGACTTGGAAAAATATAACAATAATAGCAATTACAAAGGATAACTGAATTTATTACAAACATTAAAGATATAAATTCAGATACTTTGTAAGGTATATAAGGAAACAAAAGTCAAATATTAAATTAAAAGAACAGCCTGAACTAAAGATAAACGACCAAATGACTGACTTAACTGAACCAAGACGTTAACGTTAAGTATGAGGTGCAAATACGAGATGGTAATACTAATTAATTTTCTTCTACTATGGGACCGAGATCGATATTTTCTGGAAATAATCGGTCTGCTGCATCATCGATGCTATTTAGTAAACGTGTTGTTGGAAATCTTATATTATTCTGGTGCCTTGCATAACCAAGAAACCATAACACTGATGCAACATGTGCGCAAGTACTTAAAGTTCTCTAACCGCATGGACATGTACAGTAATAGTAGAAAATTTTATTAATATTTTCATTAAGTTCCTCTTCGTATGCCAACCACAGCATATATTTAGTTGCGTTTCTGAACCTAGAATAAATTCTAAACCGTAAAAAATTATTCTCTTCTCTAAACTCGTCTATTACTAAAACATTATTTTCCTCCCTTTGCAGTTTATATTGAATATATGATAGACTTAAATAAATATGGTAAGAACCTACCAAGTCTTTTAGGAAATTGATTTCTACGCGAGGAAATTCAGGAATATGCATGTGGTTCAATCTTCGCCACCGACCATTTCTGGTAGTCAGATTTTGGGCTTCGACGCGTGCTTGTATAATATTAACGTCATCTAGTTTGTTTAAAATTTCAACTGCTATGTCCATTGTACCTGGTAGGTTTATAAGAGGATGAAACCTATTTAACAACGCACCTGCAATCTGATAAAAACCACTCAAATTAACTGCACGATGCGTGGATATGCGCCTTTAAAAAATTTTAAAATGGATTTAAAATGTCCATTTCTGGATTCTACAACCCAATGAGTTTTAGTTATTAGTCTCGCTCTATTAGCTTCACTTGTTGATAATTGCCGTTGGTTTTGATAAAGCAAAGGTGGCATATAAGTAATTAACCCAAGTTCTTCTAATCTAGGAATAACATCTCTGTAGCCTCTATTGTTATCGCAAAGGTCTTCAACCGACAATGAAACGCAGTCTTCAAGAACGTACGAAATTCAAACTCTTGAATGCACTCCTCTTGTTATAAAAAAATGTATTCTCCCTGTTTTTTTTTAATATCCTGACAAACATGTCAAACAAACCATCTCCTGGACATTTTTTATAGCCCAGGACTTTTTTTCTAAATTACGACAACACTCCCCCCTCCGAGAGTGCATTTATTGAGTTTGTTTTCGCTTCTTTATTAAAGGATGTAACAAAAATAAATTAAATTTTTCAAGAAATAAATCGTTGAATACAAAGCAACACATGTGACAATGGAAAAAAAACATTATTGAAACAATATGAAACATCAGTACTTAACATTAATACAAAATCTTATTTAATCGTACATCTTTACGCGAATTGAATCCCTATTTAGATTTAAAGTTCTAATACAACGCATAAAGTTGGCTTATAATGTGACGGGTTTGGTCATTCATGAATTTGGTTTATTTTAAAAGTCTATTTTCTTGATTATCTTCTATTTTGGATAATAATGAAATTCCAAAACTTGAAACTGGTAAACAGGCTTCCATTATTTGTTAGTAGCTTTGTATCGATTATGAAAAGGAAAGGTACGGTTATGATTGTAATACGTCAGTCCATCCATCTGACATATTGAAATAGTGAACATATATCAGCTCATCGGTCTGACAATGGAATATGTGTTATGACGTTCGTCTTACACACGAAATGATCGATAGGTCAGTTCATCCATCTGACCCTTGGAAAGAAGTGGATAAATTTGAGATAAGTAAATTAACTTTGGAATTAAGAAATTGCTGCAGATATAACAAAATTACTTAAATTGTCTTACTCATAATAATAAGTAACTGGAATCGGTAGGGCTAATATAAATGGATATTACTTTGGAAATAATTATAATTTCGGAGATTATCATTAAAGGAATAAAGACCTCTGAACTTAGTCTATAAGACTAAATTTTCTTCTTCTTCTGAGGCGGAGAGTAGGTCAGCTAAAGGATCTTCCTCTAAATCGGAATTACAAGAATTGTCATCGTCATTTTTTGATAAGATTTTCTGACTGTTAATTGGTGCTGGTCTTATATCATCAATATGAAATTTAAGAGGTATACCATCACGTACTACTGTATAAACAGCATCAGAATGTTTTTCCGTAACTTGGCAAGAACCTACCCATGTAGGATGGAATGCATTACACGAAACTGGTCCAGTTTCCCTAACCATAACGGCATTTCCAACTCTAAATGGTCGAAGTTTGCTTTTTTTTCTCGTATATTTTATTTGGTATTTTTTTTGTCGTTTCTTTATATCTTCTATGCGTTGTTGTCGAACTTTGCCATGATTTCTTCGAGACCTAAGAATATATAGGACGCGGGGCAGAAATTTGTCCCAATCTCTAGGATTTTTGTTAAAAATTAATGATCTGAGGGTTATTTTTAATTCCTTGTTTCTACGCTCAACCGGATTTGCTCTTTGATGAAATATAGGAACATTAATATGCTTAATATTATAGTTTTTACAAAACTCATCCCAGATATTTGAAACAAATTGCGACCCGTTGTCCGTGATAAATATATGTGCAAATACAAACCTAGGAAAAATATCATCCTCGAGGAATCTGACAATGCGTTTTGCGGTGGAATCTCTAACAGGTATTGCTTCTAACCAGCGTGTAAAAATATCTTCCACTACTATTATGAACTTATTTTGACTATTTGATCTTTTATATGGGCCCATAACATCAACGCTAACCATTTCCCATGGTCTTGTAGGTTGATGAGATTCTAACGGAGCGTTAGGCTGGTTCAAGGTTTTTACTGAGCGGCAGATAAGGCAATTCTGTACATAAGTTGCTATATCTTTATACATACCAGTCCAGTAATAAAGTGATTTAATCTTTTGATAAGTTTCATCCCGTCCAGGATGACCAGCAAAATCTGAATCATGATAATAATAAAGAATTTTTTGTCTGGCACTTTCTGTTACCTCTATCGCTCCGTTATGTCTGTATAATATGGAATCTTCCACGTAAAATTTATCGAAGAACTCAGCATCTTGTTGAGTTATAGGTCCAAATTCAAGAATTGATTGCCATAATTTTCGTTTCTCTTGAGAACATTTGTCATCAAGTTGATGTTGCTTTACAAATTCGAAAGGACTGGATTAATCAAGAGGTACGATATTATGAACAATAACATTGTCAGTTTCTTCAAAGTTGATTTTCTTTAAGGTATTTTCCGAGACAACACTTTTATGATCAGGCAGAAGCATACGCTCGATATCATTTACTTCTGTAGAAATCTCCTTGTCACCAGGAAATCGTGAAAGAAAATCTGGTAACTGGTTCTCAGAACCCTTACAATGTACAATATCAAACGAGAATTCTGATAGAAGTAATGATCAACGCGTTAATTTTGCCTTTGCATCAGAAAATTTATTTAGCCATGTTAATGCCCTACTATCGGTAACTAGTCTAAAATGGGTGTCTTCTAGGTAAGGTCGGTATCGTTTAATGGCCCAAACTGCTGCTAAACATTCTTTTTCATTTACGTGATATTTTTGTTCTGTGCGATTAAGTCGAGCACTAGCGTATGAAATTACTCGTCGTTCAATATTTCCTCCTAACTGATAAAGAACAGCTCCGATTCCAATGTCACTGGCATCGGTCTGTAAGAAGAGAGGAAGTAAGGGATCTGGTCTGTGTAACGCCAAAGGTTGTGCTAATGCACATTTTATGGATTCGAATGCTTTTTGCTCTTGCTCACCCCACTTCCACTTGTTTTTAGGACATAGTAAATTAGTAAGCGGGACACATAAATCAGAAAGATTAGGAATATATTCTTGTAACCAGTTTACGGTTCCTAAGAAAGACTGAATATCCCTTTTATTTTTTGGCACTAAGAAATTTTGAACTTGTTTTAGTCTATCTGGTTGAGGTGTATTGATTTCTCCCTGTATCCAGTGACCCAGATAATTTAGTGAGTTAGTAACAAAGTTGCACTTTTCAAGTGAAATTTTAAGATTGTGTACAGCTAATCTTTCAAATACCAAACCTAAGTGTCTAATGTGATCTTCGTGAGTGTTAGAATAAATAATTATATCATCAAGATAGACCATTACGAATTTATGAATAAACCCAGTAAACACCTCATGAATCATAAGTTTTTGAAAGGTACAAGGTGCATTTTTTAAACCAAAGGGCATGACTGTAAACTGATAGTGTCCTCCATCTGGAGTGCTAAATGCTGTCAAGGGTTTTGCCCTTTCTATTAAGGCGATTTGCCAATAACCACTTCGCAAATCCAGAATGGAACAAATTTTTGCCGTTCCAAGTTCTTTCAATGTGTCGTTAATTTTGGGTAGTTGAACACTTTTATCAGCTGTGATAGAGTTAAGTCGTCTAAAATCTACACAGAACCTAGGTTTTTTATTGGGCCTTTCAATAATTACGGGCGACGATGAGAAAGGTGAAAATGATGGCTCAATAACACCTTTAGAGAGCATTTCTGCTATTTGTTCATTAAGAATATTTTTTTTTCTTTCACTTATAGGGTATGGTTTAATACTGAAACATTGGTCTTTAATTATTCGAATGTCGTGTTTAACTGTGTGTGTTATGGACTATTCAGCCGGATCGTGAAATAAGTGGTTAAATTTTTTTTAAATTTCTTGATATGTTTTACGAATGTCTGGTAGCAAGTGATTAATAGGAAAGTGATGAATTACTTCTGATTCATTATTAGAAATAAAAGAAAGAAAAACTGTTGTTCTATGCTCAGTACCTAAATATATACAATTTCTAATAGTATCAAAGATAACTTTGTGCTGGAGAAACCAAGGATAACCCAAAATACAATCATCTTGTAAATTTTCCATTACAAGAAATCTGGATGTAAGCTTTTGTTCGGAAAGAGTGTATGTAATATCATGATAACCTTGAGTATCTGTAACAATATCTCCGCAACCAAATTTCAGTGGAACTTGTAACGTTTTATAACTCCTATTAAAAAATTTTGAATTAATAATATTTACATTGGAGCCTGTGTCTAAAAGAGCCTTGACCTTGTTTAAGCCTAAATGAATAACAATTTTAGGTAGGTTAGTTTTAATTTGATTTATTTGTGTAGTCATAAATGCTGAATTGACGCAGGCCCCATGCCTAATTAGTTTTTTGGAAAAGGAAGAGCAGCCGCTTCATCCTGCCAACTCGTACTACTATGAGCATTTGGCAACACCCCAGTATTATGAATTTTTGGTATAGCTCCTGTATTTCGTGTTTTTTGTTGCTGGTCGTCTTCCTTTTTTAAATTGTATGGGTTTTGTGAGCATTCACTGTGGAAGTGCCATTTATTGCAATAGCGACATCTAGAAGGAGGGACGCTTCCCTGGCTTCGATTAAAGTTACTTTTTCCATTGCCATAAGTTTGATTAGACTTTTTTTTATCTGACTCATAACTTATTGAAGTTGAAACTTCCAGTAAATCTCTTTCAATAGCTGTTGTTATTACTGTCAGAGACTCGATAGAATCAAAAGTAATTCCTCTTATTCGAGAACGTATTTCAGGTAAAAGTTGTTCTATGAGTAAATTTAACAACAACTCTTCAGAAGCTTTTGTAAAAAGTCGATGAAACAAGCATCTTTTCCTTGTAATAAAGATATTTACATCCTCATTTAAGGATTGTAGTTCACCGTATAGTTGGGCTTTAAGCTGGGTAAGATAAGCGACTGAATTAAATCGTTCCTTGAAGTTATTTTTAAACATATACCAAGTTAAAGGAATAGATCTGTAAGTTTCAAACCACTGTAATGCTTTATCTTTTAGGAATTTTGCAGCAAATTCAGTTTTTTGGTAATCTGATATATCATTTTCACTAAAATATTTTTCTAGTTTATCCAAAAACGAAATCGGATTTTCGATATGATTTCCAGAAAATTGTATTTTGAGTTCATCGGATTTCTTTAAACTTTTAGCAATAGTTTCTATAGCAGCAAGAAAGGCTGATGTTAAGTCTAGATTTTTATTATCTGAGATTGAAAAGGGCTTTGGATAGTTGTTGTTGCTGAGTTGATTACAAGCTATGTCATTTAAATTTGAACTAGTAAAATTTGTTAAAGTACTACGAATAACTACACTCTCGCCTGTTTCCTCCAATATTTCATATGAATCATAAAATATTTCATCGTGACTATTTTCCGCTATTTTCAGTTAAATAATTACAGAAAGCGGATTCCTACTTTTCCTATAAAACTGCTGTCTCGGTATAAATTTAAACGAAAACTTACTTTAAAGGTTGCTGGTCAATCGTGGGTCGTGAACACACCAATTCACCTTCAATAAATCACGTTGGGCGCCATGTTATCGCAAAGGTCTTCACCGACAATGAAACGCAGTCTTCAAGAACGTACGAAATCCAAACTCTTGAATGCACTCCTCTTCTTATAAAAAAATGTATTCTCCCTGTTTTTTTTAATATCCTGACAAACATGTCAAACAAACCATCTCCTGGACATTTTTTATAGCCCAGGACTTTTTTTCTAAATTACGACAACACTATCTACTATTACTATATCTCCTTCTGTAATCCAGTTTCTATATTCATTATTATCAACCAATTGTTGCCGTAAGATTGCTGCATCATTATTAGATGCATCAAAAAAATAGGGACTATTGATTGATAAAATATATCCGTCAGGAGCTACTGTAATTTCTGGCTTAACTTAATATTCCTTCTTAAAATAGCAATAGGACTGACGTAATATTCTAAAATTACAACTTTTTTCAATTGAGTTATATGTACAATCGACATAAAATATGGCCTTTGGAATATTTGCTATAGGGTTGTAAAGCGCGTTTACGAATTCAGGGACATGATTTATGATATAGTTTTCTCTGGTTATTGATCTAAATCTAATATTACTAGGTAAAAATCTTTAAAGCAGGGACATACGGACATTAGATAATGACTATACTAGTGACTTGTCGGGATGAATAATTAAAAAGTAATTTTATGAACTCATCTGACAATCCATGTCTTAGTTTAACAAGGAAAGCAAGTAAATCTTTTTGAGCAATGCTTCTTAAGTTACCATATTGTTCTATTGGTTCACAAAATTCATATAATTCTTGAAAATTCTCTTTAGAAATTGAAGTTAAATATATAAATTCTTCTAAACTAAAAGTATTTATGTTTTCCCAATTTTTTAAATTATTATTAGCATTAGCAGCCGCTCTTAAACTAGACAAAAATTGCTGAATATTAACGATGAGGAATGGTCTATAAACAAAACGCAAACCAGCATGTAAATTAATCATTATTAAACCCGAATGATTTAAATGAATGTCACAAATCTTCAGATATTCGGGTACATAAATATTTGAACATTTACTTGTGCGTTACAAATTATAACGAACTAAGTGGGGTGTTAAAACATTAAGTCTTAGGCAATTTGGATCATTTTCAATATTTCTAAGTTCCTGTGTAATTGCGTGATAACAGTTTAAACATAATCTTACTTCTTGTAGATTATCGACTGCAGGATGCCCGGCAGCTTGTCTTCTAAAATTAGCAATGTTAAGCACATCTATATTATTGTCCCCGTCTAAACGAACAGTGAGTCGAAGTTGAAAGTGTCTATTGCAAACATAACAGCTAATCATATTTGCAAACGCCATATTTGCAACAATATTTATTTAAAACACTAATACAGAAAGGTATAATGCTCGCTTAAAGTAATACAAACGTCATTTATTATAAAAGTCAACAATGTGTTCAATTATTCGGAAAATATTTAATCTATATATATATATATATATATATATATATATATATATATATATATATATAAATCAAGTGTAAGCATGTTTATATATCCTATAAGGTTGTTGGTATATTCACCACTATTTAGAATTTACTAATAAAATCTATCAATCGTCTAAAACTCATAGGTTACAAAATATACAGGGTAATCAATTTTTGTGAAAATCTTCGAAAAAATTATGTATTATCATAGTAGATATAAAAAAGCAAAACTTCAGGCATTCAGACAGTCTTTAGCTTTATATTTTATCATTACGAGTATACAGGGTGATTCTTAACATGGTATCAGATCCAAGTCGATTTAAAATGCCTTAGTTGTGTCGATTACAACAAGCTTAACGTCTGAAGTAAAAAATTACGGAGTTACAGGATGTTAAAGATTATCTATATTTCCAAGTTTAAATCATTAAAAACTTAACAAAACGACTTGCATGCCTTGGCATAATGAAAATATAAAAACAGGCAGGTTATTCGAAAATTACGAATATTTTATTACCCTATATTCATATCATATTGTTTTGAAAAGCCCTTGAAAAATCAAGAGAGGAACAGTAGGTAAGCTGTAAACTATAAAAATATCAACAAATGTTTCGTAAAAATTAAATTACAATAATATGTCTGCTCGACTTATGTTAAATATTTGAAACCAATAACATGAAAATACTATTTCTTATATGAATGAGTACCAATAAGTAGATATGACATTTATACTTCATTGTGTGCATAACTATTACTCAATGGATTTCCTAGAAGAAAACTCGCAATGAAACAGTAGTTAAGAAATGAATAAGTTCCCAGATTTTTCTGCTCATTGACTACTTCATTCTGAGTCTCCATTAAATGTTTTTAATTTCTAGTTATTCCAAAAACTATGTCAGTTTGACAAAGTTTGGTATTGGCTATTTAAAATATTAATGTATGTATATTTATAATCTTTTTCGATAAAGAACTCACAAGCAATTTATTTTCTAATATTTGGCAATAATTTTATATATTGTTGATTTTTCCACCTTGCAAGTCCAACTGTAACCATCCTTCTAAGAATGCAACTTAAAACAGAATGTATTGGGGGCTTTACCTCATTGGTGGAGTGAATGGAGCTCATAATCTTATTTAAATATACAATACAAAGAGGCACTTATGACAATACTCGAGCCAAATAAACCTGTAATCCGATCATAAATCATTTCTGCACATCCTACTGAGACCTACCATATAATCAACTTGTTGTACCGAAATAAAGTATGACTCTGTATATGGACTTATACTATTTTTTTGATGAACAATTATTTTCTATTTTTTGGCAACAATTTCAACATTTTGTTGATTTAACTTACATATTCAACCGCGATCACCCTGTAAGTACAATTTTTTTTCCCTTTGCAAATACTACAAGGGGTATACTCTTAATCTAAAACAGTATGTCAAAATATTTAATATAAGATATTTCTCTTGAAAATATCTACTTATGTCAGTATATATTTATTGTTTAAAATTCATATATTTGGTACATATTAAGTTATATTTGGAAAACTAGTCATATGATCTAATTTTACCAATAAGAATTTTGAACGAGTACATCGAGTACTATAGGATATCAAATATTGAGAGACTTTGACGGTGATATTATTTTTTTCGGTATTTTAGCTATTTTTGTTCGGTGGGAATACCTACTTTGACCAAAAAAGATTTTCCGAATCATTAATCACCCTGTAAGGTACAATATTTTAATTGTAGTAGTTAAGTATGTATTTTTACTACAGAGAATGAGCCAAAAACTTTCAAAAATATTTAAGGGTGATTTATGGTGTTCATTTTAAAGAACTAGGGATTTCTAACTTCAAAACCCTGTATCTCAAAATCTAGTCATAGGATACGATTGAGCCCATGGACACTTTTGATGGGGACATCAAGTTATTTAACATATTAAAAATTCAGACATTTTGACGGTACTCCCGTTTGCATAAGAAAAGTGCGTGGTCCTTTGGAAGTTCATTCACTGTCAGATTTTTTTATCAACTTTCATATTCTTGTTTTTCGTCTCCACGGATATTACTCACTTATCATTATCATTATCATTTTTTGACATTTTTCCAAAAAATTAAATTTGCTGTACAGGATGATATTTTTTTAGTTTATTATTTACACAAATATACATTTTATTGACTAATATTTTCTTTTAATTCATAATGATTCCTTATCATGAGAATATATACCATAAACCGTATTAGAATTTTTATTTAAATAAACGAAATATATTTTAGCTATAAATATAACTTAGTAGATTAAACTAAATTATGTTTTTGTCAGAATACCAGAAAATATGCTTAAAGTAATATTTCTAATTATTTTTATAACTTTTTATGGACTTTCTTAATGTTCTTAATTTCTTAATGTTAGAAGATGTAATATAAACAATTATGTACGAGACAGGGGCGATATGCGCATGGTGTCATGGCGGCCCTGACGTCATTCGTAGAGTTAGTCGAGTTGGCGAGAAGCATATATGACAGATGCACGTTGCAAGTGTTTGTAAGTCGTTTACAGTGCTTTATATTATTTTAGGTGGATATTTGTATTATAATGTGTTGTAAACTTTGTTCTTTGTGAGTGATATTAGTGTAAAACTTATGCAATTTTAAGATGTAACAGTAACAATCAAAGCAAAGGATTTAAAGAAGATATTGATTTTTGCTTACCCCGACAGTATGAGGTTAGTACTGCAGTGAGCCACGTCCCTCATTAATTAAAATTTATATTTCATTAGCATATTATTAAAAAAAATTGCTAAATAGGGAATTGTTATTGGCAATGCTATTTCCCTTTCTCCCTGGAAATTTAACCTCCAGCCTTCCTTGCAGTGGTCTGTGGACCTGCAGATTAATTTAAATAAGAAAACTGTTTTGTGTGTTCAAGCACTTTTAACTGGGAACTCTACCCTTTGGCTGAACATGTCGCAATATACTGCAAAGGTGAAATTATATATGTCGCAGAAAAAGAAAAATATTTCAACAAGTTGTACTCGATGAAAGAATTAAAAACCTGTCAGTGACTATGTCCAGAAAAAATGCAGTGACATTTTATTTTTATTTTGTATATACATCCACCATGTAGGACTTATTTATATTTGGTGCATTATTTTTATGTTCTGCGTTATACTATATGTATAAAAAATAGTTTTTAAAACCTATTTTTGGTATCTTACTTATAAATAAATTCTTTTTTTTATATAAAATAATCAGTTAAATATCAATTTGGTATGTTATGTTATATTGGGAATAGGTTGTTAATACACTGCGACCTAAAAGATCCATTGTGCCCTCTTCCGTCGCTAATGCAGCAAGGAAATGCCTATAATGACCCTTCCCATCCTATCTTCTTAACATATTGCGTGCTAAGCCTAATTCACGAAATTACCGCTGGGGGCCACACACGTTTTTTCCACATTATTTTTTTATTAATTTTTGAATTTTGAATTTTTGTTTTTTTGTTTTTGAGTGTCATTCCTATATGAATGACGCAGTCCCTAGGGAAATTTACTAGAATTTTTCTTCAGGATGCCACGTTATTCAAATATGTATGACAGCTTTTGATTTAGTTCTCTTTTGTTTCAGATTTGAATTCGTGAACTGCTGAGTTTAGAAGTGTTTATTAAACTATAAATAAGACAATTGAAGTGTTTAACTAAAAAAGACTATAGAAGTGTTTACCAAACTATAATTAATGTTAAAACGCAGGAAAGTTTTATCCGGTGCAGACCTGAAAAAAATTACAAACGAACTAGTTTTTGAAAATGAAAATAGTGCTTTAGATTTTGACTCCGATGATTCCGTGGCGGATCCAGTATGAAAAATTGATCATAAGAAAAATCCAGTTTCTCAACCAGATTCAGAAGAATTATCTGACGAGGAATTCAATGACAATATTGATATCGAAAATGTTCTTCGGGAAATGGTTTTGGAAGAAGTTGCAGAAGATGAAGAAGAGAATGACACCATGACAGATGAAGAAGTGTTGCCATTGAATTCTGGTTGGACTGAATGTGTAGGCCGGCATAAAGAATTTCCCTTTACTGACCTCCAGGGGCTTCAGGTCAATTTTTCAGCTAACATTTCTCCATTTGAGGCGTATTCCCTAATTGTGGACGAGGAAGTAATAGACTTGCTGGTTACTGAGACCAACAGGTTTGCATAACAGACTTTAGCATCAAAACCACAAAAAAAATATTCACGTATAAATAAGTGGATACCCACTGATACCGTTGAAATGATGAAATTTTTAGGCTTGACATTATGGATGGGTTTAGTAAGGCATTTACAAACTAGATCTTCCACGTTTAATCATGTCTAGAAACCGTTTTCAGATGTTTCTTAGCATGTTACACTTCAATGATAACGGAACGATTCAACAAAGAGACCGTACTGGAAAAATTCAGCCTCTAGTTGATCTACTGCAGAGAAAATTCCAAGAATTTTTTTACCCCGGTGAAGAAATTGTTGTCGGTGAAACCCTAGTGCCCTGGAGAGCGCCTCTAATATTCAGGCAATATATACCCAACAAAGCTCATCGGTATTGCATTAAATTATTCAAAATCTGCTCTTCAGATGGATATACCTGGGCTTTTAAAACATATTCTGGTAAATCGGCAACAGGAAAACGCGAAGTTGGATTAGCTAAAAAGGTCAGTGTTGAACTGTGGGCACAACTGTTAGATGGAGGTCAAACACTATATGTAGATAATTTCTATACTAGCTATGAATTAGCGAATACATTACTAAATAGACCAACGCATCTTGTAAAAACAGTCAGATCATCAAAAAAGAACATACCCAAGGAAGTTCTGCTGCCTAAAATTACAAAATGGGAAGTGATATCTCGGGAAGATCAAAATAGTATCGTTTTCCTTAAGTGGAAAGACACCCGTGACGTGAGAAGACTATCCACGAAACACGCACTAGTTTTGGTTCCAGTTTATCCACTCAAGCTCAGCTTCCTACTAATGCACAACCATCCACATCTAGGGCAAATCCTACACCAGATCTGACTATCCAGAGCAATACCGATGATGAATCCGACATGAAAATGAGCCAGTTATCCAAACCGTGCGAAGAAAATCTAAACGTGCAACAGAAAAGCCAATGGCTGTTCTTGCTTATAACAAGGGAAAGGCAGGTATAGACCTGTCTGACCAGATGGCTTCCTATGCTACAACGCTAAGAAAAGGGGTCAAATGGTACAGAAAACTCGCAATGGAACTCTTTTTGAGAACAGCCATTGTGAATGCTTGGGTGTTGTACAAACACGCAACAAAAAACAAAACAAAAATTATTAAATTTCGTGAGGAGATAGTATTAGCATACCTAAATATGCCAGAGCAAGGAGGACAACCCCAAACACCAAGGACTGCACCAATAACAAGGACAGTAGCTCATTATTACCGTCTTTTAAGCAGAGTCAATGTGGCAGGGACGAAGCTGAGAAGAAAATGTTCTTCCTGTTACGCGAGAATCCAAGAAGAAGGTGGTCGTATGGAGGCTAAACGTCAGGCTAAAATGGTTTATACATTTTGTAAGAAGTGCCCTGGGCAGCCCCAACTGTGTTTGTCTTGTTTTAATATTAAACATGAATAATTAATAGAGTTCATTTTTATAAAAAATCCATTTTTTGCATTTTGATGTTCTGAGTTTTTATCTTTCCGGTTTTTTTAGAACCAAGTATAGCGAAATGTTTTTCAGGGGCCACACTTTTATTATTCCATTTAAATTGTACGTCTCTGTCATTCATATATGAATGCCGTGAAATTAAACCGTTCAAGGTCTGTCATACATATATGAATGACGCGGCCTCCTGGGAAAAATCACTGTCATTCAAATATGAATGACGTGGCACGCAATGTGTTAAGGAAGTGTGGGATTTGGAGTGGCTTTAATTGGGTAATATAATGTAGGTAAATAAGTCACCAGTTGCAAATCCTAATCAGGTAAAAATTTCCGGCGTTCCCAGATGCGAGATTTTTACCCAGGGTCCCCAGTTAAGAAGTTCTTAGTTGTGAAGATACCTTTCTCATTATAAAAACTATTAGTTAGAAGTCGAATTTTATTTAAAATTAAAAATAAATCATTAAAAAGAAAAAAGAAAAACTATTAAAATAAATATTTCTTTTATGTGTATGTCTGAATTTATTTCCCTTCATAGCTCTTTAATATAATAATATCCTTAGATATTTCATCTTATTTAAAAAATACTACCCTTTAATATTCATTAAATTTCTGTAAATAGTATATATTTTTCTCACACTTTGTCATATTTTTAAATTCGCGCTTATACAAACTCTACGTGTGGCCGACCTAGTAGTTTTAAAACAGTTGATATCCTATCTTTAATTTTTTATACCATGTATACGGGGAGGACCTTAATAATGGTCGCCTAAAAGTTCATAAAACTCTAATACCTATTAGACCCGTAGTCAGTTTTATTAACTCACCAACTTTAAAACTCTTTACTTAAACCACTTTCTTAGAGGGGATACAAATTTCTTTAACTTTTACTCCACTCAGATGTAGCCAAAACAATATCTAACAACATGATTCTACTAACTGTAGATATTATCACCCTTTTCTTCAGTATACCTCAACAAGAATAAATCCCTCTAGTAAGATTATTTAATAATATCAGTTTTATACCACGTCCTAGACAAAGAGCTGTCGAAAATCAGCATATTTAAATAATGTCAGACAGCCAAGCGGCACTTAAGGTCATATCCAGTCAGAAAGTTACATCGAGGTTGGTATGGGAATGCATCGAAGAACTAAGAATACTGGCAGACTGAAATAGAGTAAAACTATTTTGGGTGCCAGGTCACCAAGGGATCGAAGGCAACGAAAAGGCTGATGAACTTGCAAAAAGGGTGTCAAAAGAAACACCGGAACCAGACACAAACCTGGGAGTACCAAAAAGTACAGTCCGGGGTTTTATTAACGACTGGATTCGGGAACAACATGTTAACTATTGGGGAAGCGCCCCGAAACAGGCACATGAAAAAGCCTTCATAGGCATACCATGTCCCAAAGGAACTGGAGAAATAATCTTTATGAATAGGAACCGGTTGAAAGTGATAAAAGGGTTCCTGACTGGGCACGCCCCAGTACAGGGACACTTGAACAAAATTGGCATGTACAATGGGGAACTCATGTGCCGACTATGTCACAAGAAACCAGAAACGGCCAAACACATACTGTGCAAATGCGAAGCTCTAGATCGTATAAGCCAGGCACTTTTTGGACAACCCCAGGTTGATCCAACAACGTATAGAACCCACTGACCCAAGGATCTGTACAAACTTGTACAAGGTACAATGGTGAGAGAGTGGGTGCTATGAACTAACATGGGGTAAAACACAGCCAATAGGCTTCAGTGTTATTTGGAGACATAGACGAGCCCAGGAGAAAACAAAAAAAACGCCCTAGAAATCGTCTTTATATTAGGTTTAACTCTCCAAAAATATCATTTGAATCTTACACTAAATTCTATAAACAAACTACAGGACGAGCTATGGATTCCAGTTTATCTTCATTATTAGCCGAAATTTTAATGAATAACATTCAATATGTCAATTGTCCCATTATTAAGAATAAACTCATTTTTATTAACCTACTTCATTAACGGAAAAGGTTCTTAATTCGTATATTATATATTTTTTATGTATGTTTAGCGATATTTCTTTACAACCTTATCCGATTCTATGATTGCTAGAAATAGGGTAACTCGGAGGTGATCTCATATACATTTGGTCAGGATCTGATAATAAAATCTATAAGAAAATCAGCAAACTCAATTTGAGATAGTATCTGCACCATTTTAGAGTCGGTTTCTTAAAAGTACTTTTTTTACTTGTCTATTGTACAGTTTTATTTTAGGATGACCATAACGATGCCAATAATTCTCCTAACTTTCTAAATCATTCACATTCTAAAATTAAATTAATTATTTAATTTAAAATTAACTTTAAATTCTCTTATTTAGATCTAATATGTAGAAATGCTCGAAATAATTAGTTGAATTTTGAAATTTATCTAACTACTACAACGAGTAATTATCTAACACAAAAAAAATACCCCTCATCTTCGTGAGTTCAAAAAAATTTATGTAAACCATTAAGGCACTAATTATTGTATTATAAGTAAAAATTGCAGTGCGTTACGATGTGTCATCGTGTCCGTCGCCAATTCAGTCTGTCATTTCTAAAGCACGGCATGTACAATTTGTAGTACAACAAATTGTATATCTCTGGTTAATTTGGCATTAATTCACCAGTGTACCGAAGGCATTAGGATGAACCTACTTCAATATTTTGAAATCAATAAAGATCCTAATTATTGTATCTGTAAAAAGGCCTACATTTTAAAACATTAACTTTTTTGCAAAATGAGTCTACCGGCATACTATTCTAATATTATTGTGTTGTTAATATAATATTTTTGTTTTATTTAACTATACATGGTGTTTGTTAATTATTGGTGTATTTTTGTATTGTTAATTGGTTCAGATAGAAAAATTTATAATTCACCATCTTTGTAAATCCTACTAAATTGACTAAGAGAGTAGCCAATTGTCAACATCTCCAAATTTTGTAAATTTATTTTTTGGTAGAAGTATTTTCCTTTGAAAAGATGAGTTAGATCGACTTCTACTAGATCCAACGGTTACTTACCCTAAATTTTGGAGTATTTAATTGACAGCGATAATAATTAGCTTTTGTCATCTCACCATCAATGTCGATATCTTCTGAACCATTTTCTAACAGAAACTCGAAAATCTCGTCACTTCAATTTTTTGTTCAAGAAGCTTCAGGTACCCTTTATGACGGCTTCATCTACCTTCTCGAAAGACGTACTTTGTAGATATAGGTCCTTCATGAACTTTTCGATACCATTAACACCGCGTCGACCTATTTAGCAATTTCTAATTATAACCTAAAATTAAAAATTAGTCTAATGCAGACTGATGTTTAATAAGACACTGACAAAACATCTTATTTATTTTTCTTAAAAACAAACATACTAAAATTTTCATTGAAATAACAATACAAAAATACAAGACAAATAATTCCTATCCTATTTCAAAAACATAAGGTGTTATATTTTTAATTTTTTTAGAATTTTTCAACTATTTCCGATACGGGTTTAACAAATAGAATGAAATTTTAGTGTTACAATATAACCAAAAAAGTACATATATAAAAGACGCTCTCAAAATTTTTAACGCAAAATATAATCGTCACTAACTTTTTCACTTTTTGATAGAAGAACTAGCATTTGATAGCATTTAAATTAATATAATTAAAAGCACAGTTTAATTTCGTCTTCGTTTAGCAGCTACAATTTTATTAAACTCTGTTAAATATCAAACAAAAAATAAAACTATAAAAAAATCTATTATGATAGTGTCATCTTCATTAACTTTTCACAGTTTGATACTGTTGATTGTTTTCCAAATAACCTTCTAAATTTTTTTTATGATTGTAAAATTGAATCCCCTAGCATTTTAGAACTATTTATTTTATTTTTGGGTAATGAATCATCCCACAAGCGATGTCACATCTTTTTTGACAAACCCTGTATACTTATTTAAGAATAGTTTTATTATTAGTCTTATAATAATTAGCATGTATGCTTTAATCAATACATTTTTGTAAATGATTTATGAATAATAAACACTTTATAAATTTAGAATTTATGCTTTATGACTTTTTAAATACATTTTTGTAAAGTCTTAAGAAAAAAAAACACTTTTTAAATTTTAATTATTTTATTCATATTTGGGAAAGTACATTTTACAATAATAAATATTTTTTTAATTATTCATATCTATTTTATTCATTTCGTATTTAAGAAGATGTATCACGTAAGTATTAATTAAATTATAAATATCAAAATTATTATGACCACAAAAATTCTGAGTCCGGACCTACTTAAGGCGCCATTTTGTTGATATCCTAATGTCAGTCTAGTAGAACCACATTATTTTTAACATTTGTACGAAATGTCATGTCTTCTCCCTACTAACATTCTGAGTCCGGACCTACTCAAGGCGCCATTTTGTTGATATCCTAATGTCAGTCTAGTAGAACCACATTATTTATAACATTTGTACGAAATGTCATCTCTTCTTCCTACTTACTCGATGCCCTAACCTTAACATTTTTGTATTTATTTCAAATTTTGAAAAAATACAATTTTTTTTATCTTTTACTTGCTAACTACTCTTGATCTTTCTTCGTTTTGTTTTAAGCCTTTAATACGTCTTATACTTATGTCTTTAACGAATTGTTATTTTTTAATATAGACTTTTACTTATTTTCTCATACTCTGTATATATTTAGTGTTATTCTATTTTATTTTACACACATTCGCTCGAATATTGTAATTCATATTTTGACTCTTTTCACATTTCTTCTGGATTTGACAAGATAGACAATTGATATTTTGTTTTTAACTTTTCGGGGCTGGCAAAAATTTAATACGCAAATTGTTTCCAGTATACTAAAAATCTGTACTTGAAATTGGTAAAACGTATCTAAGATTAAACTGAAGAATCCTAGAAAGGGTTATACCCATTTTTATCAATTTTTCACCCTCAATCCGTTGGAATATTTCTTCTCCACTTAAGGTTCATTCTTGTTAAGGGTCTACCTACACTCTTTTCCATCTGATAGTTATTCTTGTTTCCTGCTGTTTCTTTGATAATCAACTCTTTTTCCCCGCTTCGTCAGTGTTCGCTCCTTTTATTGAAGTTTGTATCTACTAGCTCCAAATTTTTTCAAACACAATTACTACTTCTTATTAAAAAAAAATGTTTGAAAAAGTAAATTAAATTACTTTTAGCCTTATGTGAAATTTACAATTTTTCAAATAGCGAATTAGTTCTTAAAAAAAGGGTTAATTTGAATCTGGACTTGCGAATCGAAGGGTACGTGGTTAGAATCCTACTGATAACTGAGATTTTTTTTAATATTATTTGTTTTTTTTTAAATAATTCTGATGCAGAGGTAAGTGTTGTAATTCCTTAGGATATAGTCTAAGATCCGAAATAAGATCGATTTTCACCCATTTGTTTAATAGATGAAAGTTTCTTTTATATTAAATAAAATATTTTCATAAATATATATCGCATATTTTATTTAATAAAAAAAAACTTTTATTCATTAAAAAAATGGGTGACGGTCGACCTTACTTACGGATCCTGGACTAATACGTTGTAAAGGAGATTGAGAGACCATTAGAAATTAAAAATATATTTTATAGCTTTTTAACATTAACATTCGACTACTATTATTTTATAACTATAATAAGTGTAGTATTCCTTGTTATTGTTAAATGTTGCACGGCAATGCGCAAATATAGTTATAAAATAATAGAAGTCGAATGTCAATGTTAAAAAGCTATCAAATATATTTTGAATTTTTAATGGTCTCTCATTCTCCTTTACAATGTATCCTAAGGAGATACAACAGTAAGATTTCCCACTTTGACCATTTTTGGGTACTAATTAACAATGCTGTTCCTAAAGTGGCGCCGGAAATAGTAACAAAGCGTTTCTATATGGGTATAGACTACAAATACACTCCATAACAAAAATTATATAAATTTCTTGAAACATTCTTTAATTCGATTTCGCCTTATATGGCAAATGAGTACAAATATCCGGTAAACATGGGAAGAGACAAGCATAGAAACAGAGTCGATTTGCCAAGCCAAATAATTTTTGTCAGAATAAAAATAAGGTAAGATATGTATACTAAGAATAGGCACTATCTAGCCCGATTTGTGAAATTATCCGAGTGTGCCAATCACTAATTTCTAATAAACTAATAATTATTCTCATATATGTTTTGGTGAGGGTGCATCGCTGGTTATTGACTGTGGTAATCCAATCAGCGGAGAAGCTCTGGCCTACCGCTCATCAGCGCTTTGCCGACAATTTGCCGTCATTAATACCACTGCCATCATTATTATGGTTTAAATTGTTAAATACGAGTATTATTTCAAATGTTTTGCATGTAATCCATCAATTATATTTAAATACCTCCGAAAGTATTAAATGCAATAATGAAGAACCAAATCGTAACAGGTGACTATCAGAGTAATGTAGGGCAGATGTTTTAAGTTCACTAAGGTTTAGTTCATTTATAGCGGAATATAGATTTTCTTTAGTAAAACAATGCTCAGGGTTTAAATATTGATAGAATTAACGATTTATTTCTACTTTTATATTATGAACTATTAATTCTTGCTCACTCGAAAATATGTGAAAAATATCAAATGCACAAAAATTCAAAAATCCTATGGTCTTCTTTATAAATATCCTCTTAATTTCTATATTGTATTTATGGGTCAAATATTATAATAGCAAGAATAATAATGTCTACTTTTAATCTAGACGAATTGTAAATTGTTAGATAGAAAAACAATAAATAATTAGGTACTTGATTACTTTTTTAACTTTGTTACATCAATGTAGTAGGAACAGCGTCTCTATTTAGACGAACCTGATATTTAGAACTATTTAAAAAATAAGTTTTTGGAACATAATACACCATATTTGATGTAGTTCAGTAACTGAAGACCTGAAAATATGCAAAGCTGTCATTAAGTCAATCCAGATTTCCTTTGAGGCTCAATTCATAGGTCTTGACGGTTGCTTTCAAGGGCGAAAACTTTTACCAACACTGCTGGGTCGGAAAGGGCACAAAATGGCCCCTAAAGTCCGAAAAAATTGTTTCCCGCTAATATCTGCCAAAATCTACAAATTAGTCAATTTTTGTTTAAATAAAAACTGAAGATCGTATCATTATCTAAACAAATGGTCCCTACCATTTTTTTCGCAAGACGAATATTTTTTTCGACCTTGGAAGCGACAGCCGAGACCCAAGAGTTGAGCCACAACGGAAATCTGGACCGACTTAATGACAGGTTGGTCCCTTCAGTTACTGGACTAATAGGTAACCAAGAAATTCTATTTACAAAATTTATTAATTTTATACGTTTTTTTCTGGATCCCGTGGAAATCTGCAATAAATAAATAAAAGTTTGTTTATTATGTAGATATATAAATTAGAATGTAATTTTTATTATTTATTTATTTATTTATTTATTTATTTATTTATTTATTTATTTATTTATTTATTTATTTATTTATTTATTTATTTATTTATTTATTTATTTATTTATTTATTTATTTATTTATTTATTTATTTATTTATTTATTTATTTATTTATTTATTTATTTATTTATTTATTTATTTATTTATTTATTTATTTATTTATTTATTTATTTATTTATTTATTTATTTATTTATTTATTTATTTATTTATTTATTTATTTATTTATTTATTTATTTATTTATTTATTTATTTATTTATTTATTTATTTATTTATTTATTTATTTATTTATTTATTTATTTATTTATTTATTTATTTATTTATTTATTTATTTATTTATTTATTTATTTATTTATTTATTTATTTATTTATTTATTTATTTATTTATTTATTTATTTATTTATTTATTTATTTATTTATTTATTTATTTATTTATTTATTTATTTATTTATTTATTTATTTATTTATTTATTTATTTATTTATTTATTTATTTATTTATTTATTTATTTATTTATTTATTTATTTATTTATTTATTTATTTATTTATTTATTTATTTATTTATTTATTTATTTATTTATTTATTTATTTATTTATTTATTTATTTATTTATTTATTTATTTATTTATTTATTTATTTATTTATTTATTTATTTATTTATTTATTTATTTATTTATTTATTTATTTATTTATTTATTTATTTATTTATTTATTTATTTATTTATTTATTTATTTATTTATTTATTTATTTATTTATTTATTTATTTATTTATTTATTTATTTATTTATTTATTTATTTATTTATTTATTTATTTATTTATTTATTTATTTATTTATTTATTTATTTATTTATTTATTTATTTATTTATTTATTTATTTATTTATTTATTTATTTATTTATTTATTTATTTATTTATTTATTTATTTATTTATTTATTTATTTATTTATTTATTTATTTATTTATTTATTTATTTATTTATTTATTTATTTATTTATTTATTTATTTATTTATTTATTTATTTATTTATTTATTTATTTATTTATTTATTTATTTATTTATTTATTTATTTATTTATTTATTTATTTATTTATTTATTTATTTATTTATTTATTTATTTATTTATTTATTTATTTATTTATTTATTTATTTATTTATTTATTTATTTATTTATTTATTTATTTATTTATTTATTTATTTATTTATTTATTTATTTATTTATTTATTTATTTATTTATTTATTTATTTATTTATTTATTTATTTATTTATTTATTTATTTATTTATTTATTTATTTATTTATTTATTTATTTATTTATTTATTTATTTATTTATTTATTTATTTATTTATTTATTTATTTATTTATTTATTTATTTATTTATTTATTTATTTATTTATTTATTTATTTATTTATTTATTTATTTATTTATTTATTTATTTATTTATTTATTTATTTATTTATTTATTTATTTATTTATTTATTTATTTATTTATTTATTTATTTATTTATTTATTTATTTATTTATTTATTTATTTATTTATTTATTTATTTATTTATTTATTTATTTATTTATTTATTTATTTATTTATTTATTTATTTATTTATTTATTTATTTATTTATTTATTTATTTATTTATTTATTTATTTATTTATTTATTTATTTATTTATTTATTTATTTATTTATTTATTTATTTATTTATTTATTTATTTATTTATTTATTTATTTATTTATTTATTTATTTATTTATTTATTTATTTATTTATTTATTTATTTATTTATTTATTTATTTATTTATTTATTTATTTATTTATTTATTTATTTATTTATTTATTTATTTATTTATTTATTTATTTATTTATTTATTTATTTATTTATTTATTTATTTATTTATTTATTTATTTATTTATTTATTTATTTATTTATTTATTTATTTATTTATTTATTTATTTATTTATTTATTTATTTATTTATTTATTTATTTATTTATTTATTTATTTATTTATTTATTTATTTATTTATTTATTTATTTATTTATTTATTTATTTATTTATTTATTTATTTATTTATTTATTTATTTATTTATTTATTTATTTATTTATTTATTTATTTATTTATTTATTTATTTATTTATTTATTTATTTATTTATTTATTTATTTATTTATTTATTTATTTATTTATTTATTTATTTATTTATTTATTTATTTATTTATTTATTTATTTATTTATTTATTTATTTATTTATTTATTTATTTATTTATTTATTTATTTATTTATTTATTTATTTATTTATTTATTTATTTATTTATTTATTTATTTATTTATTTATTTATTTATTTATTTATTTATTTATTTATTTATTTATTTATTTATTTATTTATTTATTTATTTATTTATTTATTTATTTATTTATTTATTTATTTATTTATTTATTTATTTATTTATTTATTTATTTATTTATTTATTTATTTATTTATTTATTTATTTATTTATTTATTTATTTATTTATTTATTTATTTATTTATTTATTTATTTATTTATTTATTTATTTATTTATTTATTTATTTATTTATTTATTTATTTATTTATTTATTTATTTATTTATTTATTTATTTATTTATTTATTTATTTATTTATTTATTTATTTATTTATTTATTTATTTATTTATTTATTTATTTATTTATTTATTTATTTATTTATTTATTTATTTATTTATTTATTTATTTATTTATTTATTTATTTATTTATTTATTTATTTATTTATTTATTTATTTATTTATTTATTTATTTATTTATTTATTTATTTATTTATTTATTTATTTATTTATTTATTTATTTATTTATTTATTTATTTATTTATTTATTTATTTATTTATTTATTTATTTATTTATTTATTTATTTATTTATTTATTTATTTATTTATTTATTTATTTATTTATTTATTTATTTATTTATTTATTTATTTATTTATTTATTTATTTATTTATTTATTTATTTATTTATTTATTTATTTATTTATTTATTTATTTATTTATTTATTTATTTATTTATTTATTTATTTATTTATTTATTTATTTATTTATTTATTTATTTATTTATTTATTTATTTATTTATTTATTTATTTATTTATTTATTTATTTATTTATTTATTTATTTATTTATTTATTTATTTATTTATTTATTTATTTATTTATTTATTTATTTATTTATTTATTTATTTATTTATTTATTTATTTATTTATTTATTTATTTATTTATTTATTTATTTATTTATTTATTTATTTATTTATTTATTTATTTATTTATTTATTTATTTATTTATTTATTTATTTATTTATTTATTTATTTATTTATTTATTTATTTATTTATTTATTTATTTATTTATTTATTTATTTATTTATTTATTTATTTATTTATTTATTTATTTATTTATTTATTTATTTATTTATTTATTTATTTATTTATTTATTTATTTATTTATTTATTTATTTATTTATTTATTTATTTATTTATTTATTTATTTATTTATTTATTTATTTATTTATTTATTTATTTATTTATTTATTTATTTATTTATTTATTTATTTATTTATTTATTTATTTATTTATTTATTTATTTATTTATTTATTTATTTATTTATTTATTTATTTATTTATTTATTTATTTATTTATTTATTTATTTATTTATTTATTTATTTATTTATTTATTTATTTATTTATTTATTTATTTATTTATTTATTTATTTATTTATTTATTTATTTATTTATTTATTTATTTATTTATTTATTTATTTATTTATTTATTTATTTATTTATTTATTTATTTATTTATTTATTTATTTATTTATTTATTTATTTATTTATTTATTTATTTATTTATTTATTTATTTATTTATTTATTTATTTATTTATTTATTTATTTATTTATTTATTTATTTATTTATTTATTTATTTATTTATTTATTTATTTATTTATTTATTTATTTATTTATTACTGTCAGTGATGACAAACCATTTAATTTAATTATTATGAAAACTATATCAACATTTTATTATAGTACCACTATGCACTGTGTTTATATTCAATAGGAAACGTTACTTTTGATTTTTTTGCTATCTACACCATTCCTATTTGTGCAAGTGCACTTGGTACACGACGCCATTGTTCTTTTAATATTTTTGAAACGAATAGTTTATATAAGCATTTATAATTAATTATATTGAGATTAAACAGTGCAATAAAATACAAACTGTCACAAGTTAAGGAAGTCTAGTATTAATATGGCCGAAGTGGTGACACTTTTGACCACGTGATTGCGTACATTTCCTATTTTCCCTCCATGGGTACTGCTAAACTGACAGGATGGTAACAAGATGGCGCCTTAGGTGAGTCGGCACTCAGAATTTTTTGTACTGTTTAAATTGTAATTTGGATATTTATAATTAAATGAACACTTATGTGATATAATAAATACAAATTAAATCACGAAAGAGAATTGGCAGTTAGGAAATCCACAATTAAAGATAACATTTAAAACGTGTTTTTCAAATAAAAAATAAATAAAATAGATATTTATAGTTAAAAAAATATTTAATATTGTAAAAGTTACTTCCTTAAATAAAATGTATTTAACAAGAAGTTATATAACATGAATTCTAAATGTATAAAATGTTTATTTTCCTTAGGAAATTTTTAAAAATGTATTAAATAAGTCGTAAAGCATAAATGCTAAATATAAAACTAATAATAAAACTGTTCCCAAATAAGTATACAGGATGTTTCATAAACCTTTAACAACGATGGTGGGGTGATAAAATAAATAAATAAAAAAATAAAGATAATTTTCTGACCGTAGCAGAATTTTATATAAATAAAAATTTCCTTGGTTTATTCGGTCGTTTTTTTTATTTTCTGTTGTTTAGCACAACACTACATATATATTGGAAAATACAATTTTTCCATCTTCTGGTGCAGTCAATTTATAAAATGTATGGGGACGAATACAAACATTTTAAAAAAAAATTAAAATAATAGAACGTCATCTTTCTATTTCACATGAGGCGAACGCATATATATATTTTTTTTTAAATGTTAAAACGCTTATTCGCAAATGACTTGTTTGTACATTAGGTACATTGTACAACTAAAATTTCATTCTTATCGTTAAAGCCGTATCGGAAGTTTAAAAAAAAAAACCTAAAAAATTAAAAACTTTAACACCTTGTATTTTTGAAAAAAAGTATCTGCGGACCCATGTTGACAGAAGCTATTTGTCTAACTTTTGGGTTAGGAATCACACCAGGAGTGATGGTACATGTTTTTTGATAGTAGAGTTAAATGGAACAAAACCACTATACGAGGCCCTTCTTATGGGGCTTCAGTATAAAAATTTTCTGACCCCCATTTTTTAAAACTTTTTTTCATGTCTCTGATCCTCCGAAAATGCAAAAAAAATTCGTCCGGTCGTCTATGTGTATGTATAACGGCACGATAACTAGAACGAAAGTTCTGATTGACTTGCGGTTTTGAGTTTCTTGAATAATTACTTCTAACTTAGAACCCTATTGATATTCAGAATTTTCGATTTATCCTACTTTAATATCAATTTTCTTAAAATCCGCCTATGCATTCCTTATGTGACAATTTTAGGAATTCCAATTATTTCTAACGTCAAAATTCCTAACATTCTCTACACTCCATAAATTGCAAACTTTCTCTAACGACCTGTCAAACAACAGCTGTTGATAGTAAAGGTGTATTTTCTAAGGCGGGTTGCGACCTTCACACTTGGCAATCATAGCCATTTTGGAGGCTATTTTCATTAGTAATTTGTCGCCAGGCCTGCCAATTTATGAAAAATATATAACTAGTTTCTTAAAAATGAGTTTTTTATGGCGGTGCTATTAAGCGTACTACTTTCAGCCATATTAAACTTAAAGGCCTTACCTTATAATTAAATCAATAATTTTTATAATTAGAAACTAATCAAAATGCACACTATCTATAAAATGATAAGAAGAACTGGTTTCGTACAATTTTATCAAACCTTCTTGTGTCACGGACAAGGCGATACTGTGCTTTTTTTTATCAAAATACAATTTTTATAGATAATAGTTATTAAAAAAAAAATAAGATTTTTCTAGGTTGTCTATTACAATAAGGCTAAAAATATTATTATTATTACCATTCTTTCTACTTTAAGGGATACTTTTGTTATTTATGATCATAAAAGGAATTTTTTTTTACAATATTGTTTGTAATATTTGTAATAAACATAATTTCTATTAAATTGACCGTTATGGATAAATTTGAGAAAAAGTGCAAATATTCCTGTAAAATATTGAGTACGGCCCACCTAATCAAAAAGTGTTTAAAATATGAATTACAGATAAACAACAATCAAAACATTATTTTATAACTTCATTGCCAAAGAAAATACTAAAAAGGTTAAATTTTGGAAATTTCCCCAAATATCTTCGTTACGGTCCATTTTAGAGAAATAATGTGTGTATTCGATAAGAAATTTTACACCGAAATATCAAAATTTCAAAAAACTTGACAGACATGCATTAAAACAACTTAAATCAAATTTGCAAAGTTGGCCATGCCAGTTATGCGTATTAGTCAAATTTAAAGTCGTTTAGTCGACGCGAAAACCCGAATTATTATTTTATTTAAAATAAATATAGTGTATTTTTAATGATAATTAGTAGAGCTAGGAATATATACAAAACGCCATATTTTGCATATGTTGCATATATATACAATTTTTGATTTTGAATGCATATATTGACATTTTGTTAATTTTTTGGCATATATCTGACGTACTAATTGGCTGGACATTGTAAAATTATGAGTTTTGGACTAAAACAATATTTTGTGAAATGTCTTTACAGGTCGATTTCCTAAAATTTTGAAGGATTAACTTTTCCTTGTAATAAATTACGGTTAATGGTGTAGGTACTTGAGGAGATTAAATTATAAACACCCTCCTTAAACCAACAAATTTTGATAAATATCCTTTCAGGTGGTTGTATTAATATCTTCAAATTTCTAAATGACTCAGTTTACTTTTAACTTCATTTCAGTCTTTATTGTTGTGTTGTGTTAACCAGTGGGAAAAATGGCAAAATTAATTGAGTCGTTGGTAAAATCTTATTCAGATTTTGTTGTAGAAGGTGATAACCAGGTGTTTTGTAAAACATGTTCTAAAATTGTAGGTACTTTTTTATTTTATATTTTATTTTGACCTTTCACAATGGTAAATCAAACGACAGTTAAAAAAAAAGTAGGGCAACTTTACAACGTACGCATTTATTTAATTTAATTAGAACTTCAACATCTACAGGAATTTATTTGTTTTAGATTTCATGTAAAAAAAAGTTTCAAATCGACCAACACGCGAAAACACCCTCACATATAGCAAAGCAGAAATCTAAAGACACTCGCAGACAAAGTAAACTTCCCTTGAAACAATATTTAGAATCTGAATCGTCTAGAAGTGAACAAGCTATTTTTAATGAAGATTTATGCAAAGCTTTAGTGACTTCGAATATCCCTTTAATACGATTAAATCTTCGATCATTTTTGCAAAAATACTGTAAATGTAATATTCCAGAGCAAATTATATTACGCAAACGTGGTGTTGACAATTTGTATATTGAGACTCGTGAAAAAATTCATGGGATTACCGTTAGGAACATTATTGTGGATGAAACAACAGACTCTTGTGGTCGATATATAGCCCATTTAATGATAGATTTATTACACGAAGAAATGCAAATTGGTCCATATCTAATCGCTTCAAAGCAATTAGATAAAACGAATAACTTGACAATAACTCGTTATATCCAGAAAGAATTGTCTTCCTTTTTTCTTCCGGAAGCCGTTCCAACAGAATAATGTTTATCGCTGTTATCCGATGCTGTCCCGTACATGGTAAAAGTTGCACCAAATTTAAAAATGTTTTATGAAAACTTAAACCATGTTACATGTTTGGCTCATGACCTTTACAGAGTTGCAGAAGAAAATTAGGCCTAACTTTCCTTTAATAAATGATTTAATTAGTAATGTAAAAAAAATATTTCTTAAAGCTCCTCTAAGAACTCAATTGTACAAAGAAAAATTTCCTGAATTACAGATGCCACCGGAACCTGTGATTACTCGGTGGGGTACCTGGCTTAAAGCTGCCTTTTTTACGCAGATAATTATGAAAAAATTCAAGAAATCATATTTGATTTTGATGATTCATCTAAGAGAATATCTAATACAAAGAAGTTGTTTCAAAATCACATATTACCAAAGCAATTAGTGTTTTTAAAAAATTATGCATTTGTACCCAAAATTATATTAGATTTAGAACAAAAAAATTTACCTTTGGTGACTTCCGTAAATTTAATTAAGACGTTTGAATCAGAGTGTAAAAATGTCCAGGGCGATATTGGAAAGATGATTTTTCATAAATTTTCAAATGTAATTTTAAAAAATGAAGGATTTATTGTTTTAAGAAACCTTGCTAATATTTATTCTGGTAACTTAAAAGATATTAATACTATTCATCCATATATTTCAGGAAAATTTAAGTTTGCACCTATTACTTCTGTAGATGTTGAAAGGAGTTTTTCTTTGTACAAGTACATACTTACTGACAGAAGACAATCATTTAATACAGATAATTTAGAAAATCATCTAATTGTTCATTCGTTTTATAATAATGTTGATTTGTAAATAAAATTAGTTAATAATTAAATAATTATTAAGTATTATATTAGGTATTGTAAAATGAAACAAATAATAAATATTAATAAACTATTTCGATCAAATAACAAATTACTCTTATTGCATATGCTCTGCATATTTTTCAATTTTTTACGCATATATTGAAGTATTTTGCGGCATATATATGCGCATATTTAACTACTTTTTGGGTGCATATATTCTTAGGTCTAATAATTAGTATTGAATTAAATTTTAACAATTGAAATGGAAAATTTTTCAATCACACCCTTGCGTCTTATTATCATGTGCATTAAAGAACTTTCATGCAGGGTATCCACCAAGAGAAAAATTAACGGATATTGTTTCTGGTTGTTATGGAAACATTTTAAAATAACAGCATTTGATGGAATATAAAATAAAGGTGTAAAATTTTCTATAAAAATTGTTTTTGAATTAAAAAGCAGACGAGTGCAGAAATAATACATTTTTGTCTTACAGCCGTATGCATAGTCGATCGCCAGCGATTCGCTGGCGATCCGCCGGCAAAAGCCCAAAAAGCTGGCGACTCGCCGGAGATTTTCACTGGAATGTCATTTCATGCAAGTTTTTATTTTCTTTTATAGGGATTATCACCGGTATCTCTCGCATTTTATTCATGATTCATTTCTTAAAACTCAAAAAATAATGAACGAATCTCAAATTTTTCCCTATAAAAGAACATGAAAACTTGCGTGAAATGACATTCCGGTGACAATCTCCGGCGAGTCGCCAGCTTTTTGGGATTTCGCCGGCGGATCGCCAACGAATCGCTGGCGATACGCCGAAATGAATCTCTGGCGAGTCGCTGGCGATCGACTATGCATACGGCTGTTAGACTATTAACAAAAGAACCTATTTAAAGTATTCAAATGAAAGTTTTGTCAATATAAATTAATTCCGCTATTTTTCTATTCTTTCTACTACAGGGTACACGTTTGGACTTTGTAAATACACACTGGATTTATTTAAAGAAATACAAATAGAAACAGATGCAGTTAATAAATATTTAATAGGTTTAGAATGGGTATGGGTATACACTAAATAATTTAAAAAAATTAATATTTAATATCCCTAATTTAATTTTGACTTTCCTGTCTGTATACAGATAAGGAAAGTATAGGAATCATGATTTTTTCGACCTGGAGTTTTCGAAAGATTTATATTACACCTTTCTAAAACACTGAACGTTTTTTACCTAAATCTGTACTGAAATCTGCATTCTGCCATTGTGAACCCCAATATTTTGGTTACGAGTCGCTATTGATAAACAGATAAATTGTGTAGATCATACATATTAGTATTTTTATATTTTTTGCACAGAATAATTTAATTTTTACAAAAAAAAACAAAATATTATTATTTGTCATAGGGATTACGTTCGCTAATGGCAAAGTTAGGAACTTAAAATTAATTTCCAGCGATTTATCATATTCACTGTAATCATTAATTTTTTATTCCTGAATTCTATGAAGTAAAGTTTGAGATACGTTCGGTGTTTTATTGTGAAGTGATAGGCTACTCATAGCACACTCTTTAGTTTATTTCTCTTTCCCATGTTACCATCGGGAAATGAGAGGATTACTAAAGTGCATCCTGAGGGTTTCTGATTTATCCACACCTCCACCGCTTAAACGCAAATCTTCCCCAACGAAAGCATTAAATTAATGTACGATGTGTCGCGATAGCGTTAGAAATCGTTCTCCTGACGTTATTTTAGGCGCCGGAACTAGCAGCTACATATTAGTAAAACCAAGACTAAATTACCGCAAACGTTGCTATTGGCGGTTAATGGGCGTTAAAACGCGATCGATCTTGATGGATAATGACGTCAGTATAAATGTGAAGTTTGCTTCAACGAATGGAAATAGTTGGAAGTTACTACTCTCAGCGGTTGTAAAATATGGGGAGTGAAATAGTTCGCCCCGTGTTAGTTGAGGGATTAAACGTCGTTAATTTTCCGAGGTTAAATACATGGGTTCAAGTACCTTCCTTGAGCCCGTAAAATATAGAACGACGTATGTAACCAGACCCGTTTGAAAGTTAAATGTATTCAGGATATACCGTTAAACTTGAAATCAAACAAAATGAGGTCGAAAAAATTTTTCGCTAGAATATTAAAATTGTCCTCTATGTAAGTATAGACTAGACATTTTAGGTCTATGAAGATTATAAAAAAGGTTAGTATTAACTATATTGATAAGAACAGTGTGCATACAATCATTTTGAAACTCCTCTCAGCGACAAATCAGACTGTTTATACAAATGTCATTAGAATCTATCTAAATTGAGAAAATTTACGTTAAAAATTCCAAGGTGTGTTGCTAAGAACCGTATTATACGAGTACGATAAAAGTGCAAAGTGTGTAGTAGATAAATAAATCAGAGGTAATAGAAATATAACTATTCATTGATAAAATATAATATTTACGATGCCAAGATTAATTCACCAATCAATACGCTCTAAATATAGATCCAGGGCGAGGACACAAAATGTGAGAAGTAAGAAAGGGGATAAACAGAAGAATTTTACGCAGATACAACTTTTTTTAATTAATGAATAAATGTGTAAGCCGCTGTGCGCTTATAATAAACAACGTAAATATCCATGCCGGTGTAAGTCCTGTTGCCATGTCCAACCTACCATGACTATATTTTGGAATTTATTAAAAATAATAATTTAGTAAAATTACATATAATTTAGTTAAATTTGATATAACTAATGATTCAAAATTTTTTGGGTTCAGTTGCAATAAAATAGGTTAAATTATTTTAGCTTCTTCAACATATGTAAATAATTTTGTAAAGAAAACGAGAATAATGAAATATGCATATGACAACAGCCGATATTATACCCTCCTGTGT
This sequence comes from Psylliodes chrysocephalus, assembly GCA_927349885.1. NCBI lineage: Eukaryota > Metazoa > Arthropoda > Insecta > Coleoptera > Chrysomelidae > Psylliodes > Psylliodes chrysocephalus. The sequence continues at coordinate 15,940,788 of OV651817.1, forward strand.
CCCTTAGAATATGTCTTATTCGGGACTTCACGATATTTATTTGTAGGTACATCTCCTGTTCTCTGTGTAAAATCAACACACTACTTTGTAACATTCCTGTGCGCAATTTACACATTGTTAGGTGCAAACCATTCTGAAGAAAGCTTTTGTGGTACGCTTGAGAAATGATTACGTCTCGTTTATCGTAGACCAAGAATAATTTCTTACCCACATTGCTCTATTGCTGAAATACGACCCAAGGAACATTTCTCGTTGTTTTTTAGAATTTGTTGATTTTTTATTTAAATGAATCCCACTGTAACTTAACACCAACTTGTTTTTAAGACTTTAATCTACAACTGACGCTTTGATCAGCTTTCTACGTTGCCTACAAAGCTCGATAGAGAACGATGTATATTACTTTTGGCACAACCCTCGTACCACTAAATACTTGGTGTTCTTTAGTTCGGAATCATTACTAATAGTAAATTATAATATTGCGAGCCAAAATAAAGCTTTTTGTGCTAAAGCTAATGAGTTGACTGCCAAATGAAGATGACGCCCAAAAAGCTTGGTTTGCTCAAACTAATATATACGATTTTTTTTTCAAACGGTAAATTCCACAATCACAGTCGTAAATTTTTTTGATTATATTTTTTTATAAATGTGGCGTTTATGTCATCAAGAAGCATAAAAAGCATATAAATATATTCTTTATAAAAAACCTCTCATTCCTTAACCAGCAGCAGGAACGACATCCTGGATATAAGTTAATTTTATAATAATATATACTACTTGTTGTAGTCGCTGGTTAAGGAATGAGAGGTTTTTTAATAAAGAATATATTTTTTTTATACTGGGTGCTGCTGCTGCTGCTGCTGCTGTAGCTGCTGAAAAAAAAAACAATGTGTTTTTGCGACAAGCTTCCAGTATGTTTAGATTCAAAACCGATACTGCTGATAAAAAATTCCCTGTATATTGTGCAATTATGTTATAATGTAGTTAAATGCACACACGTGTCGTCTAAAAACATTACATAAACGAGGTCAAGCCCAACCCAGTAAAAATTAAAGAAAAGTTATTTTCCAGCCACATGCTGGTTATTACTAAATAAAAATTTAAAATATAAAAGAAAAAACCGAATTTTAAAAACAGTATATGTATAATTAAGCTATATGAAGTGTTCCAAGTGATGAGTGGACATATATGGTATTGTAAGAAATTCAATTTTATTAAAATATTCATTCGCCCTTATCAAAATAATTTCGGAGATTTTCGAAATATCGACGAAGGACTTTGTCAAGAGGAAATTTTAAGGAGGTCATTGTTGAAATTTGTCGCGACTGTAGTAGACAAATTAATCCCATTGATTGGTTGGAACTAATTGAACACCATACAATTATTTGTTACCATCCATCCGTAGTTAAACCCGAAGAAGTTTTATAAGAAGAGTACGTCGAGCAAATACACTGCGCACATTACGAACAAAGGTACATACAGTACGTAAAGATTGAATATTGCGATACGTGTCTCTTAAAATACACAAACGAGGTAGTATCAGCAGAATTTATATTTAATGGCGGAAATTAAAGATGAAACCGATTATTGTAACATTAAAGATACTTTAAATTTAATTCAAGAAATATGGCAGAGTCCGATGGAATTGTGGACTCTGTTGAAGAACTTTTCGAAGAAATGGCTCCTACAATTTGGACACCCGATAATACCATTATTGAGAATTTTGATGAAGATCCTGGAGAATTTGGAATCTTGGAAGCAAGAAGAAGTAAATTCGTGGAAGACCTTACTGGAGCTCGTCTCAGAAGAAGATTTTGCCACGACGTCATTCCCGTCGGAGATTACCAACAAGGCTTTGATCTGGTTAGCCAATTGGCAAACCAGCGATACTACGGACAACTCCTCATCATCAATTATCATGAAAGCGCCGAGTGGAACCATCTCCACATCGTCCACGATTGCGGGTGGACAGCAGAAACCTGCCGATGCTGTATATTCCAGGGAGTCAGATTTCTTAGAAGAAAACGATGAGCTCAGTGGAGCGGAGAGTTGCGAGGAGGTAAATAAAATATATTTATATTTATTAAAATTTGGCATGTTGTTCATTCTAGGTTTAGTAAAAGAATTTATTTTATTTACAGAATATTTCCGAAATCTCGGAATTTATATGTCTCTACTATTTCTTCGCCGGCGCCCGACGGGAAGTACCTGGTCCAAATGAAATTGATTCCATTGAAGGAAGCCAAGAAGGTGGTCAAGGAACAAATTTGGACTAAGATGACGAAATCTGTGCAATTCGTAGTGACGCCGTTGATGGTGGAGATAAATCGGAATCTACAAAATATCTACTAAAGGACGTAAGGGAAAAAATTGCAGCCCATCAAAACGTTAAAAAGGTTCGAAAATTACGCAAATTTTACAATTTTTCGAAAAGTTCCCGGTTTGTCCCTTATTAAGTTCGTGTAAAACCGCGCAGTGGATAGATAACTCGCAATTAAAAAGAATTGGCAGAATAGACTCCGAGTATATAACCGCTATTGATATATTTCAAAGGTTAATTTGTAATAAAACAATAAACGAACTCATTGAATTTTATCTAAATTCGCAGCCTCTTTTCGATTGCACATTCGGTCACGTGTACGATTATTATTATTCCGTCAAAGAATCGTCATCAAAATTATCGGAATTAATTTCTTATCAATGTAATTACGACGAGGATTACATAAAAGAATTTTTGAGTGTTGTTTACAACATTTTAGATCGCAAGGAAAAGAAAAAAATTGCATTCAAATAAAGGGTCCTAGCAACGCGGGAAAAACACTTTTTGCCAAAATTTGCGCGTCCTTGCGTGTAGTTAAAGGACAAATTGCGAATTTTAATAAGTATTCACAGTTTCCTCTGCAGGATTGTGTTGATAAACGAATTTTAATATGGGACGAATGGAATTTCGAACCGTCAGCTTATGATACCTGTAAAATGTTATTTGCGGGAGACCCCTGTATGGCGAATATAAAATATCAATCAAATGTTCAAATAGATAAAACTCCGGTGATTGTAATGACAAATGCAGAGATCTTTCCAAATAACGATATTTTTAATAATCGCATGAAAAGATTTATTATCTAATTTTACTAAACATCCATTACCATTGTATAAATTATGGAAATTGTATGGAATAATTAAAACTATTGTTGTTAATGAATAAATTTATTACATTGTAACATTTTATTTCAATAAATATACATATACTCAATCACTGTTATTATAATGACCTTGCCAATTTTCACAATAATGTCCACCGACATGATTCTGAGAAAGGAAATAATTTTGATTGAGTTGTTTAGTCGCCGATGGGAATCTAATTTATTTGCGTACATACCATCGGCATACATTAGGTCGGTACGAATACCGATAATACATGATTCGCGAATTTCATATTCCGCGGAAGCATTTGCCCAGTTTTGATTGGCATCGGCGGGTGCATTAGATTGTACCGGTTTAATGCCAATATAACCTTGAGGTTGAGATATCGTATATCACTTGTTGTTCGGGTGTCCGATCATAAAATTATTTTCAATTATATTTTCATTACCAAATTTTTGTTTGTCTTTTTCTCTACAAGGCGCGAAACTCATATGAGTATTTTGGAAATTGTTATCTATCAAAAACTTTTACTCCAATGTCGATCCTTTCGAAAAGTAATTTCAATTTATTCGGTACCACGGCCAAACGAGGCCATCCAGTTTTAATGTAATAACTATTGGTCGACCCATTGCCCGTACACATGAGCACGGCATAGGCGGGTAGTGCTCTGTTTGCACACCAGGAAGAAGGAAAAATAGCATTCTTATTGGAATGATAATTTGCGGTTTCTCCGTATAATCTATAGGCAAATTCCGACGACGAAATATTTGCGAGCGAATTTATGGTCATCGGTTTTTTCTCATCATTTTTCAAACTATAGTTGACGTGTTCGACTTTATGATTCAAACCCACACAATGTTTTCCAAAAATTACGTGCATAGAATTGACACTTCCGGTTATTGTCGTACCCGTGTCGAATGAGCATCTCACTTCTTTTGGTATTATTTCTACGTAAACCTCTTTAATTAAGGACCCTAGTGGCAACATTTTATATTCTATAGGAGATGAATTAAATGGTATCCAGTCGACAGGTACGTATGCTAACTTATACTTAAACTCATATAATTGCTTTCTTTACCTTCTGGTCCTAAATTAAATCGGTTTGATGCAAATCCCCATGTATGCATGATGCGTGATTTCTTATAAAATGTAAATGTAGGACTAGCCAGCGACTTCATCATATACAGTACACCCATTCCGTTTGTAGGATTTGTAACCCCTTCCGTATTGGACGGATTTCCCATTTCTTCTCCGGCATCTACTTCGTCGGTATTCATGGGAGCATTCGCTTGACTCATTTGGGTGCCATATCCTTCGTCTTGTCCAATATCGGAAACGTCATGAGAAGATGAAGGTTGAGCAGGATCTTGTGTAGGATCTCCTCTTGACAATAGTTCCTTATTACGAGCTTTATTTTGTCAATGTTCATTATCTCCTCTTCTTTTAGTTAGGCCAAGACGTAAGGGCAATTTTTTATATTTTTCCTCGTGCTTATTGGTTATGTCAGGATATAATACACCTGTGTTTTTTTTCACAATATTCTTTAGTTTTAAGTCAGCGGCACCTAAAATTCTATTGGTAATATAAAGAAAAATTTAAAATAACCAAACTTACCGATCAATGAATGCCAATTACCCGTTGTTGAAAAATCACTCCAAAATTCTCTCACAGCCTCTTCGTCTTCAGCCAAAATGGCATTGTAAGCGTAGTCGTGTTTTTTGTGTATGTAATCGTCACGATCAACGGGCTCCCCACTTTCCAATTCGTTTCCGGGACCCAAATATCGATGATATGGTAACACGAAGCGAGAAGGTACTGAGAAAAAAATGTTGACGGAATTGTCTTACATAGAGAACCTAATCCAGAAACCGCCTAAAATCCGAAACAAGAAGCATCAGTTTTGAATCTAAACATACTGGAAGCTTGTCGCAAAAAGACATTGTTTTTGTTACAGTAGCTACAACAGCAGCACCCAGTATAAAAAAAATATATTCTTTATAAAAAACCTCTCACTCCTTAACCAGCGACTACAACAAGTGGTATTTATTATTATAAAATTAACTTATATCCAGGGTGTCGTTCCTGCTGCTGGTTAAGGAATTAGAGGTTTTTTATAAAGAATATATTTTTTTATACTGATTGCTCATAATCAAAATCATCTTTTAGGCATTTTGAAGTATCTATCTACATTACAAAGAACAATGTTTCTATAGAAACTAAAGTTAATAAAAAAAATATCCTGAGGTCTTACAATAACGTTGCGGCTATAATAACTATTATGTGTTGATAAAAAAGCACTGTTATGTCTGATTTTGAATTTCAGTGTATACCACCTAAAGTTCAAGAAGCAACTAGAGCAAAAGTGGAAAATATTCAATATAAATAGAAATAGAAATTAAACGTCATTTATTTTTATTTTATATGCTTAGGCATATAAAATAGTAGATTTATGTGCCTAACAAAAGAAATGAATTTCTGCATTATTTGTTAAGTCTTCTAAGTTGTCACTTTGTTATGTTTGAAAAAAAAATATATATATAATTGCTGCATTGATTTTGAGTTTTTCTTACTTCTTTTGGTATTTGAAAAGAAGAATTATAATTAACAATGTCAATTACAGACGAAATAGAAAAAGCGTGCTTCGAAAGATAATTTAAGTTTGAAACTGTTTGTTTTTTAATATTATACGTTTGTTTGTTTTCGTGTTAAATGCTATAAAATTAATACTAATATGGCAAATTTACCCGGCACTATTTTAGTTAAGGTTCCCCATACAAACGACAATATTCCCAGTGAATTAGATATCTGAATTAGGGTGAAGTTCAAACTGAAGATTATCACTCTCTCAATCGAAATAGTTAATACAATAGCATCTAATTCTAAAGCGATAAAATCGAGGATAAAACAGTATTTAGCGGAGCGAATATTCCCTGTTGTCATGGAAATTTTCGGCTTCATCCGATTTTTTAGTCACCTTTTGTAACTAATGTCTGTATAGAATTTTTGGTTAAGGGCCCCAAAGTAAAGTGAGATAAATTTAATTTTGCGATTTAATACAACAAACTAAATATAAAAATATTCCACAGAAAGGTAATCCAATTAATACGATTAAGGCTACGGTTACATTGGATGCGTACTCTGACAACCATCGATTCGGACGTACTCGTGCGTAATCAGACGACTGAAACAGTGCCAAACATATTGTAGTGGTTATATTAGATGCGGAGAAGTCGTTTGTTTACGCACATGTACGTAACCAAAGTCGTCCATGTATGTCCGACTCGTTGGTCATCAGAATACACATCCAATGTAACCGTAATCTTAGGTTACGTTTATTTTAATTACGTAACCTAAGGTTACGGTTAGTTTGGATGTGTACTCTGACGACCATCAAGTCGGGCGTACTCGTGCGTAATCAGACGACTAAAACAAACACCGTAAGTAAAATATTGAACTTGTTATATTACATGCAGAGAATGACCCAAGTTAAAAAAAAAATATTTAGAATTAAATGAGTATAAAATAAAAAATGGATTAAGGAAAATTGATTTTGGTTATTTTATAAAAAACCGCATTCTGGGACCAAACAAAAAATAATGATAATCAATCAAATCGGCATTTTTTATGCTTTTTTATTCCGTTCGTGTACATATCATTCATGTGTAATATTCTGGCGTTTCTAAACATAAAGAAACGTAAAAAAATAGTTTTCAACTTCAAAATTTTTGTTTAAACTGAACATAGTTGCAAATAAAAGCATCTAACTGTCACAATTATTCCTTAAATGGAATTAAATTATTTTTATTCGACTCAGTAAATAATTTAGTTAAATTATTTCTGAATAGTAGGTCGATTTCGAAATACTTTTAAATCGTAGAGAATGCATTTCATAGTTTCAAAACAATTAAGTTACAAACTAATGAACTTTGTGCTGACTCGAGGATTTTGGAAGTCTTGCAAAATCGAACCTAGTCGGTTTTTTTTAGGGGGTCATTAGAGTTTTGCGGGACGGCAAAAAAGGTGATCGCAATCGATCACAGGGAAAATAATTGGGGTTTGTAAAATATATATATAATATAAAAATATAATTAAATAAAATAAATACTAATAAATATTTCTGGGGATAAAATAAAATAAAGTGAAGTAAAAATTGTGACTGCTCCATGACAATGAGGTAAGGACCCCAAATTTTATTAATATTATTATATCGTTTTTTGATTATCTCTTTTGAGTCCTTTGATTACGGACATTTAATAAAGTGTTTGTGAATTTTTTGTACATGGTGTTTCTATTATTACTAGTTTAATTCCTTATACGGTAATTAAAGTCACCCGAGGTTTATCTTAAGTGGCGCAGATTCCTTCTAAACCAAGAAGTTAATCTGAGCTTTTTGATATTAACATCGGCTAGAGCGCGCTTAGCGGAAGTGGGTGATTGTCTATTTTTACCTCTCAAGCCAAGCGAGGACCCCTAATCACATTTAAAACAATAATTACCACCCCCTAACCGTAAAGCGTGACATGGTGGAGGTGCCATTGATTTTAAGTTAAAATCCTGGTATTTTAAGTATATTTAGTAGATCATTTCAAACGTTACAGAATAGAATATATTTTTTTTGTCTTACATATAAGGATACGTAATTTTTTTACTTCAAAAACCCATGTATAAGAGATTAAACGCATTTTGGCTAATGTCCTGTTTACCTTAATTTTTTTAAGAGGATAATAGAATCTAAGAAGCTTCAGAAAAATTTTATTAGGTATTTTAAATATTAATTTTCTTTTAACATTTTATTTTTTTTGTATATAAATTAATTTAGTTAGCAACAAAAAAAATAAGGTAACCTATTTAAACAATTATTTAACCCAAGCTTGACCGTAATAGCCGTCACGCTTAGGATAAGAAAGCTAAAATTCGAAGTGTGGAGGAAAAAATTAGTTAATTTTAATATTGTCATTTTTTTGATAAATTATTTGATAATTTTTTTTGTAATCTCTCGGTAATTTTTTTTTTTTGATAATTTTGTTGGTAATTATTTTGGTAATTTTTTTGGAAATTTTTTAGGTATTTAATAACATATTATTTTTTTTCCTTTTTCGAATTTTTTCCAATACATAAAGAGAAATGAACCATAAAATTCAAAAATATTTTCAACATTTTTAAACATTTACATTTTTTTTAACAAATAAATAAATCTTGGTGTGTTTTATCTTATTTCTTCTTTATTTATTTTTAAATGAATATTTTACAATAATTCTTATTTCTATGTACACTTATACTTATTTATATTATTTATCTTAAAAACCTATAAAATGCATTCTCTACGATTTAAAAGTTTTTCGAAATCGACCTACTATTCAGAAACAATTTAACATACAGGATGTTAAATTATTTACTGAGTCGAATAAAAATAATTTAATTCCATTTAAGGTGATTACAGCACCCCCTTATAATTTTGGCACAAGGATATCTCAAAAAGTAATTTTTTAGAAATCTTAAATTTGGGCAAAATAAATTAGGCAATAATATCTAGAATATGCATATTTTTTAAAGTTTTAATTCTTTTTAGTTTCCGAGAAAAAAAATCAAAGGGCTTTAAATTTTAAAATATAATAATGAAAATAAATGCATTCCTCAACAGCACTATTCCTAATATAATCCCCAAATTTAAGCTCTTAATCTCTTGTTAATGATTTTTTAAAATTCGCCGAAATTAGTGGCTAAAACGCCTCGTTAAGTGCTTTTTTCTAGTGTAACGCGTCTGCAACTATCGTATCGTACAGTTTCAGTATCATTCGTTTCTTGGAACGATTTATACCAGTTTACACCAGTTTAAACCAGAAAATAGCACTTAACAAGGCGTTTTAGCCACTAATTTTGGCGAATTTTAAAAAATCATTTGCAAGAGATTAAGAGCTTAAATTTGGGGATTATATTAAGAATAGTGCTGTTGAGGAATGCATTTATTTTCATTATGATATTTCAAAATTTAAAGCCCTTTGATTTTGTTTCTCGGAAACTGGAAGGAATTAAAATTTTAAAATATATGCATATTTGAGATATTATTGCCTAATATATTTTGCCAAAATTTTAGTTTTTTAAAAAAATTACTTTTTGAGATATCCTTGTCCGAAAATTATAAGGGGGTGCTGTAATCACCTTAAGGAATAATTGTGACATGCCTCCCCTCCAAGAAAACCGGATCCCGGTTTTAAAAGTGACAAATATGTTGTCATAAAAATGTGTAAAAAAGGGTATATACAATTAATACATACAAAACAAATAAAAAAAAAAACAAAAAAATTAAAAATGAATAAGTAAATATATAAATTGTCTAATTGAATAAAAAAATAATTATAACTCGTTTATATATAAAAAAAAATATTCAAAAATTAAAAAAAAAATATAAATTACTTACTACTCAATTAAGTCTTTTTATTTTTTTACGCTCACTCACACACTTGTTTTTTATCAAATTCCATCTCTCAAATAATGTTCGACCGATTTGCACACTATTGGACACTGAAGCTAAGTCCATCCCTGGCACATCTCAATTCTGTTACGGTATGTTCTCTTCACTAAAGACTTCCGTGTACGTCCGACACGATGACCTCCAGAGTACGCATCCAATATAACCGTAGCCTAACAAATCGATGTGACATAATCTGCACGCATCTACTTGATGCATTTAGTTCTTGTTCATAGTTAAGCGCGCATTTGTTTATATAGGATGCAACGGAAGCATCAAAATAATCGTAAATTTCTTATAGACATCGCACATAGATTTGAATTGGCAACCTATTACCAGCTCATACTTTTAATTCAGGTAGTATATATTTAGTTTATCCTCTAAACATTTATAGACTGCTGCAATAGGTTGTACAAAATAACCGGAAAAGCCTGTAATAACCAGATAGGAAAGTCATGTGTTGGACACATCAGATTTTTTATAACGTTTGTAAATAACGTTATTTTTCGCGATAATAGGGAGTTTTAGCAAATAGCCGCTAAACATCCGCTAACGTTACCTTAGGGATAGACTGTAATCTACTCCGTTCAATGTTTATGAAAAAGGTCACAATCTAAGTAACGTTAGCGGAAATCTTACGTACATTTGCTAAAACTCTCTAAAAGAACTATTTTTATACGTTTTATTAAACAGATTTTGACGTTTTTTTTTTTACTTACGTGTTCTCGTTGGGAGGGGAACTCATTCTAGCCTCACGTTTGTATCTTATCTCTATGCTTCGCACCACGCACATTGAGGGTCGGCTATAATAGATTACTTCCCCGCTCCGTGTGTAATATTCTATTAGAATTGAAGTGAAATTGAATAATTTATTAGCAAAATTGGTTTTATTTAGTATCTGATTATACTGTTGAATATTTATAAAGTCAATGTATAAATTTATATGCAATGTTATAAATTTATTGGTGCATTATTTGGCTTATTGTAATATCCTATTTGATCATTTTGATTCAAAGTGACTTTGATGTTTTGTTGTTATTAATATTAAATTTGAAGAAATTAATAAATTCAAGATAGCCGTTATTATCGGACCAAATAGTTTTTTTAGAACAATTCTTATTAATTAAATTAATACTTAAAAATCCATAAAACTACAAACTATCGCTTATTGAATTTCTTTCATTGAATTTAATTTTGTTTAACAGTACGAGTTAGGCTAGGCGCGCACTGAGATTTTGTTGCGATTTGTTGTCGCGCGATTGTTTAGACGCAGTCGCAAAAGAATTCGAAAGAACGCGCACAGCCGGCAATAAATCGCAACTTCAGTATAGTCTTGAAATGGATTTCGTAGAGACAGCTTGTGTGGTAGCCTTGCTATTACGTGAAAAAGCCAAAAAGCAACGTATAAAAAGGTATTAGGAACATCCGATTATTAATGAAAAATTAACTAACGGACAGTTTTATAAAATACACGAAGCTTTGGTACAGCATCCACCTAAATTTTTTCAATATTATCGTATGAGTGTGCACAGATTTACCTCACTGCTTCAAATAATAGGACCAAATATAACATACGAAGATACTACATGGAGAAAGGCGATATCACCTGAAGAGCGACTAGCAGTAATATTAAGGTAAATAAGTACGCAGATATTAATATATTTTTTTTTATTAAGGATTTACATGATTAAGCTATATCGTATAATTCACTATATTCTGAAGACGTCGGTGACAGAATGTCTTTGGAAACCTGCGAATAGTAGCTCTGGAGTGAAGTGGAATTGTCGGAGTACTGCGGCGAAACTGCTGGGATCCCTACAGATGTTTGATATTGCTGTGGATCTGCACGGAAACATAATTTAGTACCTGTTGATGGTCCAGGCGGTGAAAAAGTTTTAGTCTGTTGTTGAAGGACTGGCGTTGAGTAGGATCTTGCATTTTTCATCACATTAAGAATTTCAATTTTGGCAAAATGTTTTTGATTGTCGTTCAGTTTTGCCAACATAGGAACCAACATGAGAGCAAAATGTTTATCCTCGGAAATTTCCTCACTTTGCTTTTGTTTTAAAATATCATACAAGGAGTTTTCATATGTTGCTGTTTGGCGTGAGGATTTATTTGGACGACTTCGTGGTGTCCTCTGTTGAGGTGCTTCAGGGCGTTCAGAGACTTGAGTTACTGGACGTGTGGGAGTTTCCTCATTTGGAGGCTCTCCATTATCGTTTTGATGATCTCCAAGATCATTTTGAGAGCCTGCGTTATCGTTTGAAGGCTCCAAATTACCGTCTGGAGATTCTACATTACTACTTGTCGACCCAGGTTGTTGGTGGGGAAGTAAAAATAACAAAGTATCAAAATAGATGTATTTTCGTCGTTTTTTCGCAGGCTCACCAGATTTGTTTTTTTTTTCTGAACAGCGAGTTCTAGCAAAACACTCTTTCACGTTTTTCCACCTTTTTTGAACTTCTTTTCCTGTAACAAAAAAAATGTTTGGCAACGGGGAACAGCTTCAATTCTTTACACTTTGAATTTCTCCTGGGAGCTACAACAATACGAGAAATTGTTAAAGACACTTGTCAGCAATTATGGAAATGTTTGCAACCTCATTACATGTCGGACAAATCTGAAGAGGACTGGATAAATATTGCCAATCAATTTTATGATCGGACTAATTTCCCGAATTGCATCGTAGCACTGAATGGCAAACATGTTAGAATGAAGCAACCAAATACAACAGGATCAGAGTTTTATAATAATAAGAATTTTTTCTCAACAGTACTTCTTGCTGTGGTCGATGCGGATTACTGTTTCACTTCAATAGATGTGGGATCCTATGGTGGACACGGTGATTCCAATATATTTAAAAACTCTAACTTTGGCCGAAGACTAACAGCTAAGCAATTAAACATTCCTAATCCGCAAACATTGCCTTATGATGGAAACGGAAAATGTATGCCTTTTGTCATTGTAGCAGACGAGGCATTTGCTTTAACAAATCATATATCCAAGCCATATGCTCGAAGAAACCTCACAGTAAAACAACGAGTTTATAACTATCGTTTAAGTCGTGCTCGGCGCATGGTCGAATGTACATTTGGAATTTTGGCAAATAAATGGCGAATTTTCTATCGTCCTCTAGATGTCGGAACAGAATTTTCGGACGAAATCATAAAAACATGCTGCATATTACATAATTTCGTGAGAAAAAACGATGGCATAAGCTTTAACGATGAATCTCATGAATGTACCTTACCCTCCATTCAACCTGTTGGAACAAGAGCTAATACAGCTGGTACTCACATACCGAGATTATTTTGCAAATTATTTTACTTCTACGCAAGGTTCAGTAGCTTGGCAATACGATAAAATTTAATGTACATTACGATTGTAATATTAAAAAATTACTATCTTCTCACCTCGGTCTTTTTTTTCTGCACTTGATAACTCATGCCATTTTGTGACTACGTTTGCACACACTTCCGTCCATAACTTTTCCTTAATATTTCTGTCGCTGTAATCTTTCAGTGCTTTATCATATAGCGCTGGTCGTTTCTCCACTTCCACAATATTTCGATCCGTATTGAGAACAACATGGGTTACTTCGACAGACATGATGGAACTGTGTGTGACTTGTCGTCGTACTGCTGATAAATTGTAGCAGTGCGCGCATGTCTCTGGAAGTAGGTACGCTTCATTCAAATCGGCGACAATCGCATCGCAATGAAAATAGAACAGGTTCTATTATTTATTCGCAGCGATTATTTTGTCGCATAATGCGTGCAAATTCATTAAAATATTAATGTTTTATTTTTGCGACAAAATAATCGCGCGACTAAAAATCGTAGTGCGCGCCTAGCTTTACACATAGCAGGTACATTAGGGTGGAGCCACTGATTTGTATTAGCGGATAGGATATAGGCTATATTTGTCATACTAAAAATCCGTTCCACCAAGGAGACCGGGAATGCAACACTGCTGGCCGATTTGGGCAAATTATAGCGGAATTATGAAGACTAGAGATAAGGACACGAATCGGCATACTCAAAATACGGTCCCAAAAAACGCATGCTAATTGAGCATCTATAAATAACAGGAATGGCGCTGGTACGGCATGCGTTGTTCAAAATACATGTCTTCTTATGGAAATTATACATAATTTTGTCAAAATAATAAAAATAAACTTGTTTACAGCAAAGTTCGGTTCTTAACAAGAAATATTTTAAACTTATTTAACGCTCATTGTCCATATCGCCAAATACGAGTTAGCAAAACCTATGTACCTTGGATGACACCAAATATTAAATTAATTCTTAAAGAACGGGACAAGGCCTTATTAGAATTTAAACGCAACAAATCTTCCGAATCTTGGAAAGAATATAAAAAGATGCGGAACTTTGCTCTAAATGCCGTTAGAAGCGAAAAATCAGCCTATCTTCGAAATATTAGTAAACAAAATAAATCTAAATTTTTCAAAACATTAAAGGATATGGGTATACAGAGTAATAAAGATAAATATATCCCCTCTAACTTGTATGTACTAATGTATTTATTTATTATAGTACAAATAAAGACGTTTTATTATTATTATTATTATTAAATAAAGTACAGAACATACTGTTGTATTTATTTCTTAATAAGTCTTGCATGTTCTAAGTGATAAATTATTTAATTTTATCTATATAAAATACAAATTAGGTATGTATGACCAAATTTAAAAAAGTTTCTTAATTGCTGAAATTTGTGGCAAATTTTTGAATTGATTTCTTCTTGTGTTTTCTTTAGTTTTACATTTGATTTTTATCCTGTTTTACAAACGACACAAATCTTGCTTTGATATTTTGTACTTGTACTCAGGTACTTTTTTTCACATTATTTTGATTCTTTTAATAAATTTTTTAAAAAATCGCTTTATTTTACATTGATTTACATAGAAAATTAACTGCGCTGTCATTAGACATGCCAACTGCAGTCAATTTCGCGAATTTTATAAAAAGAACGACGGAAATTTGAAATTTAACCATTGCCGATTCGCCTCATTCTCTGCAGTGTTCACAGGTGGAATAATTTGACATACCTAACCTATAATTTTATTAGTTTTTTTTTCTTATTCTCCTTCTCTTGCAGGCAATATCATTCGGGATAATTCACCCATAATTTGATTTTTTATGAAAGAAAATATTAAAATGGAAACGCTGCATATCGTGTCTTCACAAATGAACTTTTATTGTTTATATCATAGAAATACTATCCGATACTACCTACGTAACTAGCAAATAAAAGATCAGTTCTAAAGTACCTAGGTATAGTCACAGGTATAGTGAAAAGGAAAATTCTTAAAACTGCTCTAGGGATTTTTCTATCACCTATAGAGGACTAAATCTAAGAGATATTGATAATAGAAATAACATACCCGCTCTAGAACTGCATACTCAGATGGTCGAATCACTTTAGGAAATAAAATTATGAAACGAGATTCAGTGAGTTTGCAATTGTTACAATAAAACTAGGAAAAACATGGTTATAAATATGGTTAAAAGATGTAGAAGAAGATCTATAATAATAATAATAATAATAATAATAATAATAATACTCTCCCTAATTCACCCCTTACGAGTGAATTTTAACCCCAAAAGCTGAGCTTGTCCGGGGAAAGGGACGGCTATTATTATTATTATTTGCCGTGGCGCTCTAAACAATACATGTGAAAATGTTTAACCGATTGAACAATATGGATACTAAAACGATTAGAATGGGATCTAGTGGTGTTTTCAGTCACATGATTTATATTTAGAATTTTCCTAGATAATGTAGGTATGTACCTACTTAGTTTATGTTTGCAAAGTTAATTTTAACAATACAGATGTAGAAATATATTTTATTTACAACCATATATATAATTTTGTCACTACTAACGTCATTGAAGGTTGGGAAGTGTCACATTACACACCTCTACTTCCCGCCCTCACTTCCCGCCCTCACTTCTCGCCCTCATTTCATCTATTCTAGATGAATATTTTTTATATTTAAAAAAAAAATAACACATTTTTTTATCAAATTTTATAATACCTATATAATGGCAAACAATAAAAAACAACAATGAACTAAAATACAACAAACTACTTAATGATATTTATTATTCGCGAATTTAATATCCGGCTTTATCTGACGTTTATTTATATTGGTGACAGTTGTTTACCTCGTAATCACAGTAAAAATAGATTTACTTGATTATTCTGAGAAAACCGCGCGCTTGGTAATTTGTCGTTAAATGTAATATTTTAGGTATGTTCAGAACAAAACAGAGATTTATTAACTTTGATCGAAATATGACAATTGTAAATAAAATAGTATACAAACCTCAGTAGAAAGTTTCATTCCTGTCTCAAGATCATAGCTAACCTCACGACAGGAATGAAACTCTTCCCACCTCGGTGTGTAATATACTATTAAATTACCTACACTTGTCTTGGAAAGTTAAAGAAATTTACCGATTATTACCACTGTTTGAAATTTTAATTAACATTTTTAACTTTTCTAGGTTAATAAATCGTCTTTTTGTTGTCCCTTTAACCATTTTTACACTATACAAACCACATTGAAATTTGTGCAACCCAAAAATATATAGATTCAAAAATTGTTATAAAAAAATTTACTTTTAACAATCTTTACAATCGTACGATTCGAGGAAATTACTGTTATTTAAATTTTGTGTAGACATTCAAATGTTATTTGCAATTAAATAAAGGACAAATTTAAAGGCTTTACATAATTTTTACAATTATGCAAAATGCAAATATTGATTTATATATATTTTAAATGAAAGAATAAATAATTGGAGAAGGTAAAAAAATAAACACTTATATTGTAATATTTTTATTAATGTAAAAAAGATATAAAGTAATATTTTTAAATGCTGTAATCCTGTAAGTTCTACATGATTAATACAGAAGTGCCTAAAAACTCAGCTTTGACCTTACTCTACAGGAAAGTCCTCAGTCCCAAACCGGACTAAACTAATAAATTCCAGTGAGCTCAGCAATAGATATATAGTTGGTACTCCAAATTTTTTTTACCATACATATATTTTTTGCTATAATTATTTAAATGATGCATTTTACTAAGAATAATCTTTACTCTAGAGCTAAATGATTTGTTTAAATATATTTCGTTTATATACGAATGCATAAAAATTTTTTTTTTTATTATTTCAATTTAGAAAATGATATGTTTTATTTCTCTTCGTTTTGTCTTTAAAAGACTCCCCTAATGCATTCAGAATCATCTTCTATACAATTAATAATTTGTGTTTGTACATATATATTTTGTTTTGTTTTTATTTTTTTGCTATAATTAAAATTTAAATTGATGAATTCATTAATAATATTGCTATTCCAAGGGATTATTTAAAAATATTTGGTTTTATACACAATTTGGTTTTTTTTTTCTCAAAATTTTCTCTGTAATTATACTTTTATATAAGTAATACAACTGTTAATTTTATAAAAACGGGTTTTTTGTGTTGTATTTAAAACTTTTTGATATACACTAGGTGCCAATATTATGAGAAACAATGCTTTTTCTCTCATCACAATACATTCTTAAATTTTTATTTATTCCTCTTTCTATTTTAAAATCCGTTTTTCTTTGAGCGGAGCATCAAAATACTATTGCGTAGCAGTCTCCGAGTGGACTAAATTTTTATCGAAATCCTTTATTTCCCTTCCTTTCTTGTTCTGTCAACTTTTCTCCTTCTCTCTTACCTAAACCACTTCCAAAACCGTAATCTCGCTATTATAATAAATTAATAAGTAGTAATTTATTTATTTATTTTTGCAGATGTTTAATGTAGCTCATGTAAATGTTAGATCGCTAGTACCGTATTTTATTGATTTTTATAATTATGTTGTTGATACGGACTGTGGGGTCACCGAAACCTGGCAAAACCCAGAAATAGACAGTAATTTGGTACATTTAAATGGTTATAAATTTATTAGACAAGATAGACTCACCAGAGGCGGAGGTGTTGGTATGTATATAAGGGAGCAACTAAGATGTCATTTAATTATTTCGGAATGTAATGATGTTATAGAATATTTATGGAATAAGGTTTGTGTGGCGGATTTAATAATAGCAGTAGGTACTGTATATAGGCAACCAAGAGGTAATAATTTATTGTTTTTGGATCAAGTTGAAACTTTGTTTTCCAATATTTTTTCAAATTTTGATTATATTATATGTGTAGGAGATTTTAATATAGACATGTTGGATATTGATGATTCTACTACAATTCGTTTTAACAAGATACTCGAAACATTTGATATATTAGAAATAATTAAAGAACCAACAAGGGCTAACTCTTTGTTTGACTTATTTATTACTAATATTAATATCAATTTCTGTGCAAAATTTGCTAATCATAATCTAGTTGCGGATCATTCAGCAATAAACTGCAAATTTAAAAATTTTCACAATCTACCTCGAAACGACTTTAAAGTAGAATATAGGTCACTTACAAAGATTAATCATGTACATTTTCAAAATCATTTGGCATCTATGCCCTGGTACAATATTTGTTTTACTGAAAACATTGACAAAAGTAGAGTTTTTAAATAGCTACATAATTACCGTTTTAGATATACATGCTCCAAAAAAATCAAAAACTAAAAACTAATTAAACATTCTCCTTGGATTACTGAAAATATTATTTATATGCAAAGGCTTAGAGATAAAGCCTTGCAAAAATTTCGCAGAACACAACTTCCAACGCATTGGGATTACTGTAAACAATTAAGAAACTACACAACAACAGCTATAAGAGTAGAAAAAAGGGCTTACTTAAATTTTAAATTTCAAACTTGTAATATTAAAGAAAATAGGTCAGAATTAAAAAAACTCAATATATCGAGACAAAAAAAATTGACCTACCTCCAAACCTAAAAGATATTGCCATTAACAAATGTTTTACTTCAAACATTAATAACTCTGCTATACAAATAGATTTACAACATTTTTAACTTAACAATTTTAAAGAAAATATTACTGAAGATTTTTATTTTAATGATGTTTCCGAAGATGTTGTCAATAATATTATTTACAATATCAAATCTAAAGCTTACGGAATGGATGATATTAATATTATCATTTTACACTTCTGTTGTCTATTTCTAGTTATTTTCCTGAATCATGGAAATTCGTTAAAGTTTTGCCCTTACCAAAAGTAACTTTACCTGAAGAATACAGTGATTTAAGATCAATTAGTATTTTATCAGTTTTTTCCAAAATATTAGAGAGAGAAATGGAAATTCAAATGAGAGGGTTTTTGAAAAACAACAATATATTACCTAGCAAACAATCTGGTTTTAGGTCAGGCTACAGCTGTGCCACAGCTATAGCGGATGTTATAGATGATTTGATTAGAGCCATGGATAAGGACAAGATTTCTATCTTAATACTATTAGATTTCTCGAAAGCTTTCGATTATATAAATCATAAAATTTTACTTGCTCATTAAATATCATTCCTTGTCAAAAAGCATAAGAAAATCAAAGTATGTGATATGGACGGATCGAGAAGGTTCTATATGGTTAAAGTGAGCTATATAAGTTGACAATCCTAACGTCAGAGTGGCAGTTTTATGATGGACGTTGTACGTTAATATTATCAGTTATACAGATATATTGTAAAAAATGAGTTGAAATAAATTGGGTTACCAGAAACTAGTGTAACATTGGTGACAGTGGTGGGATATAAAATAAAAGTTACCCAAGCATTCTATTTATGGTAAATACTAGATCCACTGCGTACAAAACAGATATGGCCCACCAGTATGGTTTTTGAAGATGAAAGAAAAAAGATGAAGGCGAGAAGAAGAAAGGAAAAGGCGCAGAAAGGAAGAAGAGGAGAAAAAGAAACGGCACAGCAAGAATAAAGAAGAGAAAAGGGACAGGCGAGAAGAGGACAAGAAAACGCACAGGAAGGAACAGGAAAAAGAAAAAAGAAACGCGCAGAAAGGATAAAGAAGAGGAGTGAAAAAGGCGAGAAGAGAACAAGGAAAGGCGCAGAAAGGAAAAAGAAAAAAGAGCAGAAAAGGCGTATAAATGCAGAGGTGAAAATTATGCAAGCCGCTACAAATTCAAGAAACCTTCAAGCAAAAGGTAGACCAGCTTAACAGTTGAATAGATCTCTTAGAACAACAACAACAAGATAATTTAAATTAAAAGTAACAAGAAATTGGTAAAGTAGAGTTGGAAAAGCAGATTAGAACTGAAATAGTAGAGGTAGAGAAAACAATCCGGAATCAAGCCTCAGTAAGCAACATTGAATCTAAAAACACTACCTCGTCTTTGTCAATAACCGGAACCAAGCCACGTTCGCACGCCAGTTTCACAAAACCATAAACAGCAACACTCTTAAGCCACCCACGCTTGATGATAAGATAACATGGAAAACGTATCGACTTCAATTTAAAGCTGCAGCTAGAGCAAATGGCTCGACCGAGAAAGAAAATACGGCTTTATTGAAAATGTCGCTACGAGAACAGGCAGCAACAGTTTTACAGTTCCTTCTCCAAGTTATTCTTATCTCGTCCAAGCTTTAGAGACAAGGTTTGGCCAGCAGCATTTGCATCAGGTAATCCAAACCCAGCTAAAGATACGTGTTTAGAAACATATTGAGAGTCTACAGAAATTATAAGCCGATATAAAAAGGTTGCATCTGGCCTATCCACAGGCGCCCAAAAATTTCTTAGAACAAATCGGCGTAAAGGCATTCATCGATGGACTACAAGACGTAGAAATGCAGCAAGCTCTTTGCCTACGACATCACAAGACGCTTAGAGACACTGCAGAGTTTAAAGAAGCGAAAATTATATATAGATCTTCTCGCGCAAAAGTGAGAGAAATTAGATTCCAGGAGAGTGAAGAGGCCACTACTAAAACTTTCCTCCAACCCACTCTCTAATAAGTCTTAAAAATTACTGTTTAAGATAATTTAAGAACATAAAGTGAACCTTAGATTGGTTTTAAGAATATGAATGCCAGCTTCTTTTTATTTTTTGTGGTCATCACCTTGTGGGCACATACTGTAATGAAGTCAATTTTCATTACTATACTTTGGCCTATTCCGGATATAAATTTTAAATTTTATTTTATTTTAACTTCATGGGTAGACCCTGTATATCAAATTTTGTTTCGTTTAAATTCGCGTATTATATCTGAGTACCGATAGCGCGCACGATCCGCGCACACCGAGTGGGGGCCAGCCTGCTTGGGCATAGAGACTGGGATTCAGATTGAGTATTAAAAATTAATTCATTCAAAATCATTCGACTAGCTTGATTTCATTTTTCCGACCTCGTTAAGTCTGCTTCGTTATACACCGTAAAATCATTGCGGAGACCGTAGTTAGGTACACCGAATTCATGTTTACGTTTTTTTTTCTGTCGTCGGTTCTTGAGCTAAACGTTCGAATACCAGTTTTATTTGATTAAATTATTCCTTTTTCGATTTTATTTAATAGAAATAATAATTGACCTAAGATTTTCGTTAAAAATATTTTGATTTACAGATAAATTATTTAGTTTTGATTTTATTTAGAAACATTGG
Organism: Psylliodes chrysocephalus; assembly: GCA_927349885.1. Taxonomy (NCBI): domain Eukaryota; kingdom Metazoa; phylum Arthropoda; class Insecta; order Coleoptera; family Chrysomelidae; genus Psylliodes; species Psylliodes chrysocephalus. The sequence continues at coordinate 15,962,001 of OV651817.1, forward strand.
AAATTAGTTTTGGTTATTAGGAAGTAGAAATTTTGTTTCTATTTTATTAATTACTTAATTTTTATTGCGACCACAATCCACGGTCGCAATAAAAATTAAGTAATTAATAAAATAGAAACAAAATTTCTACTTCCTAATAACCAACAATGTACAATCTCAATACATTTAAGAAAGGTTCGCTAATTCTTGTGAGGGTAGTTGGACCAGTTGACGTTTCAGAGTTAGTTCCCGACATTCAATTAATAGATCTTTTATACTGGGTTTCTTATTAGAGTGATTGCATTTTCGTTCGAGGCTCTTTTGGAATAATAATAATGAATTGGTAGATTTTTCACTTCCTTTAATTTGTTCGAAGTCGTTCTACATTTGGTTTCCGATCCTATATTTATTTTATGTTTCATCAGTGAGTTTAAATCAGCATTCACTGATAAACGAACTGATTCAGCACTTTCACTTGCTGCTGCTTCTTTGGTATAGTAAATTTTTCTGCTTTTTTATTGCCATGTATTCTGTGAAATACAATAATTTTGTTGAGCAGTAAAGAGTGTGCGGGTGTTTACAAAATACGTGTTACCAAAGCTCTTTCTATGGGGCCTCAGTATTGCATTCGTGCAAACGAAAAAACTTTCTTACCCCCACCTTTTAGGACTTGTTCACATTTCTTATCATTATACGTCCGAAAATGCAAAAAAAAATTGTCTGGCCATCTGTGCGTATGTGTGCCGGCCCGATTACTCTGAAAGAAAGATCTGATTGACTTGTGGTTTTGATTTTCTTAAATAATTGCATCTAACTTAGAACCCTATTAATTTTCAAAATTTAATATCATTTATTTTACGCATACCACTTTCTTCAATATAGTAAAATCAGAACACTTCTTAGCCATGCCTGTTAACTGTGAAACCAGATATATTTTTTTCCATATTGGTGTCACTCTTAAATGTCAAATTAATTAAAAATGTTTGAGCGTCAATTGAAAGATTGACAAAAAGGTAGGTATGCCTATTTTGATAGATATTTATTTTTAAAAATTTTTAATATTATAATTTTTTATCTGGTTAATTGGTAGATATATTTCCATGTTGTATAATGTAAGAATAAACGAAAAATATGTACTTAATTTTGCATTTGACTTTAATCAATAACGCACTACTTAAAAGAGTCACTGGCTTATTTAGCTTACATCGCACACGTAGGTACATATTAAAGTTTTACTGTAGGAGTTATGCCTACTTTACTGCCATCCTCGCAATGTTAGAGCGTTCCTCAATGACGTCTTAAAAAGGCTGTTGTAGAAAATACCAGTATCATATATTATTGATTAAAAAAATAAATTATCATAACCATGTTGGCCCAGTGGCTAGTGCACTTACCATCTGTTTTTGTAATTAGAATTGAAATATCAAAAATGAAAAATATGACTGTATTACTGTTTATATATATATATATATATTTTTTTTAAATACATTTTATTTATTAGATATCCCTAACAGGCAATTCCGCTCTTTATTTAATAATATTTTGAAAAGGGTTTAAAAGAAAAATGTATTCCCACACAAAAAATAAAATAACTTCCTCCAAATTAGAACCATATTGACTGTAATAAATAACACCTTTGCTAATAAGGTTTAATGAAACTAAAAACGATGCATGAAAATTCCAAAATAAATTATGACAATAATCAAACAATTAAACAAATATCCAAGGTAAATAAAATACTACATTCTTCCCAGGTTAATTTGTTATGTAGTCTTCTAAATATTTAGGTGCTCGTCTGGAATGAATACAACGGTTTTGCGCACTACGTTCTTACGTTTTGGAACAGGACTCCTTGGAGAACAAGAGAACTTCCTTATGATCTTTTGAAGTTTCGAATTTTGCAGTTTCTTCCTGTGCTTCAACTATTGTGCGTTCGTTAGTATAATCGTTGAAAACCATCTTTTCAGTTTTATTAGTTAAATTTTGTTCTAAAGTTTTATAAGCTGTAGGAAGTGAAACTGGACTTTCTCTTCCGTCTGGCAATTTGATTTGAGCATATTCAGGATTAGCTTCTATTAATTGTACCTCTTCCACCAGGGGATCACATTTACTTTGGTGTCTAACATTTTTGAGTAGGACAGGTCCTGGAAAGGATAGCCAAGTAGGAATAGTAGAGTCATTAGGTAATCGTCTAGGGTGGTTAAACATTCGTTCATGTAGAGTAAAATTGATTAATGTACATAATAAAGAACGCATGGATTGTAGAGAATCTTCTAAAACCATCTCCCAGTGTGAAACTGCTAATTTCTTTATTTTTAGGGCCAGTTAGACTGTCTTTTATATTGTTACACTGGTTTTTGGTATCACAATTTATTTAAACTAAACTTTAACAACAATTATACAACTTATAACATTAGCATGTAACGTCTATCATAAAATTAAAACTCTAACGTCAGGTTGTCGACTTGCTTGATCTTCTCGAACCTTCTCGAACTGTCATCTAGAATATTCTTGACGAGTAATGACATTTCTGGACATTTCTGGAATATTCTATCTTCTTTTACTTTTACTTATAACGACCGCAGCACACAGTAGGGCAATGAATAACATTCCACTTCTTTTTCTATCTGTACGTTTCCTATACTAGCCGCAGGCTACTGCAGGGTGCTGCGTAATATTGCTCCCTCCTCTCTATTAATTCGCCCCAAATAACTTGATTACTGGAACCTAGTTACAACTAATGTAGAGGATCTGGACCATGGAATGGAGCTATCTGCTCACGCCTGTCGATTCTATCTTCTGCTTTATCGGTATGGGCTTTCAGTCGTTGCCGAGCGAATCCATAGACCTTTGTCCTGCCATTGCATACATCACATTTTTTACACCAATCTGCTACATTCCTTCGGCAACTGACCCAATAAAATATTTCCCGAACTCGTGCCAGTGTCCTTTTAGTATCAAAGTGTCCTCCTAAATGGCTGCTATGAAGCTCCTCCAATACATTTCTAACCTGTGACTTCGGCAGTATCACTTGGCGGACTACATGTACCCCATCTGGGCTCTCCCACTTCCGATGCAATAGGCCATCGTAAAGATATCGGGAATCCCACTGGGCCCAGTAGCCTTTTATCGTTCTACTGTATTTGGCTATCTCTTGCCAAGTAGGTGTTTATTTTTAAGCCATTCTCGGACAATCTTTAAGTCATTGTCTTTCTTCTGTCCCTGTCTCAGACTTTCAAGGGTGATTTCTTCTTTGTCGCCCTTTGGTTTAATAGTGGTTGCCCGAAGAGTAACTTTATCAACGGGTTCTTCTTATTCTTCGAGCCTTTTGCCATACCATCATTGTTCCTCTAAACGGGGTTGTCCAAAGAGAATGTCTGCGTTGTTATGGAGACCTCTTCGATGCTCTACTTTCTGGTTATTGTTAGAAAGCCGGCCGGGTGTGGGTGATTGGCTTCTCCGGAAAGCATAGCTGCTGTAATTAATTCTTGTTGGTCTTAGTGATGGACTTGAATAGATTGATCTATATGATTTTCCGGTCTTATTCGCTAATTCTCGATTTATAGAATAAGCCATGCTTCTACAGGTTCTTTGAAAGTGTCCGATTCTTCCATAATTGAAGCATATCCTGCTTTTATTTTGGCTGTTTCGTTGCATATTTCGTAGAATATTTAAGATTTGGGGAATAGCATAAGTATTGGCCTCCTTACTTTTCTGGGATTTTATTTCCCTCGCTTTTGCGCGAGAAGATCTGGATAGGAGTTTTACCGCTTCATATTCCTGGGATGCAATCAGTTTGTCCCTCAGCGTCTTGTGATGTTGTAGACGAAGGACTTGCTGCATTTCCACATCTTGTAGTCCATGAATGAATGCTTGTATTCCGAGTTGTTCTTGGAAATCTTTCGGCACCTCTGGATAGGCTAGATGAATTAACCTTCTTATATCAGCCTTGAGTTTTTGTAGACTCTTACTATGTTTCTGACTACGAACCTTTAGCTGGCTTTGGAATACCCGTTGCAAATGCTGCCGGCCATATCTTGTCTCCAAAGCTTGGACGGGAGATGAATAACTGGGTTCCTCTTGAAGAAGTAACAGTAAAAGGGTTGCTGTCTGACCTCGCAGTGAACACTATCATTGAAGCCGCTACCTCTTTTTCAGTCCAGTCATTTGCTCTAGCTGCAGCTTCAAATTGTAGTCGCTATGATTCCCATGTTGTCTGACCGTCAAACGTGGGTGGCTTAAGGGTCTTGGTATTATAGTTTTGTGAAACTGGGATTCGAATATGGCTTGGTTCGCTTAGGGATGAAGACGAGGTAGTAGTGTTTGAAGCTTCAATGCTATTTACTGAAGCTTGGCTTTGAATTATTTTTTCGAACTTAGCCTTTTCAGCTTTAATTTGTCTTTCCAGCTCTACTCTAGACTGTTCTTGTTGTTCTAAATTAGCTTTCAAATTCTCTTGCTGCTTCCCTAAAATTAGCTTTTAGATGCTCTTGTTGTTGCTCAAACAGATCTATTCTAATTTTAAACTGACTAACCTCTTGCTTGAAGGTTTCCTGGATTTGTAGCAAACCGTTCATAATTTCCACCTAAGCTTTTCTACGCCTTTCTTCCTTCTCTTGTTCTTCATCCATCCTGCGTCTTTCCTACTCATCTTCTCGCCTTTCGTTTTCCTCCTCTTCTTCCTTCCTACGCTTTTGCTTTTCCCATTTTCGCCTTCCCTTTTCCTCATCTTCTTTCTTCCTACGTCTTTCCTTTTCCACGTCTTGCCTTTCCTTTTCCTCTTCTCGCCTTACTCTCTCCTCTTCCATCTTCAAAAACCATGCTGGTAGGCCTGAGTTATCCATGCCTGCTTCGTACTCAGTGAATCTAGTATTTAACATGAACTTTTACCTTATATCCCACCGCTGTCACCAATGATATACTGGTTTTTGGTATTAAAATTTATTTAAACTCAACTTTAACAACAATTATACGAGTACAACTGATAACATTAATATGTAACGTCTATCATAAAACTGAAACAGGTCGTCGACTTATATAGCTTGCTTGACCTTCTCGAACCTTGTTGAACTGTCATCTAGAATATTCTTGACTGGTAATGACATTTCTAACCATTTTTGGAATATTATTTTACTTGTACTTTTACTTATAACGACCGCAGCACACAGTAGGGCAACGTGTAACATTCCACTTCTTTTTCTATCTCTACGTTTCCTATAATAGCCGCAGGTTACTACAGGGTGCTGCGTAACGTTATTATTTCATTATATCTTACGATTTGGCCGTTCCCTTGAGTATTACAGAGACCTGTACGACTGCTAGCCATTCCACGAGAATGCAAATATTCTTTCAGTTTATTAGACATGAACAAAGCCCCTTAGTGAGAATGAATATAGGAAGCTAAATCGAAAGTTAAAAAGAAATTTGCCCAACACTTAATAACAGTAGAGGAAGTCATATCGGAGCAAGGATAAGCAAACGGGAATCTGGAATATTTATCAACAATGGTTAAGGGATATTTGTTTCGGCTGATACTTGGAAGCGGGTATTTGAAATCAATATTTAACCTTTCAAAAGGTGAGGTGGCTTTAATTAATTTTCCACATTATTTAAAGATTTTGGTTTCAGCTCGGAACAAGTTGGACAAAAAGAGATGGTTTTACGAACGTCCTTTATAGAAAATGGAAAATTTTTTGAACGTATCCAGTCAGCAAACCTAGTGACTCCTGGATGGCACAGTAACTGGTAAAGATTGAAAAGGTTGTTCTGATGATTATTGCTATTAATATAACTACAAACTCTACTAAACGTATCCGGTACCACGTTTTGAGGTCTCCGGCGATACCTAATACCGAAACTGTAGCATGCTAGCTCTGTGTTTACTATTGAACATAAAAAAAACTGATTTTTGATCCGTACAAAGCTTAAAGTGTTGGCCAATGAGAAAATGTCGCCCCTTTTGAGGAGATTCTTAAGCCTCTTTTTCGACCGCAGAATGATGTTCACATTCTAATAAGGTTCTTAAAAATAATGCCACTGTTCTTCCTAGTTGGCTTAAAGCAGCTCCGTTAGAGTGTTCAGACGCATCTGTTTCAACCGTAAATGGAACGCCATCCTGTATAGGTGTAACAATCGAATTTGCAATTTCAAGCTTAAGATTTTCAAAGTCAGCTGCTGCATCCGAACCTAATGGAAACGAAGTAGAGCTGACAAGTCTGTGAATGTTTTCTAAAAAATGCGGTATCCACTTTGAGTAGTAAGATAACATGCCCACCGTACGTCTCAATAAAGCAGTATCCCTTGGGATAGGAAGATTTAATAAAGGCTCCAACCTAGTTGAATCGGGATTTAGAGTATTATTTTCAATTAGGTAACCTAGTAAGTTGATTAAGCGTTTACTGAATAAACTTTTATCATGATTGATAGTAAGGTTATACTTAGAAATAATATGAAGTAACATTTTTAGATTTTTATCGTGATCAATCTGATTTTTTCCACGCATAGGTATATCGTCTAAATAACTGTAAACCCTTTTTAGTTTTTCTTTAGTAATTATTTGGTCTAAGACACGTCGAAAACACGCAACCCCATTCTTTACTTCGAAAGGTATTCTACTAAATTGGTAGAGGCGACCCTTAAGCTTCAACACCTGTAAATATTTTTTCATTCTCTAGTATTGGTATTTGGTGATAGCCGCTCCGTAATTTTATCAATATTGGGCAAAGATATTGATAAAATATGCGTCTAAATATGTAAAACGATTTATAGTTTTAGAGTAGTCTATAACCATTCTCTTTTTATGGTTCTCATTTCTGTTAACCAGAACTTGGCTCGCCAAGGAGATCGACTTTCTTTTATTACTCCTTTGTTACATAGATTCCTCGCTGGAGGTGATTTCCAGTGGGAATCTATTACCAAGAAGTTACGGGGTTCTATTAAAACAATAATTATCTGATTGTACAGCTGTATAGGATTCCTTTATTTATGAAGAGTTGATAATTATGTACAAGAGAAAAAAAAAAGAAAACCAATTTCAAATCCTTTTTCAATAATATATATATACAAGGTCGGTGGCTGATAACTTGCTAAGATTAGATCATATAAGAGGTAGAGATTTTCTCAGTCCAGTGTATTTTATATCAATGATTAATTAACTTTGTAATATTTTAGAAAAAGAAGAATGTATAGGTTATGTTTTATGAATAAAAAAAATGAAATGCACTTATTTAAAGAATATTATAAATTTACCGATATAGTATATATACTGTATGGTTTACATCATATCGTAAGTCATGCGATTAAATTATGTATACTTAATATTTACAATTATAACTTTTTACAGTTTTCCCGGCCTGTTTCCGGAAGCAAATTATTGCTTAAAGCAGAGGGTATCAACCAAATTAATACATAAAAAGGAGTTAATTTACTTGTGTTGTCCCTTTATCTGTTTGTCCCAACCCCAGAGAACAAAGACGTGGTTGAAAAAGTTGTTCGATAACCTTTAATATGACTACAGGAAGATATAACCTACTATCCCTAAGTTAATCATTGAATAGCAAAATAGACACGATTATATATTTATGAGAGGCATGCAAGCTTATCTGTGTGTGTTTGGTCCTGGAAGTTCTGCATTCACGTGGCCAGAGTAGGTCCCAGATCGAAGCAGGTAGGTAGTAGCTTCGTGTACATGCAGGAGTATCCTTCAGGATCTTAAAGCGGTGGGTACTGCGGGATGGATATATAAAAGCAGGGGTACATGCAGGAGTCCAAAATACCTTTTACCATAGGCTTGGAGCTGAGTAGATATATTCAGCGAGTAAAGGTACAAATCGTAACCAAAGAAAAAAAAGGTCTACAAAGAGAAAATACATTGTTAGCACTCTAATATAAGGAATATTAAATAAAGAAAATAGCCAGAAATTGTTAGTTTGACCTACCTTGGCTGGTGGATGACCTTAAAAGGTGAGAAATAATATCTTTTATCTTTTAAATTTTTAAACAAACATCCTCATAAAGAGATTCTTCGTTTGTATGACAAACCGAAGTAAAAATATATTTAAAAATTCAAAGATTTTTGGAAATATCCGCAAATTGCGACAATGTGACTATTCACATCAAAAAGTCCAAAGATAAGAGAATCAATTTTTTTTTTTCTCATTCAATTTCTCACCAAAATCTAGTGATTTTGAATTTTAAAAATATTGTAGGTACTGGTAAGCAGATTTTTGGTGTTGCTGAGGTAGTCTACCAACTTCTGTGAAGGGGAGCCAGAAAAGAAGAATTGTGACAAGGTAATTAGAACAAAGTTGAAAAATCCAAAAAGAAGAAGATGAAAATAAACATAAACCTCCTGGTATGATAACAGAACTCCTTTATAAATAACGCCTCAATTCACACATATTTCTAAATCCAAAAGGTCTGATATTTGATTTTTTACAATTATTTAAGATATATAAGACTGATAAAATCTCATCCCTAATATATTTCTAATGTGGCAAAATAAAACCGTTACACACCACCCTTCCCTGAAAAAAGTTTCAAGGAAACTTTTAAGTATTTCACCAAGAAAACAAAATAATTTGCAACTATAAAAAGTTTTCAAGGCAGAAAAGGAAAAAAAAATATATGTACATAAATATTTACAAGCATTAAGGAAAGAGATAAAGAATATCTATTCCTGTTCACTTTCTGCATCCTCATCTGAAGTGTCATCCGGAGGATGAGCTTTTAGATCTTTCGCATTCCATATGCCAAGAGATTTATGAGTTTTGTCCTCTAGCTCATAGGTCCAGGGAGAAACAATTTTTATTATTTTGTATGGACCGCAAAATTTTGGAGCTAATTTAGCTGTAAATTGCTTAGCGGCATCTGACAGCACATAATTTCGCTTCCAGACATACTGGTTGAGAGAGAATTTCTCATTCCTATGCCTTAGATTATAGGGTCTGCTTGATCGTTCATATGCCTTTTTAAGTCTGGCCTGGATGTCTTGGTACAATTTATTCAGAGCTTTTTCTTTAACCTCCGCATCGCTATGGATATTAGATGGCGACAGCTTCTCACTATCATTCATGTTCACCTCCCTACCAAAGACAACTAAATTGGGTGTAACTTGAGTTACATCATGCTTTGCAGAACGAATCGCGAAACCAACTTTGGGTAAATATTTATCCCACTGTTTGTGATTGTCTGTAACATAACTAGCCAGCATAGTCTTAACTACACGATGTACTCTTTCCACGGGGTTGGCTTGAGGGTGGTAATTAGCCGTATACCCAATTCTTACCTGATATTCCCTCATAAGCCCTTTGAAGAGGTCGCTTCGGAATTGCGTTCCATTATCGACAATAATTTTCTTGGGGGCACCAAATATAAGGAAAACATGGGCTTCCAAGTGACTTACTATGGAAGCTGCAGTGGCATTTCTAAGAGGAAACAATAAAATAAATTTGCTAAAGCAATCCAGAGCAGAGAGGATGTAGGTATAACCCTTGGTTGAACGTGGAAGTGGGCCTACTAGGTCCACACTTACTAATTCCCACGGCCTCGAGGCCTCCAACTTGGGCAGACAACATTTGTCCAATCGGTGGTTTTTGCTCTGGCTTCGTTTGAAGACATATCTGACACCTTTTGACATAACGTGTAACGTCCGACTTAGTTTAGGCCAATAGTAAGCCTCTGAAATTCTAGCGCTAGTTTTTGATATACCCATATGACCACATGTTGGGGGATCATGATGTTTACTAATGATTGCATTCCTTTGCTCCTTTGGAACAACTGTGAGCCATTGTGAATCTGACAATTCAGGATATCGTAATTTGGTTTTTCGCAAGAGTTTTCCATCCTGTAACGTCCATATAGGGTATTTACGAGGAAATTTTGTAATTAAGTCACACATTTTCGTGTACCATTTATCGATAGAAGGTTGGACTGTAGCATGGGATTCGTCAAGGAAATCAATTACAGGCACCGAGCGTGATAAGGTATCTGGAACAATATGATCCTTACCTTTTCGGTGTATGATGTCGAAATCATATTGCTGCAGTCGTATTGCCCATCGAGCGATTCTTCCTACCGGATCCTTAATGCTGAAAAGCCATTTCAATGAGTAATGGTCTGTAATTACCGTAAATTTGGTAGCTTCTAAATATGGACGGAGTTTTTCTACTGCAAACAGTACCCGCCAGGCACTCTTTTTCCGTGGTGGAAAACTTGCGTTCACTTTTTGTTAGTGAGCGGCTTAAGTAACATATTACTTTTTCACCTTCAGGTAACCGTTGAAGCAGAACCGCTCCCAAACCAAAATCGGAGGCGTCAGTTTCGACGATGAAGGGTTGACTAAAATCTGGACAGGCCAAGATCGGAGCCGAAACTAAATGTTCCTTGATCTTGTTTAAGGATTCCTCACATAAGTTATCCCAGATAAACGGTTTATTCTTTTGGGTAAGTTGAGTCATTGGAGATACTACGGTTGAAAAGGATGGGATAAATCGTCGATACCATGATGCGAGACCAACTATCCTCCTAACGTCCGTAACAGTACGAGGTGTAGGAATATTGAGGATTGCATCAACCTTTCCTGGGTCAACTGCCAATCCGTGTTCATTCACAATATAGCCCAAGTATCGTAACTCAGAACAGCAAAAGTTACATTTCTCGCGATTCAGTGTCAAACCGGCCTCACGAATACGTTTTAAAACTTCACTTAGGACCTCTAAGTGCTTTTCAAAAGTTGACGTACAGATTATGACATCATCTAGGTAGACGAAAGTATAACCCTCCAAGTCGACACCTAGTACTCGGTCAATCAACCTTTGCCAAGTAGCTGGGGCAGAATGTAAGCCAAAGGGCATTCTCTTAATTGAAATAGGCCACGATTGGGAACAGTAAACGCTGTCAACTCGCGAGACTCTCTGGCAACTGGTATTTGCCAATACGCTGACTTGATGTCAAGCGTAGTCAGGTAACGTGCATCCCTAAGTTTGTCTATAATCGCACTAACATATGGAATGGGGTACGCGTCGGGAATGCTTACTGCGTTTAACTTCTTATAGTTAACGCAAAATCGCCATTTGCCATCACTCTTCTTCACCATTACGATTGGAGATGACCAAGGAGAAGAACTAGGCTCAATAATATCTTTTGCCAGCATATCATCTAGTTCCTCATTTACAATTTTTTGTAAGGCTGGTGAGATTGGGTAGTAACCTCTGCTTTATTGGCGGAGAATTAGTCCTAATCACGTGCTGTTCTAAATGCGTGCACCCTAATACATTACCCATTAAGGCAAATGCATCGTCGATTACAGAACTCAATCGTTGACATTGTTGGCCAGACAAGGATTCGAAATCTTTAATACCATTTAACTCAACCTCCTCAGCCTTATCTCCAGACCTAAAACTCCATTCACCAGCAAACAGATCAGGTACAATTTCCATTTTCAGCCAAAAGTCGATTCCTAAAATCAATCGATGGGGAAGTGTCGGAACAACTAATATTTCCAAAATACAAACGCGATTCTGAAGCTGAATAGGAACCATTATCGCACCTATGCATTCACATGATTGGCCATTTGCCACTGTACATACTTTCAACTTAGATCTATCTAATTTACAATATTTACAAAGAATGCTCCAGCCAGGTCCACCAAGAACTGTTCTGGAAGCACCACTATCCAACAAACACCTAAAAGTTTGTCCTAAAATTTTAACATTCAAATAGGGTCTTTCATCATCCCGAGCATGAGCAAACACAAAGTCTAAAATGGCTTTATTCTCCTTCAGTCTAATTGCCTTATCACCTGAAGGAGGCACCAACAGCCGACCTACTGTTGAGCCCGTTCCAAGTTTTTTGAACATTTAGGACAGGTAGAGGCAATTACATTGGATTGTCCACACCTAAAACAAAATATTTTCCTAGGCTCCTTACACTTTTTGAACCTATGACCAGTCTGATTACATTCCAACACGTAGGCTGACTACCATTGTATTGGTCAGAGGATTGAGAAGGTTGACTCTTTGTCTCAATTTTGACAGATGCAACGTTAGAACCGGATGGCTTCTTATATGCCAAATCTGGTTCGACCAGATGTCGTAAATTAGATGGAGGTGGAACGAATTTTTGAATCCGTAACTCTGTCTCCTCAATTGTTCGAGCTAATTGAATTAGTTCCGAGATAGATGTCAAGGGTTGTAGAGAGAGTTGAGTCTGGATGTTAGGTAGCATATTTCTACGCATAATTTGGACTCGATCTCTCTCAGAAGGTAGAACTGAAAGTTTTTTAAATAGATTCTCCATCACCGCTACATAGTTGATGATACGCTCATGGGAACCTTGAGTCCTCCTACGATTTCTTCCCATAAGGAATATTCGTAGTCATGGGGTTGAAAAGCAGCTCGAAGCTTTTCCACTAAATCATCCCATGATACAAAATTTCCCATACGATACCACAAAAGTGCATCTTTTGTAAATACTTCTGGGGCAGATCGGAGTAACCTTTCTTTAGAGACCCCTCTAGAGAGCCTAAGTTCCTCGATTCGCTCTAGAAAACTAGTCACGCTTGAAATTCCATCAAATTGTAATCTCCAACGACTGACATCCACACTGTACCAATTTTCTCGTTCTCTATTGACAATAGGATTAATATCATTTTCTTGTGGGATCTGAAGATCTTGCATTCGAGTTACATTATCACGAACATCCGAATGACAATAATTATTGGGATAATTACTTCTAGGATACTGAGGATCCTGATTTCTAACGAGATCCGTCTGTTGACTTAGAGCAGTTTTCTGATAATTTACGTGTGGTGAACTAGACGTTATATGATCATTCTTCAGCTCATTTGCAGAAGTTTGAGGAAAACTCACTTGTCGTCTATTCAATTGACCTAAAGTGTAGTGCTGTTGACGAGACGCAACATGAGAAGGTTCGCTTTCAAAAATTTGACGTAGACTTGATACTCGACCTTTTCGCAAGATCCGAATTCACCTTAAGAACTGGTGTATCTAACTGATTTTGTGGAAAATTAAAGAATTCCCCCAATCTGAGAGACTTTTCCGGAGACTCTCTCTCTAGATACTCTGGAAATGAATCAACTGGTACATCTAGCAGTGATTGATGAGTCACATGAGGGTTATCCTGTTCACATGAAACTTCCACTGTTTCACGCTGATTGGTTTCCTTTGTATGGTTAGAACTTATATATAAAGTCTCCAATGCAGTCTGTAGTTGAGAACACCAAGTTAATAATCGATTACGTTGTGAGTTGAATAATGAATTCACATCCCCATTAATACGATCTAACCGTAAAGTTAAATGTATTAGCCGTGATTTAATTTTCTTATATTCATTCTTCCTGTTTTCCTGATTAAATTCACGTAGGTTCTCCTCTAAATCACTCAGTTTGCCTTCACAAGTAGACAACTCATAACCAGGTTCCAACATTGGAGCAGATATAGGAGGTATCCTTTCCCCTAATCGCTCTAATCTCAGTACTTCTCGTAAAGATTCTCTCTTTTCGGACACACTTCCTCCAATGGGTAAAGCTCGGCAAGTTAACTCATAAGTTAACTCGTCCCCTAATAGTCGATTAACTTCCATATCGAGCTAAATGAGAACGAGTGGAAACCCCACCCTTACTTAAAAAAGAAAAAAAAAGACCTAGAGATACCTAAGACCCTAGAAACCCTTATAAATAATATGTACAGAAAACTTACACTAACCGATCGAATCAATACCAATTTCTACTAATCAGTACTAACCTCTACTAATCAGTACTAACTCCTACTAACGAACTAGTATCAGCTGCACTATATCTAATATTCACAAACTTATTCAATATTATATTTACAAAACCCGATACTTATTAATATCCACCCAAAAGTTCCTATATATCTCCCAATAATGCCTATCTACAAGCACCTGCATACAAATTCAGATAATTCTGTGAATCACCCTATATACTGATCAAATCCCAAAAGATTGCTATCCCACTATATAACACACTCTAGAGAGTAGACCGAAGTACCCTGTATCAATAATACACCATTTTTTTTTTTTTATATAAATAAGTTAGGTTGTTGCAACGATGTGTAAACGTCTTAAATGACCGTAAAGTATTAACCACTTCAAGGACGAGAACACTATACAGTGCACAAGCAGATAATATACACGTTGGGCGCCAATTTTTGTTACATAGATTCCTCGCTGGAGGTGATTTCCAGTGGGAATCTATTACCAAGAAGTTACGGGGTTCTATTAAAACAATAATTATCTGATTGTACAGCTGTATAGGATTCCTTTATTTATGAAGAGTTGATAATTATGTACAAGAGAAAAAAAAAAGAAACCAATTTCAAATCCTTTTTCAATAATATATATATACAAGGTCGGTGGCTGATAACTTGCTAAGATTAGATCATATAAGAGGTAGAGATTTTCTCAGTCCAGTGTATTTTATATCAATGATTAATTAACTTTGTAATATTTTAGAAAAAGAAGAATGTATAGGTTATGTTTTATGAATAAAAAAAATGAAATGCACTTATTTAAAGAATATTATAAATTTTACCGATATAGTATATATACTGTATGGTTTACATCATATCGTAAGTCATGCGATTAAATTATGTATACTTAATATTTACAATTATAACTTTTTACAGTTTTCCCGGCCTGTTTCCGGAAGCAAATTATTGCTTAAAGCAGAGGGTATCAACCAAATTAATACATAAAAAGGAGTTAATTTACTTGTGTTGTCCCTTTATCTGTTTGTCCCAACCCCAGAGAACAAAGACGTGGTTGAAAAAGTTGTTCGATAACCTTTAATATGACTACAGGAAGATATAACCTACTATCCCTAAGTTAATCATTGAATAGCAAAATAGACACGATTATATATTTATGAGAGGCATGCAAGCTTATCTGTGTGTGTTTGGTCCTGGAAGTTCTGCATTCACGTGGCCAGAGTAGGTCCCAGATCGAAGCAGGTAGGTAGTAGCTTCGTGTACATGCAGGAGTATCCTTCAGGATCTTAAAGCGGTGGGTACTGCGGGATGGATATATAAAAGCAGGGGTACATGCAGGAGTCCAAAATACCTTTTACCATAGGCTTGGAGCTGAGTAGATATATTCAGCGAGTAAAGGTACAAATCGTAACCAAAGAAAAAAAAGGTCTACAAAGAGAAAATACATTGTTAGCACTCTAATA
The DNA here is from genome assembly GCA_927349885.1 of Psylliodes chrysocephalus. Taxonomy (NCBI): domain Eukaryota; kingdom Metazoa; phylum Arthropoda; class Insecta; order Coleoptera; family Chrysomelidae; genus Psylliodes; species Psylliodes chrysocephalus. Next base: position 15,977,191 of record OV651817.1, read on the forward strand.
TAAGGAATATTAAATAAAGAAAATAGCAGAAATTGTTAGTTTGACCTACCTTGGCTGGTGGATGACCTTAAAAGGTGAGAAATAATATCTTTTATCTTTTAAATTTTTAAACAAACATCCTCATAAAGAGATTCTTCGTTTGTATGACAAACCGAAGTAAAATATATTTAAAAATTCAAAGATTTTTGGAAATATCCGCAAATTGCGACAATGTGACTATTCACATCAAAAAGTCCAAAGATAAGAGAATCAATTTTTTTTTTCTCATTCAATTTCTCACCAAAATCTAGTGATTTTGAATTTTAAAAATATTGTAGGTACTGGTAAGCAGATTTTTGGTGTTGCTGAGGTAGTCTACCAACTTCTGTGAAGGGGAGCCAGAAAAGAAGAATTGTGACAAGGTAATTAGAACAAAGTTGAAAAATCCAAAAAGAAGAAGATGAAAATAAACATAAACCTCCTGGTATGATAACAGAACTCCTTTATAAATAACGCCTCAATTCACACATATTTCTAAATCCAAAAGGTCTGATATTTGATTTTTTACAATTATTTAAGATATATAAGACTGATAAAATCTCATCCCTAATATATTTCTAATGTGGCAAAATAAAACCGTTACACCTTCCGAAAGTAATTTTCCTATTTCAAGGTTTATGAATTTGGCGTCATCTTGTGTGTGTCTACACGATTTTGTAGTGTGTGGTACCAAATTTGAAAACAGATTAGGGAAGACAATAAAGGCAACGGCTAAGTTACAAATTTTAGTAGTAGAGAGTGAGTAGGCCCACCTATATGTAAAGGAGTTTTATATTAATTAAAATAAAACTGAATTAAAGAATGTTGTTTTAAAACATTTAGGCCAATAATGACATCTTCACATAACTGACAAAAAAGAGGCATTTAAGTGGTAATAACAGAAACCTTGGATATAACCATCAATAAAACAGTGCCCTTCTACATTACTATTTAATGAAGTTTGTCTATTAATATTTGGCTAAAGCTAGGATATACTTTGAGATTAAGGCCAGCAAGAAAATTTGCATTAATATAAGTGTCGGAGCTACCCGTATCAATTAAGGCTTGTGCCTTAACATTAACTTTTATTGATATAGTTGTTTTAGAAAGACATTTGGAGACGGCTTATATAACTTTCGTAATGGCTGCAGTTTTATCTCTGTTCAGTCGTAACTTATTTTGACAAACATTTGAGAAATGTCCATGCTTCTTGCATTCCTTGCAAACTACGTCTCTGGCAGGACAAACGGAACGTGGATGTTTCTTGTTGCCACAAAAATAGCATTTCGGCCAATTTAAAGCAGCATTTAATATTTGAGGTTCTTTTTCAGTGTTTTTCTCTTTAGGTTAAGGGACAGCATTGAGGAAAGTAGGTTAGGCGTATGCTTCGCATGTTTCTTGGCAGATTCTAAGGAGCTGGCTTGAGTTACGGGTTCTTCTAAACTTAAAATGCTATTTTCTAAGAGCCGTTGTCGAAATTCTTGGCAGTTTAATCCGCTTATGAATGAATCACATATATAATCATCTCTAATCTTTTCAGCATCAGAACCAAAAGTGCATTTCTTACTTAACTGCTTAAGGCTTTGTATATATTGGTTTAAAGATTCTCCTGTTAGATGTTTGCGAGTTAAAAGTAAATATTTTGAAAAAATTTCATTTTTGGGTTTTATATAAATATTGTGAAGCATTTTTATTACTTCATCATAACTTTCGCAATCTCTGACAAATGTAGAGATCAAATGACTTACATAGTTGGTAAGTAATTTCTTTTTATTTGAATCAGTAGCCTTTTCAATAGATGTTACAAAATTTTTAAAATTAGTTAGCAAGTGGGTCCATTCTTGATCGGATTCAGGCGAATTGGGATCTTCATCAAATCTCTCTGGGCGGAGTAGCTTATCCATAGATAATGAAAATTTTACTTTTATTAATTGTAATAAATAGAACCTTTGCTAATAAGGTTTGTTAAAGCTAAAAACGATTCATGATAATTCTAAAATAAATTATGACATTAATCAACCAACTAAACAAATATACAAGGTAAATAAAATATCACTACCTTGATTTTCAGAATTTTTTGTTTAACTTTAGTGTTTTAAATATGTACCTATTATTGTTGTTAAAATTCAATGCATCTTTTATGTATTTTAGCAAGGGTAGGTATTTATATTTATTTCAAATAATTGGGTAGCCAACTATGAATGCCGATAAGTAATTGTTTTTTCTTTATTTCTGTTACTTTGTCAAATAAATCATTTCCAATTTTTTTAAGTCATTTAAAATATTTTATTTATTTTTCATTTCAGTAGTTACCTATTTATTGTAAGTTAAAGTGTGATATTGAAAATAACAGTTTTAATATAAAATAAATGTGGATCTTTTTGTACCATCTTTAATGACACCAGAATAGAACTTGCATCTGAATTTGATATTGGAATTAAAAAAGGTAAATTTTCTCAATAATATTTGTATATGGGCAGGCTAATGGGTAAAATATTTTAAATATATTTATACAGGAGAGTTTAAGGGAAAAAGGGACAAATATTTTTGTATGAAGGCGTAGTACAGGAAAAAGGGGAAAATATTTTTACTTGGATAGACTTGGGGGGTTTAAATGGTCCAACCTATTTTTATATGGATAAGCTTAAGTGGTAAAGAATATAAATATTTTGATATGGAAGACTTAAACGATAAACGAATCAAATATTTTTATAAGGACAGGCTTAAGGTATAAAAAGGCAAATATTTTTATATGGATAAATGGATAACATATTCATACATGGACAGGCTTAACACGTTGACTGCGTAGCCAAATTAGAATAACAATTCGAATGTGCAACACATGCCGTATATAGCATGTCATGATTTTTTTGAAAATGTGCGGCGGCACGAGCTTAAATCTATTACACAGGGGAACAGCTGTTTTGGTGTCTAGGTATTTTGAGCTGATTCTATATCAATTTGATGTCCTAAATTCAAATAACGTTTTTAGTTTTACCTAGGATCTCAAATTTTTAAGATATAAAATTTTAGAGAAATATAAGTTACATTATTTTAACTTAAATTCGTAAGTGTAGTCAACGAAAGTAGATACGAAATTTTTATTTTAGTTAAACAAAATACAATATTATGTCGAACTTACAAAAAAAAAAACATTAAAAAATCAAATAGTCACTCAACACTTCGAAAGCTTCTTTTCCGCGACATTCTTGAATGTTTTTTAAAACAGTCTCTTTTTAAACTCCAGCAGTAATCTGCCATCATGTGCATGTCCCTTTTTCCTTGGTAACGGTCCTCCATAACTTTAATGTCTTGGTGAAATCTTTCACCTTGTTCCTCACTCATGTCTCCCAAATTTTTGTGAAAAACGGTCTAAGTGGTTGTGTAAATAGTGTATTTTAATACTCATATTGCACCCTAAGGATTTGAAACTATTAAGTATCTTGTTAACCATTTCAACATAGTTTTGAGCTTTATGTTTGCCTAGAAAATTTTCAACAACTGCAACAAATGATGTTTAACTTGATTCATTGAATTTATGAAGGCAGGATCCTTAATTAATTGTATTATTTGTGAGCCGTCAAATATATTTGTTTTGAGTTTTTCTGTGCTCAAATGATGCATTTTTACCCCTATATATGCAAAACAAATTGCTTCATTAAGCCCAACTTTATATGTAATGGAGGAAGTATGATTTTTTCTCTTTCAACCAAAGCTTCGTTAATGACATTTTTTTTCCCCAACTTCCATGTTTTCTCTTTGAGAAAGAAAGAAGAATATGTTGTGTAACCACTTTGCTGCCCAAGAAGAAAGTTTACCATTTTTAGGTCTACACAAATCATCCATTGATGTTTGTGATACTTTATCTTCTGCAAGACCAAAGCTACGGTAATATATTCTTCTTTCAGTTTCGTTGAGTGAGCTAGTGGTATTAAACTATATTTATTCCCATTATGTAAAAGGATATATTTTAAACTTCGCTTTGAACTGTCAATAAATAGGCGCCATTCATCTGGAATATATTCAGAAAGTTTCATTTCTTTCATGAGTGCATTAATTTCGTGACAAAATACAAGATTGTCTTCTTGAGAAAAAATGGTAGCAAATACTGCGGTTATTTCGATTGATTCCTTTATTATTTACTAAACAGAAATAACAATCATTGAAGTGGTTTTTTGGTTCTCTCCAAACTATTGGTACGCCGAATTTTAGACATTTTCTTTTCCCGGTAGCTCACCTCCGTAAATGCTCTGTACAAGTTTTACATACGAGATGCGGGGTCCATTTTTTGTCCTGATCACCAAGGTTAACTCCAAAATATCCAAGATACGCTCGCTTTACAAAGTCAGTAATAGTTTGTCTGTTTTGTTGAAACATGTATTCTCCGCATATACAGCAAGACACATCAGGTTGATTTACACAACTTCTTCTTGAACTGGAACCTGTTCTCATTTTAATTCTGTTCAATGACACAAAAACACTCTTTTCTTAACATAAAATAACACGCCGAATTCGATCTACTCTCATTAGTAAGAACGCACAAACTGACGAGACTTACCCGAGTTAGGGGATTAAATGGGTCATTTCAGGTACCTGATAGGCAATGGATCCACTATTTATAGATTTACCTGGAATTTACTCAATTACAGACTGACAATAAAACCATTGTGCCTACATTAATGAATATATAATAATTTTAGAACTCTCATAAATGAATATACTGAATAAAAACCACATTGGTAGATAAGTTGATGTATCTAAAAAAGTAGAGCTGATAGAGAAAAACGGATTGCATGTACAGATTTAGCGTCCCAAATACAGTTAAAATCAGCTCTAAAATCCCAGACACAAAAAAAAATTTTTTTGTTGCCCTGTGTTATCAAAGCTAAATTTGATACGTATTGTTCATTTAATCTAATTTTTGCACTTATTAAAAGTCGCGATTTTAGAACAAACTTTGTTTATAATTGTTTACCTGTCTCATTTAATAAAGCGTTATAGAGTTTAATTGAATTGATAAATTAGTTTGTATTATTTTCAGTACCATCCATTGACTGTATCAAGCTAGATGCCACTCTTAATTTAAATTTTTTAAACACTTTGGAAATTACTAGACAAATAGTAATTTGGACACCACACCAAATTTTAAAAAAATAATGGCATTTTTCACGTTATTATCAATTCGACAAATCTGTCACATACTCAAATATTTACAGTTTAGGTAAACTCATATTAACTACTACTTAACGAAAACAAAAATGACGGTGCGAATGAAAATATCACTCAATGTCAATATAAGCAGAGTTCATCGCTTAACGAATAGTGGTGCGAACGGCCCATAGTGATTTAAGGTGTGGAATCTCCAAATTTTAAAATAAATAGGGATTTTCAAATATTATAAGTTTATTTTTGATGAATAAGAACTAGATCTAAATAATATAAAGCAGAGCAAATATTTTTTGGAACAGTGTTATATATTTTTAATGAATTTAAATAAAAGCAAATTTTTGTAAAAAATATTTTATAAACTGTTGTATTTCCACTAACAACAACATAAAAATACTAATAAAGTGTAACATTTAATTCCAAAAACATGACAATGACAATGAATTAATAAAAATCTATCAGTATGACAAAACTAAACAAATATATACAGCGTGTTCCAACATCTCCCTTTTTTTTATTTCAACACATAATCATCCAATCGTTTTGGAAGTATTGTTTGTCGCTGAGACTGCCTGGTAGCTAACTGTATACTAGGTGTTGAGGGCGGTGTTGAATCTATGGTATTTTCCTGTTCGACAGTTTGATTCATGGGTGGTCGTACATATTCAATATCTAAGGTTTCATAATTTTCTATTGATTTAGTTTCTTTTGAATGATCATTGGAACATGTAGTAAATTCATCCATGAGAACCAACGGCAAGGACTTGCAACAATAATGTGAAATTGAATTATTTGTAGGAGCCCATCTAGGCCTCAATTGATTTGTATGTGAACGAATTAATCTTAAACGTCTAACGGCATCATTATCTAATAACACGTTATACAATACCTCACCAATTCGTTCTATAATGGATCCTGGTGTCCAATTGAAAGAATTGTTTTTATAAACCTTTACAAAAACTAAATCACCAACTTTAAACTGTCTTACTCTGGCTCCATGTTTATGATTGAACTGTTCATTTTGACTTTCATTTACAAAATAACTAGTCGATTGAGTTGGTTTTAACATGTCCAGTTGGGTTTTAATTTTCCGGCCCAACATAAGTTCTGCTGGTGACACTTCTGTAGCTTTATTAGGAGTAGCACGATAATTCCATAAAAATATATGCAATGCTTCCAATAACCCTTCCTCCCCTCTAAGTTTTTTGATACCACGCTTAAAAGTATCAACAAAGCGTTCAGCTTGTCCATTAGACTGAGGGTGGGAAAATGCTATTGTAATATGTTCGACACCAAACTCTTTACAAAATTGTTGGAATTGAGAACTGATAAATTGGTTTCCGTTATCTGAAACTATTGTATCACAAGACCCAAATCTTGCAAATACTTCTCTCAATATATTGACAGTATTCTCAGCAGTTATTGATGTTGTCAGAATAACTTCTGGCCATTTGGTATATGCATCGACAATTACCAAGAAATATTGTTTATCTAATTGTGCATAGTCAATATGTAGTCGGTGCCATGGTTTTTGTGGTGTAGGCCAAGACTTTAATTCTGTTTTTGTTGGGGACTTTGCAACTGATGTACACTGACCACAAACTTTGACAAAATGTTCGATATCTTTGTCTATATTTGGCCAATAAACATACGAACGTGCTAACGCTTTCATGCGTTCTACTCCTGGATGGGCACGATGAAGTTGACAAAGTACTAACCTTCTATATTTAGAAGGAATTATGATCCGATCATTGAACATCAAGCAATCATCAATTTCCAGCAATGACTTTTCTGTTAAAAAAAGGATTAACTTCTTCTGTTAAGTCATTTGAATTTGGCCAATTCGAATTATTAAAACCTTTTACCTGTTGAAGAACTGTATCCGAAATTGTTGAATCTTGAATCATTTTTAAAGTGATTGGTAATTTTGATGTTGTTTCTTGGATAATTTGATAGATCACTTTATCTAATTCTACTGAAGCAACTACAAATTCTTCATCAATCTTGGTATGTTCGTTTATTAGTTTAGATAATATATCTGCGTGACCAAAATCTAATGAGTTGATGTATTTAATATTAAAATCATACATCATTAAATGTAATGCCCATCTTTGCAATTGCTTCGCTGTGTGGATTGGGATGCCCCTTTTTGAACCAAAAATTGTTATTAATGGTTTATGGTCAGTTTGAAGTATACATTTTCTGCCATAAATTATTTTGTAAAATTTTTGAGTTGCAAAGATCAATGCTAATGCCTCTTTCTCTATTTGGCTGTATCTTTTTTCCTGTTCCGTAAAAGTTCTTAACACGTGCATTACTGCTTTGATTAATTTATTAGAAAATTTATGTAATAAACAAGCTCCTATTCCTGTTTCTGAAGCATCTGCAGCTACAATTATGTCTAAGTTAGAATTGTAGTGTGTAAGAATCATGTCTGATTGCAGCAATTGCTTAAACGTATTAAAGGATTGTTAACATGCTTGATTCCAGTTCCAAGAGGCACCTTTACGTAATAAGGCATTTAGCGGCTCGCGTATTTTATGCATATCATCGATAAATTTCCCATAAAAATTTATTGCTCCTAAATAAGATCTTAACTGAGAAATATTTTTAGGGGCAGGCATACCAACAATAGATTCCTCTTTGGCGAGATCTGGTTTAAGTCCATTTATATTGACAACATACCCTAAATATTTTATTTGTCGAGATTTGAACTTGCATTTTTCTATCTTAAGCTTAAAACCATATTCTTGCATACGCTGACATAACATAAGAAGATTTTTGTCATGTTCAGCTTCTGTTTTTTCCCACCACGATGATGTCATCTAAGTATGCGCTCACTCCTGGCAACTTTTGAATCATCATATCCATAATATGTTGAAATAATCCTGGAGCACACTTGATTCCGAAGGGAAGGCGGTTAAACTGAAATAGTTCTTTAAGGGTATTAATAGTAGTTAATTTTTTGACTGTTCTTTAACTTCTATTTGTAAATAGGCATCGGCTAAGTCTATTTGGGTGAAAAATGCACTGCTACCTATATTGGCTAATATATCTTAAATTAAAGGAAGTGGTTGCATATTTGACTCCAAAAAGCTGAATTTAATCCAGTGAAATAGTCGGCGCATGTGCGAACTCTTCCATTTTTCCGCTTTACTACTACAATTGGTGCGGCCCATTCAGAAAACTCTACCGGAGTGATAATATTCAACTTATGCATGCGATCTAATTTGTCTTCGACTTCTTTTATGATTGCATATGCTATGGGTCTTTTTGGTTTGAAAACAGGAACGGCATTTTGTTTAAGATGAAAAGTAACTTCTGCTTTTGTACAGTGTTCCAAACCCGAAACAAATAATGATGGAAAATTACTTTTTATCATTTCTGTAAATTTTGATATATCTTTTTGGGTAAAAGTAACTTGACTGAAAATAAAATTAATGGGTATGTCCCATAATTGGAATTCATCAATCCAATCTATTCCCATTAGGTTCAAGTGTGGGAGTGCTGAGTGCTGATACAAAACATCTTGTATTTATTCTGGTATCTTGGAAGGACACGTTGCATTTAAGTTCCGATTCCAACTGAATTGAAGTACCGGTTGCACTGTTAGCTAACTGTTTAGTTGGTTTGGTTTCTGGTTTTCCCAATTTAACCCAAGTATCTTGAGAAATGACGGTGATATCTGATGCTGAATCAAATTGTAATTCTATAGGAATACCATTGATGTGCACTGTGATATACTTGCGTTTTGATGCAGCATCTACTTGATTTACTGTCATGACGACATTGGTCGAGTGTTTTTTATTTTATTGAATTGAAGGTTCTTTTCTTGTAAAACAATTGCAGTAGCCCTCTTTGTGGCCCATTTTGTTACACTGTGTACACAAGTGCTTTGAATACGTGCAATCTTTTACATAATGCATTTGTCCACACTGCCAGCATGGAGTATTAGTTAGTTTACCTTGATTATTTACTTGTTTGTATTGTCTTGGGAACTTTTGTATAACAGATTTGGATGTGTTTAAAATTGCATTGACTGTGGATGTTTTAATCGAATGTGTTTTATTCTCAATCATAGCAGTATCTTGTTTTAAATTGAGTTTTTGTTGACATTTGGAAACTATCTCTTCCAAATTTATTGATTTGTTTGGATCATTCAATTCAGCAAGTAAAATTGTACAAATATCTGCATCAAGTGATGATTGTAGACCAGAAACAAAAATAAGACATTTAAACTGATTTTCGTCAAGTGTTTTTAGATTGAAATTTTCACAATATTTGTTGACAATTCCGGCATATGTAACAAAATCATCAAATTGATTTTTTGTTAATTGAAGACATTTAAATCTCAGATAGAAAAGTGACATAGTTCGTCCAAAAATTGTTTTCAATTTATTAATTGTTTCTATAAAATTAAATTCTTTTGGCTGTTTAGGTAAAATGAAGTTGACATACAGACTATGTGCCAAAGTATTTAACTTTCTAAGTAGTAGTCTAACTTTTTTAGAGTCTGTTAGGACTTTAGCATCTTCAGAAAATAAATCCTCATATCTGCTGAACCAAGTTTTAAATGTAATACCAGAATCGGGGTCATAGACAAATTCCACTATGTTACTAGCTAAAGATTTGATTATAAGTTCAGTATTGCTCTTGGGTTGTGCAAGTTTGGTCATTTCTTCCATAAATTTTCGTTGTTGCTCAACAAGTTGGAGAAAAGCTGCTTGAAATTGATCCACAATCTTCCTAAATTAAGGATGTAAAAATGTATTTGACTGAAAAGGTGCAGTGTATCTGCTGAAGGATACGTGAGTTCCACTTACTCGTCGCCACAAATATGTTGTATTTCCACTAACAACAACATAAAAATACTAATAAAGTGTTTAACATTTAATTCCAAAAACATGACAATGACAATGAATTAATAAAAATCTATCAGTATGACAAAACTAAACAAATATATACAGCGTGTTCCAACATAAACATTTTTATAACTACTCTTTACATTTATTTATCAATTACCCATTTTGTTACCATTAATCGAGTTTTTTAAAAAGGCTTCTTTATGCTAAGACACACACGTTATTTGTATATATTTTACAAACCGTTATAATTTAAAAACAACACTTAAATAATTTGCATTTAAACTTGTATAATTATACAATTTCTTATTTCTATTTATTTTAACTAGCAACCAGATTAATATAACAAAGTTTTGTTCAGCTATATTAACGAAGTTGACCATAATAAATTACAGTAGTGCAACTAACTCGGATGAACAAGAAATTATTTTATCGATAATTGCTTTCCCAGATTGAAATAATAGTCCAATCTTGTTTTCGTTCAGAATAACAATATAATTTTAAACTAACTATTGGTGCTCTATGCAGTAATTTCAATATTGTTTAGTTGGTAAGTAAAATCTAAAGTGATCTCACTCGTTCAGTGTCATGAACATCACGAAAATATGGGATAAAAAGAGAAACTGCAGGGATCTCTTAGGTTATCCCGACAATACTACAGCAAAAAATACTTAGTAATAACTAGACAGAATCTGTGCCTGCTCACAGGCATTCTAAATGGTTATTGCCAAGTACGGAAGCATCTCCATATCATGGGCATGACAGAGCTTTTTAGGAGATATGAAAAAGAATATAAGACGATCTAGCTAACTTGAGCCGATATAAAAGAAGCACCTCTCGGCGAAGTTGTCAAATACATTAAATCTGTAGGCTGTCTGTAAAACTAAGGAAGTTGTAGCTGATCTGCTTTCGAAAAATTATTGTAAAGTTTTGACCCAATATTTTTTGTTTTATCCTTTATCTTTTGGTGAATATGTGTCTTGTTTTCGGTTTAAAACAATAACAAGGTTAAATAGGAAGATAACGCAAGCTTTAGAACCAGTCTTAAGTTTAAAATTTTAGATGCTGTCAATAGCTCTTTTAATAGCTTAGGAAAGTCTGAATTATATTATTTGGCTTAAACCCGTTCAGAACAGAGTCAAAAGAGCATACATTGCTTATAATTAATACTGTAGAACAGCATGTTTCAACATAACAGAAGCCATGAAAACAACACCGACCAGAGCCATGGAAGTTATTATTAGTTTCACTCCTCTTGATATTTACATCAAGAAGGTTGCTCTAACGACAATGACTTGCCTTCACACGGCTGGAATAAAACCTGATGTAGAATCTAGTAAAGCGAGACGTCTGTTTTGGCAGGGGCGCTCGATACGCTACCGCTGCTTTAAGCGAATATGGACTGCATCTCACCGATATCTATCTTTTATGAGCCATATACAATTATAACAGAACAAATAGAAGAGCCGAAAGGGGCAGGTACGATTCATATCTATACCAAACGGTTCGAAAACAAAATAAGGCTTAGGATGTGAAATATACTCCAGATCCTTAAACCTAAATATAAAATTGACTCTGAGCAATAGTGCTAATTTAGTTTAAACAAAGCCAACAGAGATTCTTATAGCAGCAAAAAAAAAATCACTTAAAACAATATCGCTGGAAGGAACATGCTCATCTATACATATAACAGACAAGCACTTTTTACCCTAAACAGACCACGAATTTATTTAAGGTTGGTACTAGAATGTCACGAAGCATTGGCCGAAGTATTAATTAACAATGTGGTCAGCTTAAGATGGATCAACGGTCACACTACATCGAAAGGTAACCGTCTTGCTTATTTACTGGCCAAGAAAACATCCAACAAAATACTTTTTGGACCTGGGCCTCCTATTAGTCTAACAAAATTGGTAGAGACAGACCTACTTAAAGAACATTCCTTTGTAAAATTCAGGGAAAGATGGGATGAAACAAGAAACTGCAGAGTTGCAAGAGAGTTTTTAATTTATCCCGACAACACTGCAGCAAACAAATGCATGACTATGACTGGACATATTCTGCGCCTAGTCAAAGGTATTCTGACTGGTCATTGCCAAGTACTGAAGCATTTCCATATCATGAGGCTGTCAGAATACGCACGAACAAGAAGATGAGACCATCGAGCATATCCTGTACGGCTAACACCGGCTGATAAAAAAAAGCATTCTTTGGCGACGTCAACTACATTAAATGTTAAGGCTGGCTCACGAGCTAAGAGGTGCCTATCATCTTAGTAGGATGCACAATTGGCCCAGTGAAGCCTTAGTGCTGTGGGGTAACCCACCTTCCACACGTTACAGATGCAGAGATACCCGTTCAATATCTCCTCTATGTACTCAAAATTAATTTATATTATCTCCTTGGTAACAATAGCCCTATATCTCTTGATATTATATGCCAATCTTTTATTAAAAAGTCTATTCCTGCTAACAACAGTATAAAATTTTTACTTTTTCCGTAAATACATAATTCTTTACCAAGTACCTTATGTCACGACAAGTTATAGAAAACTGAGTAATTCATTTTAAAAAATGATTTCCTCTTTAGCTGAAAGACGTTGTTTTTCATTTATAAGTACCCTTTCTTTGATCATGCGGTGTAAATTTTGATACTTTGTGATACTCCAAGGCCTTCCCAAGGGATTTTTTACCTTTTCTTATACCGTCCAGAATGTTTTGCAACGTGGTATTATCATAATTCATAAAAATGTTCTATGATACACTCATATGGATTGTTTGCTAACCGAACGAAATGTGCGAATTCGAACCACCTGTGTATTGTACAACAAACGCAATAATATTGCGCAAACGCAGCGTCATCAAATAGTTATCAATATTACACACCTATTGAAGATAATATATTCTATTCGCCCCTCTAACATTTTGACGAAAAGGTTGCCTATCTCTTTTTAGCGTATATCTAAATTGAAGAATAAATTAAAGAAAGTCTTGAAAAATGTGTTGGATAATAAACCTAATCTTCAAACTGCAAAACTACTTTCTACTCTACAGAAAGTTTTAAATAGCAACCGCGCTTTACCATAAAGGCGGGATAAAACTTGAAAGTTGCTAAATCAGACTTCCTACTAGTCCTTCGTCCTGTATATATTTGCAAAGGAATCGAAATCGGAGAAAATTTACATGGATATTCCATCCTTTTGTCCTTTGCTCAGTGAGACCGCCAATCAAATGGAAATTTTACTCTTGTATTTGAACAAACAGAAATGGCGCAGGATAATATTTATGAAATGTCCAAGTACAATATAATTTAACGTTAAAAGCTAAATAAATGTCCTGGACATACTACAGTAATATGTATTTTCGTTAACACAAAACATTTCGAGCGGAAAAAAGATTAATAAATTATTTGGAATCTTTTATTGTGAACCTCTTGACATGGCTGGGAGACGGGGTTTCGGATGGAGAAATTGTTGACTTAAATAAATATAGTTTAATAAGAGCAGATAAAAATAAAGGGATAACAAATAAGGTAAGAGGTGGAGGAGTAATGATAGCAATAAGTAGGAAATACAAAGTGATAAGAGTGGTTAAAAATGGAGATTTGTTTGAAGAATTAATGGTCACGATTAGAATTAAAAATAATATTAAATTTGAATTAGCATGTATTTATGGTCCTCCAAAAAGTTCTTCTATAGCTTTAGAATCTTGTTTTAATTTCTTTGCAAAATAATATGTCGTGTAAACATATATTCTTGGAGATTTTAATCTACCCGAAATAAATAAATCGCAACTGTATACTGAGTGCAGCGAACAAGTTTCAACTTTAAGAGATTTTTTAAATTTTAATTGTATAAAATTGTTTAATAATATATCTAATTTCCGAATAAATACATTAGATCAGTATTTCCCAAAGTGGTCCAGGTGGACTCCCAGGGATCCACGGGAGACTCGACGGGGATCTACGTTGGGCGTAATAAAAAATGAGGGTTTACAATCGTAAGCGGGGGTGCATGAAAATTAATTTGGTTTCGATAGTGAAGCAATATACTATTAAACAATTGATTACTCGTTTTTCCATGTGATGAAGAAATTTTTGTAAAAAACTTCAACTGTTTATAATATAAACAGTCAACATTTAAGTTATTACAATGTTGACTTGACTTCTCTTATCAATATAACCAGATAATATTTTAAGAAGCTCAGCGACTGTTACTTGTAAAAACTTGCATATTGCATATTCAGTACAATGCGTCGAGAATTGTCGTTGCCGCGCCGGCCACCGTTCCGTCCACAACGCTTGTTTAGACGTGAAAATGAATACGACTTGTTGTGTATATGCTTGCAATCTTGCATAAACGTGTTTGATTCTTCACCAATATAATTACGAATGTCAAGGATAATCGTTACTTATTTGTTTCTGGAATTTTATAATGAAACGTGAATCGATATTAGTGTTGGCCAGTGACTTAATTTGATTTCAGACTTTCAAAAAGAAAAGTAAAGTGAATCGATATTAGTGATTGCCAGTGTCGGAAAAATAAGTACTTACCTTATTACCTGGCTTTTTACGTTAAAATAAAATAGGCTTTATTTTTTCTCAACTCAAAAAAAAAGTATAAAAAAAAGAAAAACACTAATTCCTAGCGAGTACGAACGGTAGCCAGCTTGCTTCAGTCGCGAAGGTCGCGGTTCAACAAAACTTACAATTTGGACGCCACGCTATTTAGAAAATGTACCGATCGCACTCTAAATCAACAAAGACATATTTTTCCATCCCATAGGCATACCAACATTGCGAAATGTACTGACCTATTTATAATAAAAAATAAATAAACAATCCAAAGAAACAAATAAGTAATTTAAATCAGAAATAATATCTGGTTTATTAATCAGAGAGTTTGTTATACAGAAGGTTCTTGTAACCACAAAAATAGAATAGAATAGAATAGAACTCCACGTAATAATAATAATAATTACTCTATTAAATAATGATGTATAACATATTTACAAGGGTGAATTTGGCCAAATTCTTACATTATACTGCATGTAAGAATAAATAATAAAAATACCTTTTATTTGCAGTGAAAATAACTGAAATTATCTTAAGACTATGAACATTTATGATTTAATAAATTATTACGTTTAATTATATTAAATCTCAAGTGAAATTTTATCCAAATTTACGCAATTTAAATATTAATTATTATTTTAAACTAATTTTATGAACAAATATATTGAATGTTAAATAATTAATAAATACACAATGAACTAAAATTATTATTGTTCATTTGCAAACCCCGGCCTGTGCATAATACTGGACATCAGCTCGTCCAAAAATCAGGTTAAAAAAAAGGAATGAGCCTACCTCGAACAGCAGGATATGGCTTCAAATCTGGTACTTATCTTAGATTCCAGAACAGCCTTTTAGACACCAAAAGCAAGGAATCTCTCGGCAGTTTTGTCCCAAATTTAATGAAATGTACTATGTATTTATTCAATAAAGCATGAATGGCCCAGGTCAAAGTAATGAGAATATATACATAAAAATCTGATGTGCCCAACACATGACTTTCCTATCTAGTTAACCTATTGCAGCATCTCTAAAAATATTTAGAGGATAAAATAAATATATACATTTTCCACATACATCTACCTCGAAACATTTTTCTATAGATATTCATTGAAAACAAAAATACTGAAAAATTTTAATTTAGCACTTTTCCTCCAATTTTTCCATTACGTTCCATTTTAGAAAAGTCATTTAAAAACAAAAATTATAGAGATCGATATCGCAAACAACTTTTTGATTAACAATTTTCTTAAAAATCAGAATTTTGCACATTTTGTCAAATTTCTCGAATACGGACCATTTCAGGAAAATTTGACATAAAACAAAAATTATAGATAATAATATTGTAAGTAACTTTTATTTAAAGAATTTTCTTCCCCAAACGTAAATAACGAATATATTCCATAAAATATAAAAATGACCACCAATAAAGTACCCCCCCAAATGTTCCGACTCTATCCAAAATCTAATCAGTTCACCTCAGGTCGAAATAAAACTTAAGTTTAAAATTTAATGTTTTTTCCTTGATCCGTTTTTGAGTTTTCTTCAAAATTCGAAATTTACATATTTTCTCAAATATCTCGAATACGGTCCATTTTAGAGAAATTATTTATAGGATAAAAATTATAGAGAATTATATTACAAACAACTTTTATTTAAACAATTTTTATAAAAAATTATTTTTTTTACATTTTGTCAAATTTCTCGAATACGGACCATTTTAGGAAAATTTTGCATTGAACAAAAATTATAGATAATTATATAGGAAGTAACTTTTATTTGAAGAATTTTCTTCTCCAAACGTAAATAACAGATATATTCCATAAAATATAAAAATGACCACCTATAAAGTACCCCCCCAGATGTTCCGACTCTGCCCAAAATCTAATCAGCTCATTGGACGCTAAAACAAAGGTTAAGTTTAAAATTTGGTGTTTTTCTGTGTATCGGTTCATGAGTTATGCGACCTACAGACACACACACACACACACACACACACACACACACACACACACACACACACACACACACACACACACACACACACACACACACACACACACACACACACACACACACACACACACACACACACACACACACACACATCGCGAAAATAGTCAAAACGGATTCAGGGGACCTCAAAACGTAAAAATCCGTCGAAAACTCGAGGTCGAAAAAAATCATGATTCCTATACTTTCCTTATATCTGTATACAGATAGGAAAGTAAAAAGAAAAAGGCATAGATCAAATAAATTTGCTTTAGAAGAAGTCCAAATAATAACCCATACGATGAAAATTATTACAAGTGAGAAATCAAACAAAAAAAAAGAAAACTTACCAATGATCTTATGCGGCCTTAATCTGAAATGTATTGAATAAAATCCCATAGAATATGGTTAATTATTTGTGGCAATAAACAAACTTTTAACACAATCAATACTCAAAAAATAATCTCACAAATAATCCAAATTAAATCAGCACAAACAAATCCATATGCAATGTTGTATCTGTACTGATGCGTAGACATTTACAAAATGGGCGTAAAGAATTTCCAAATTTTTAATTCCAAATCATAAAATAAATTAATTGATTATTATTTAAAAATATACGAACAAGGCGGCAGCACCGATCAAAAAGGTAACAGAAAACTGCGATAGAAGAGCAGAATCGCCACAAGCGTTTACAGCCAAACAGAAGAGGAAATTAGTTTTAATATATAGCTATTTGTATTACTAGGGAGGAAAGTGCCACTTTTCCTCCCGCAGGATGAAGTTTACTGCCCTACGCGAAGCGGAGGGCAGTAAACATCCAAGGGAGGAAAAGGCACTTTACTCCCAAGTAATACATATGATTTTTCCGCCTCCCTCAAATAACAAGTCATTTTTAAATAATTTTCTTCGGCGCATTGCTTGAAATGTAAATATTGTTTTTCGTATTTTTCTTTAGATTTTTGGGGTAATAGAGATTGTACTGTTGCATTAACCTGTTCCAAAATATCCGGTGGTGTATTAATTATATCTTCAAATTCGCTTAAATCACTCATTTTATTAAATATTATTTTATATTTTGTAGATATATTATAGCGTAACACACTTTGAAACTGATCTGTCAATCGACCATAGCATGCTATAATATTTCTGACCTAAATTCGAAAATCGGATGAATCTATGAATTGAAGTCAAATTATTAATGTAAAAATCGTTAAATTAAAATAACAATTTACTGGTTTTTACTATTTTGCAAAATACAGGGTGTTCTATAAATAAACGGTTAAATTTATACTTATATAATAGAATATAGTTTAGGTCGTCAATGCCGTATAAGCTATTTCATTTATGACATACCATGACGTCACTTTTACTTTGCTCCCTGCAATGAGGCCAGAAAACGTATACTTTGGATAGAGGTAGGCGGAAAAATTGTTTTCTATACGATACACTTACGATCAGAAGAACTAAACGTTCATTTTAAGGATAGAATTCCGTACCTGCAAGACAGATGGTGTTAATGCCAAATCAAATCGCTTTAATTAATTAAATCTAAATATTTGAATCAAAATAACGAAACCCTATTTGATTAAGTATTATTGATAATTAACTAAATTTGAATGATTTGTTCTAAACGTAAATTTGACCGTAACAACCTGCCTATGTATTATATGCATATAGCTTTAAGCCGAGAAAGATTGAACTTATCGTCCCTACCTTATTTTTATTACTTATCTAATTCATTTAATTATCGCGGAGTTTTGATATCAAAATATTGTTTAAAAGTTTCTATAGAATTTATAGAAATTTATTAAAATATAATAAATGAAATAATAATTTTATATCACATTAAAATAAGTTCAGCCGTTCTTATAAAACTCTATTATGGATCTTAGCGATTTATTGCTTTTCATAATTAGAAACAGTTTGCAGCCGGAACTTTGTTTATTTCATAATATTTATATTAATTGGTTAATCATTCTATGTTAAAATAGCCATATCCTTTAAGTTCGAATCGCCTTAAGATTACTGAAACAAAGTTTTTTTTATTTATTTACTTACACATTTACAAGTAGATAATTGATACAAATCATGGCCGAATCTAAGAAGTGTCGTCAGTACAGTGTTGAATATTTAAAATTTGGTTTTCTTCCATCAAAGGCAGACAAACGATTGCCCACATGTCTTTTATGCAACAGTTTAGAGCAATGTCTCTATGAAACCATCAAATCTAGAAGATCATCTAAGAAGGGGTCATCCTGATAAAATAGATAAAGAATTGAAATATGTCCAAATATTAAAGAAAAAATATGCACAGTATGTTCTCTTCAACGTCTGAAAGCAACGATGATGGCTTGCGGACATCTTACAATATCTCATTATTTATCGCAAAATCTGGAAAACCGCACACCATTGGAGAACAGTTAATTTTACCTGCTGTTGAAGAGGTTTTAAAAACTGTTCTGCACAAATCTTCATTTGACGTACGCAAAGGAATTCCTTTGAGTAACAACACTGTACGAAGACGTATTGATGAGCTTTGATGTTAAAAGTTTCTTGTGTGATTATCTGCGAACAACTCAGTTTTCTATTCAACTGGACGGGTCAATTTTAGCTGGCAATAAAGCTTTATCATTGGCATATGTTCGATTTGTTAGGGGCGAAGAAATTCATGAAGAGCTTCTATTCGCGAAAACTTTGACGACGGACACTAAAGGTGAATCAATATTTAATGTTTTGAGTGATTTTTTAAAGAAAAATGGATTCCATTCACAAACGTTATTTCGGTGGCAACAGATGGAGCTCCTGCCATGGTCAAGCGACATCTAGTAGCAAAAAATTTGAGTGATAGATTGCACCAATCGCTTTAATTAGTGACTAATGCAGTTAACAAAATAAGAAGGAATGCATTGAAAATGTGTTTATTTGCACAATTGTGCGATGAAAATGATGAAAACTTCCAACGATTGCTATTACATACCGAAGTACGCTGGTTGTCGAAAGGTGCATGTTTATTCACTTTTTGACTCAGTTTTAGAGTTTTTGGAAAGTTAAGATCCTGATTTAAAAAAATCTTGATCAATTTTAAAGCAGTATTTGACAGATTTGTTCAAAAAATTTAATGACCTTAACTTACAATTACAAGGGGACAGCCTCAATTTAATAAAAACAAAGAGTATAATTTTAGCTTTTCTTGGTAAATTGAAATTTATGAAGAAAAATATTGGTCGGCGCGAATTTTCACAGTTTTTAAACTTGTCGCAGATAGAATGCCACGATGAAGATATTCAGACATACGTTTAGCTGATCGTCGAAAAAAGTTTTAGTGCCGTTATAAACTTATTAACGGTTATTACTTACAAAACTCAAGCCAAATATTGATAATTTGCTGTCAATCCATCAAGTACATCCCCCTCATTAAATTTATATATTTTTTTTATAATTATCATTGTAGAAATTACATTACGTTATAAGTGTTTAATTTTAATTATATTACGACGGTTATAACAATAATAATTAATAGTATAATAATTTATATATTTAAATTTATATAAATACCTACAACACAAGGAAATATACTATATTTCTTCTTACCACTCCGAATGGGACGTTTTCTAAATAAAATTTGTGAGAATTGATTGCTTCTTGTGCTGTGAGTCACTGTAGATTTCAAAAAAGTAAAGTTGGATGGAGTCACTCAGAGCGCAATTAATTAAAATTTAATTGAAAATTTTTTTAGTCGATTTTATTATCAAATAATTAACCCTATCAAGCAATCAATTCTAACTTTTTTTTTTTTTGAAAACTGTTAATTCGTCGTTAAAACTCAGCCACAATGCAAGTTTCCATAGATAGATCTAATCTTCACTTTTTTTTGAGATTTAGAAATTGGTAGTGATGTAGCTACCGGATCCAGCAGTGATTTATGAAACAAAAGAGTTTTGAAACCTCTGCATTAGATCTAGTTTTGTTTTGTGAGAATAATTATTGCAGAGTTATTAATGATAATGATTCGATAACTAAAGAGGATGTATACCACCCCGCATTGGAAATTATTATAGGAATAACCGATCTTTAGGTAATAGTTTTGTTGTAGACGATAATGAAAAAAGTTTAATTTAAATTTCAGAAAAGCGAGTTTTGAAAAAATAACGGAACAAATTATATTTACTAATTTTGATGAGGTGTATTTAAAATTAGATGTAGATTCAGCTTTGGAAAAATTTTACGAAATCCTAAACAATATTTTCACTTGTCCCTCAATAAAGATTAGTCAAGCATTTAAAAAAATATTCCATTTGATATACCTCGGAGTTTAAAGGTTTAATAAAGGAAAACGAAAAAAATTTGAAAATTGAAGTTCATTTCAGATTTTAACGATATTAAATACAAAGAAATAAGAAGACAGCTAAAAATGCTAACGAAAACTGAACATAGAAAATATATTAAAAATATCGAAGCGGATTCACTTTCTGATATGAATACTTTCTGGAACTATGTCAAAACAAAGACCTGTTATTCTAATAATAGTACTAACTTCTTTTTAAATGGTAAAGAAATATAATCAAAGGATATAGCTAATAATTTCGCTCAATTTTTTTCTAGTGTGTATTCTTTGGTTCTAGCGAAGTATAACTTAGAATATAAAAGTTACCAACCTATCACAAATGATACTTTTACAATAAATTTATTCGCGGAGGAAGATTTTAGTTTGGCAATTAAAAAATTGAAGCCAAAAAAAACGGCAGGAACTGACGCTCTTCCATCGTATGTGTTAAAAGGATGTCATAAGTATCTTAAACCTGTATTGCTACATATATATACTTTGGTTATTAAAACCGCTGTTTTACAAACATTTGGAAAAATGCAATTTGCACATCAATTTTTAAATCTGGAGTTAAGAGTGATATTCAAAATAACAGACCAATGTCAGTAATGTGTGCTCCCTCAAAATTATTTGAACAGATAATTCACAATAAACTGTATGCACATGTTGAAAATAGTATTACTGATCAACAACATGGTTTTGTATAAAAAAAAAACAGTTAATTTAAATTTGTATACACACAATAATTTAACATTGAACAAAAAGATACAAACTGACACGGTATTCACTGATTTCAATAAAGCTTTTGACAGGGTGTACCATGATAATTTACTGGAAAAATCTATCAGTTTGGACTTACAAATAGAAGTATGTTCTTATTTAAAAGCTATTTACAAAACAGGTTTTTTTATAATAAGGCATGATGGATTATAGATCTAGAAAATTTACAGCAAATTCAGGTGTGCCGCAAGAATCCAATTTGGGGTCTTTGGTCTTCCTTTGGTTTATAAATGATCTACCAACCGTAGTAAAATTCTCAAAATGCCTGATCTTTGCTGATTATTTAAAAGTATATAAAGAAATTCAAACAGTTCGTGGTTGCATTCTACTTCAAAAATATATTAATAGTATTTATTAATGGAGTACAAAATTTAAATTAAACTTTAATGTAAAAAAATGTAGTGTTATTAGTATAACTAGACAAAAAGAACCTATTATTTTAAATATGAAATGAATAATAGCGATCTAACTCGACAAAATATTATTAAAGATTTATGTGTAACATATAATAAAAAATTATCCTTTGGTATTCATATCGAAAACACGATGAAATTTGCAAATCGGGCTCTTGGCTTTTTAATAAGACAAACTAAACTTTTAACGGACATAAATACTTCAAAACGTTTATATTACACATTAGTAAGATCATAATTAGAGTTTGGTTTGATCATATGGATGTGTGAGTATCCAAATATTCTCCAAGGAAATGAAAAACTACAGAATAGATTTTTAAGGTATTTGTATTATAAAAAGTATCACACTCGGTCTGATTTCAAAACCGTAAAATCAAGTAATTTAAAAACTGAATCCAAAATAATATCTTTAGAAAGTAGACGAAAATTACTATCAATGCTATTTTTATATAAAATTATTAATATTCAAATAAATGCACCCAATGTATTATCTCTTTTACCATTCAGTATTCCTACACGAACTACTCGAAATCTTAACATATTCTATATACCCTTCTTACCTACTTTTCGATCTTCTATTGTGGACTTACTTCGGATGGCGACCAATTTAAATTATCTCTGTGATCTTAACTGGAATATATCTTTAAATAGATTTCGCATTTTATTGTTTCAATGTCTTATAAACATTTTTAGCTATATTGTGTTTTGAATTTGATTCCTTGCAATTCTGAAACTCGCTCACGCTGATATTTTCGTTTCTTCTGATTATATAAAATTAGTAAACATTATCTGTATAAACTTATCCATGTAATTGGGCCTATAGGCCTGTTTGAGTAAATAAGTAAATAAATAAATAGGCTACTCGTTGAATTATAGCTTGTGCTAAATATTTAAATCTAAAATTAAATTACAATTAATTTAAATCGAATATCATCTGCTCGTATTTTTTTATCTTCATAAATCAAAATAATGCACAAAATTTAATAATTGAAACAAATTAATCTCAAAATTTAAAGAAACCAAATTTAAAATTTTAATATGAGTTTAATCTAATATTAACAGATATATGTTCAGATGTTGTTGATTATTTTTATCATTTAGAGTAGCAATTTTTTATATCTATCTCGGCACCAGAAAGAAAAAACCTAGTTTGCAGTTCTTATAATAATAAGGAGTTTATAAAAAGGTATACTTTATGTTATATGAATTAAATATTTTAACAAAAATGTTATCTTCTGATTTGCGTTCAAACGTACAGTCTGAATTGGTTGCATGAAGCTACATAGAATTGAGATATATTTTTTGCATTAAAGAAGACCAGCACGGTGGCATAATGTTGGAGTCGAAACTTTTTACTTTTTTTTTAAATTTTTCATTGTCTTCTTTTGAGGAGTAACTGTTTTGTCTGTCAATCGCATCTAAAAGAGCATGCGCTTTGGGTTACATTCAACGGACATGTCGCGCGTAGTTGCTATATTGTGCCTTGTTCACAGACTTCGCACGTTTTACTTTCTCTCTCGCACATATTTAATTGCTCTCATTTTAAAACTTTAAAGCATGGCAAGAGTATTCCATGAACAGTTTTTTGCAGGCAAGCCTATACGATTATTTTCGTACTTAAATTATCTCCCTTCTGATATAATTTTTTATTGGTTGGCATATGGGTGTAGTTAGCCTATATTGACTAACCTGTTCATACCTGCTTGCCAGGTAGCCGTGAACAGAATTAAGTAGACAAGCCTACCGGGGCATATTCTCCATGTTAAAATATATCTGATAAAATTAAATTTTTTCGGTTATCAGTAAAAAGAAGGTTATAAAAAAATTTATTAAAATATATTTAATTAAAAACAGCTATGAACACTTTTTGAATGGCAAGTTCCCATAGGAGTGTGAATAAATCAATAAAATTTCATAAAAAATATGCCTCATCTGGTTATCATATGGGTGAAGGTCGACCTCCAACGGTCTCCTAGACTATAATAGACGTACTGAATTCTTCTCTGCTATAAAATATTTTAAATTCTAAACATCGATCGTATGCATTTTCATATTGATGTTTCCAACAAATTTTAAATATTACATTTAGGGCCGATCTTTTCTGACCTCTGAGTTAACTTACATGTATGTTTACTTGACAGATTAACAAACAATAGCCCTATGGTTTAATATTAATATAGTAAGTATTTACTTTTAACTTTACTTAGAGGTGAAAAGATCAGCCCTATAAATAATAATATGCCTCTAAATATAAACAACAAATATAATAAATGTCAGACCATAATACTAAGATAACTTCAGAAAACAATTAAAAATGCAAGAATAATCGGGCCTTAAATAGAGACTAAATTATAGTGGTAAAGGGGAGGAGCAGTTATAAGTTTTTAATCAGAAGATATCGTGTTAAGACGATCTGATAAATCAATATTTTTTTATTCAATTTACCTCACTTAATTTTTAATTTTTTAAAATAATATGTACCAAACTGGTTGAGGTTACAATTGTTAGACACTTTTAGTTAATTTAATATCTTTTGTCATCTGTTAAAAGCAGAACTTCTTGTTTTATAGATACTTTCATATTATATTTTATACTTTCTATCATATATTTTTATAATTATCAAATGATTTTGGAAAAATTATTTTATTGAAGATTTTTAAACTTTTAAACGTTATGTCTCTAGTTTAATACGTGGTAATGTTTCCTTTCTTCAATTAACAATTAAGATATTAGTAATAGTAATAGTTATAGCATATTTCTAGATACATGATATGCTTACCTAACTGAATACAGTCTAATGGTATTCAGTAATCAAAGGACAACTAAAGAATTTTTTTTACAAAAATATTGTTCTTAAAAATATTTGATCACAACCTGCATATGAAAAAGATTAATAAATAAAAAAACAAAACTAAATCTTGTGAAAAGACAAATTCATTCAATCATAATTAAGCCCCTATTAACTGAAATCATTCGGATTGTGTTTTATATTACAGACAGTGCTGTTGCATCGGCTGCCGAATTAGAAAGAAGAAGACAACTACTAATTTGAGTGGGGATGGTTTGTACAAGTTTGTTTATCTGAGCACCGAGCAATACATTTTTGAATAAATCGGTATTTACGTTTAGAACGCTTGCTTTACATTGCTGAGACACTTCGAACCTTATTTTACATTGAACTGATAATAACTGACATTTAAGAATGATAACATAATGTAATTCTAAAAGCCTTTTGGGGGTTTAAGAGTCTTATTTTAGGTCAATACCGAATTATAACCATAAACAAATCTTGTAACAGAACTCTCCCATACTCCCATAATAGTTTAACAATTACGTGGATAACACATAGCTAAATTTGAAATATTATCTGGAGTTTGTTTAAATAAAAAAAAAAAAAATAGAGCTGCTTAGGCACTTTTAATCCTTAATCAGAATTATGTGCCTCTCAGATACGCACCATTTTTAATTTTGCCGCCATACGTAAATCAATCAGCACACCCCCCATCTTCTAATTATATTCCTAACAAACTATATAGCGTACTATTTTACAGTCTGCAATTAGTTACCATCTGATTCCTCGTGAGTAAGCGTAAGTTGTCGCGCTGCGCGGTTTCTCTCTATTAACGTATAAAGTAGTTGAGTGTCCAGTAAACACATACTTCTTTTAACGTATATTTTGTTGCAAGTGTAATATATTCATTTTTTTTTTGTAATGATAGACAATCTCATGCAGGTTGATTTGTTTTGCAAAAATGGATGAAATTCGCGGTTGTTCCAAAGACACTCCTCAGCGAAAAAGACTACGCAGAGATGAAGTTTTTCGATACGGTGATCCAAACTATGAAGAAAAGGTTATGAAATGTCTAGCAGAGTTAGAAGAAGATGAAGAAAATGTTGGCGAAGATGTTCCTATATTTGACTCAGATGACGATAAAAATGACCCCGACCACACAGATGACTTACAACTCGAAAAATTGAGCGACCACTCTGATGATAATTTAGATACAACAGAAAGTGATTATTAAGGTAACACTGCTGGAAATACCGTATGCCAAACAGAATCTGCATTACTAGATTATTTTGTAAGTAATAACAATTTCAAATGGAGCAGCACTGAACCTTTAACAAAAAGAAAAACACCTCAACACAATATTATAAACCGTTTACCTGGAATGAGTGACGAAGTGAAAGTGTTAGCACCAATTCCCGATGTTAAAGATATTTGGTCGCTTTAATTTGGCCAACCAATTATTCAAGACATAGTAAAATGGACCAATGTAAAACTTGAAAGCGTACGAGAAAATATGCAGAGTAACCAGAAAAGTAATTTTCGACCAACCGATAAGAAAGAAATAAAGGCTCTTATCGGGATTTATCAATATATAAATCAAATCATGAAAATATGCTTTCACTATTTTCGACAAAAGCTACAGGACGACCAATATTTCGATCAATTATGTTGGTGAAAAGGTTTTAAATTCTTATAATTTGCTTGCGATTTGACGATCCACTAACGAGAGCAGAAAGAAAAAAGTCTGATCCCGCAGCTGGTATATCTCAGAGGTTTCAACGATTTGTAAGCAATTGTCAAAGAATATATTCATTAAGTGCATACGGTACCATTGGTGAAATGCTGGTTCCATTTAGAGGACGTTGCAAATTTCGGGTTTACATGCCAAATAAGCCCAATAAATATATCCTTAAAGTACTTGCTTTAACAGATGCTCGAACCAGTTATTTCTACAATGCATATATTTATTGAGAAAAAGGATCTGATGGCACAGGTTTGTCTAAAGAAGAAAAAAGCTTACAATGCCCACCCAAACTTAAGTTTGATTAGTATCACCTATTAGAAACAGTAACAGAAATATCACTGCAGACAATTGGTTTTCTTCGATTAAACTTATAAACGAACTGTTAAAAAGAAAACTGACATATGTTGGCACCCTAAATAAAAACAAAAAAGAAGTTCCTGAAGCATTTTTACCTAATAGTCATAAAAAAGAGGGGTCAGAATTATATGGGTTCACAACAATATAACATTGCTAAGTTATGTTCCCGAGAAAAACAAATTAGTTCTACTGGTATCAAGCATGCATCACTCAAAAGAAAGAAATAAACGATGAAAAACAAATAAACCAGAAATGGTTACGTTTTATAACCATACGAAAGGAGGTGTAGACTCCATGGATTAGAAGTATGCCAATTACTCAGCTAATAGAAGGAATCGACGCTGGCCGCTATAGATATTTTACATGATGGTAAACAAATCAACAGCAAATACACATATTTTATATGTATGCTTCAAAGACGTACTAAATACAAAGCCGTGCCAGCTTATAGAAACTCTAGTCCTAAAACTAATGAGACCCCATTTAGCTCGTTGAATGACCATACCGAATTTACGAGCTGAACTACAGTCTGTAATAAAAGCAGTATTGGATGATAACAATACAGAAGCGGTGCAACATCATGATGACATAAAAAGTGACAGACTTAATAAGAAAAGGAAATGCAGTGTGTGTCCTTACACAAAAAATATAAATACCGCTTACAAATGCATTCAGTGTCAAAAGCCAATTTGCTTACAGTATTCAAGAAAAATTTGTGAACTATGTTGTAAGAAAAACTGACTAACTTTTTATTGTTCGCATTTTACTAACTTCATTTTGTTTGTTGTTGATTGCATTTTCGATAAAATGTATCATTTTCAACATTTTCATTTTTAAGTTAATAAATATTTTCCAAAAGGCCGCCTAGTACCATGATTTTCCTTGTATGTGTCCATGAGGTACATACTTCTAATTATAGACAAAAAATCGATACTTCTGGTTAAGAGTTATTGTTTTTCCTAAAATAAATCAACTAAATTAAATACAACATTATCGGTTATAGGACACTTAAATTTTTAAAAAGTAATCTAATTAAATAATACCAGTTTAAAATTAAAATAATTATCATATTTTGTTTTTCTAGGCATGGTATTCATGTAGAATAATTTGATATTTTCTCCTTTATTTTTAATAAATAAAGTGGTTCATTCTTTACTACTTTAATATAATCTGTAATTTTTATGCTCGATGTATTTTATTTCTAATAATTATGCGGTTCTTTAAAAATTATTAGCAGATTTTGTAGAGTTGAACCTAATTATTGATTTGTGTCATATTTTAGGATTATTAACCTATAAAAAGTCCATTATAAAATTAAGTATGTTCATGATTTTTTAACCTCGTTTTAATAAAGATTACAATAATTCTACATAATATTTGTCAAAGAGACTAATATAGTATTTGTAATGAGCATTAACTACAGAACAAATTATACTTCGATAGCCACGTCCTTCAAGATCACACTGTAGTTTATGTCTCTTGCTCGTTTCTTGCGTATTTTCAAAGATTTCTGAATCACCCAACCTACCTGCCGAAGCTAACCTGTTTCCTTATCATTATGTTTCATACGCTCGTGTAGTGATAAGACTGATAATAAGTGCGAAATTTATTGTGAGTTGATTTATACCAGGAATTTATAAAAAAAAAAAAAAAAATGCCGAACAATAAAAAACGGAAAATAGATGATTTTAAAAATAAAATTAAGAGAAAAATGAGTAAACTGGAACGAATGTTGGATATATCAAACAGTAAGTAAACATATATTTTTTAATTTGTATATTAAATATTAGGTTAGGCCACCGCAGTGTAATAACTTGGGGTGTGGCCTAACAGGCAGTATAATAACTCCCTAAAATAAAAGGCTGTAATATAATAATAAAAATGTTTTATCAATACAGACTAATATCTTTTTGATAAACGGCAGTAAACAGATAATACTGTTATATTGAGTAACGTCAATATTTTCAGTAGGGAAAAAATAAAATGGTAGCCATTACAAAAATGTTTATTCAATACAGGGTAATACCTTATCGATAAACAATAATTGTAAATAAATAATAAAATAAATTGGTAGCTATTTAATGTTTAATTAATAAAGGGTAATACCTTAGTGATAAACAATAATTGTAAATAAAAATAAAAGAAATCGGTCCCCATTTCATGTTTATTTAATACAGGGTAATACCTTATTGATAAACCATAATTGTAACTTGATAATTTTGAGTAACATCAGTATCTGCTATTGAAATAAATAGGGTCATTTTTCTTAATAGGTGAAAGTGACTCATCAAAAAGTGAAGATTCAGTCAGCTCTTCTAGCGACGAATCCCTAGATTCAACACAGGCTGTTATTAATACAAACATGGCTGATACAATCGAAAATTCTTTAGAAAATATTTTGGGTTCACATCCCGATGAAGAAACCACCAAAGGTCCAGAAATTGCAGTAGATTTAGCAAAACGATGGGAGTCAGTTCTTTCTTCACGACTAGATAAGGATGTGAGGCAAAAACTAATGGAAAAATGACAGGCACCTCAAAACTGCCAAGGTTTAAATGCTCCTAAGCTCAATCCGGAAGTTCAGTCGATTATATCAGCAACTGATGCAAAGAAAGACAAATTTCTACAAAACATTCAGGACTTAATGGGGAAAGGCATAACCGCTCTTGTAGTTGCAATATCTCTCGTCCTGCCACAACGTGAGACAGTGAGCCCAGAAGCAACTCAAGCGACAGGTGGACGCAGGGAAACTTCTCACAGACATGTTCCATACTATTTCCAACCACAGAAAATATCAAATTAATAATAATTTTAATGTTAATGTACAAAAAATCAGCCATCAACAATAGATCGATAAGTACCTATTTTGGGTAGATTTTGCGGAGCAATGTAAATCTGCAAAACCAGAGGGAAAAAAGGGAGGGGAGAGCAGAAGTCAATTCAAACAGCAAAGAAGGACCCCAAGAGAGTGGAAACAACAGCCCTACAAAAAACAACCGGACTACAGGAAATACCGGAGCAAGGATCACCGATAGAGGTAAGTTATGCGGGAAGAATAAAAAACTTCTTGCATAACTGGAAATTATTAACAAATGATAAAACTATCCTTAGCTGGGTCAGAGGGTATAAATTGCTATTTTGCAGACGACCCAGACAAAGACAAGTACCAAAACTTAATTTTTTGCCAAAATTTGAAAAAAGTATAAACGAACTCTTAAAAATAGGGGCAATCGTTAAAAGTACTCACTGTAAAGGGGAATTTTTATCGTCATATTTTTTGAGGATCAAACCAAATGGCAAACATAGGTTTATCCTTAATCTAAAAAAACTTAATGAATATCTAACTTGTTCTCATTTTAAAATGGAGGATTATAGAACGGTAAAAAACCTCATTTACAAAAATTGTTTTATGGGTTCATTGGATTTGAAAGATGCATACTTTCTAGTACCAATTGAAAAAAGAGATCGAAAATATCTAAAATTTCAATATAAAAATCAGCTTTTTGAATTTACTTGTTTGCCATTTGGAATGTCTACGGCCCCATATGTTTTTACAAAATTGTTCAAACCGGTGGTCAATCATTTACGATCAATGGGTCTAACCTCAGTAATTTATTTGGATGATATCATTCTGTTTGGGGAAAATAAACAAAAATGTAGGGAAAACATTGATTATTCTTTAAAACTTCTATCTTCTAAATATTTAGGATATATTTTTGATAGTAAAAAAATGACAATTTCAATTCCAGAAGAAAAAAGACAAAACATTTCATCCTTGGTAAATCAAATTAGGGTAAAAAGAAAAATCAAAATTAGGGCATTTGCTAAATTTATAGGCACACTAGTTTCAGTTTGTCCAGCTGTTCCCTATGGGTGGGTCCATATCAAACACTTCGAGAGGCAAAAATAAATTGCACTTCAAAGGAATAGAGGGAACTATGACAAAGAAATGAATTTACCGGAACACCTTATAACTGATTTTCAGTGGTGGTTTGAAAATATATCACAAGCAGAGACTAGCATTACAGAGATATCTTACGAATTTACTATCTATTCGGATGCTAGTAATTCTGGCTGGGGCGCTTTTTGCGAAAATCAAATATCACGGGGGTTCTGGAACCAACAAGAAACTTCTCGCCATATTAATTATTTAGAACTTTTAGCTGCGTTCAACGGCCTTAAGTCTTTTGCCAAAAATCATAGTAATTGTAATATACTACTTAGAATTGACAACATTTGCTTACATAAATAGGTTTGGCGGAATAAAATTTCATGAATTAAACGATTTGACTCGGAAACTTTGGGAATGGTGTGAGAAGCGTAAAATCACAGTATTTGCGTCATACATAAATACGAAACAAAATGTGATAGCAGATGCGGAATCGCGACAGAAAAATATTGAAACTGAATATTCTTTACATTTACACTGCTTTAATAATATCAAAAAATTGCTGGGTACACCTGAAATTGACCTATTTGCTTCATATGAAAACAAAAAATGTAAGATATTCGTTTCTTGGCATCCAGACCCAGAGTCATGTGCTGTAGATGCTTTTACAATAAAATGGTCAAATACGTTTTTTTATGCTTTTCCACCATTTCCTCTGTTGCCCAGAGTTCTTCATAAAATTATAGCCAACAAGGCAGAAGGGATTTTAGTTTTTCCCCTCTGGAAAACACAGCCTTGATTTCCTGTGATAGAAAATCTCATGGTTTCGGAATGTATAATATTCCCACCTAATCGGATGCTTCTGTTATCCCCTTTTAGAGATCCACACCCACTTTGGAATCAACTTACCCTGGGTGCAGCTATATTATCCGGCAAGCATTTGAACAAAAAGAAGTCCCATTATCAGCAATAGACGTTATGATTTCATCACTAGCTCCAAGTACATTAAAACAGTACAACACAACTTTTAAAAAATGGTGGAATTACTGTCAAGGTAAAGAGGTATTTATAGCAGACCAAAACAAAATTATCGCATTTTTAAACGATGAATTCAATAATGGTGCAAATTACAGCACAATCAACACAGATCTGCTCTAAACACCATCCTACCTCTGACAGATCTAACATTGATAAAGAGATTCTTAAAGGGAGTTTTCAGAATAAAGCCAGTTTTCCCGAGATATAACGAAACATGGGACCCAAATCCTGTTCTTGAATATCTTGAGAAACTGGCCCCGTTACATTCTTTATCCTTAGAGAATCTGACATATAAGTTGGTTCTTATTTTGGCATTAATTTCAAGCCAAAGGGTACAAACATTGACAAAAATAAAATTAAGTAATATTATAACATTCGACGATAGACTAGAAATCAAGATAACAGACATAATTAAAACTTCAGCTCCAAATAAATATCAACCTAAAATTGTAGCTCCAATTTTCCATGAAAAACCAAATTTATGTATAGCGTCAGTAATCAAACACTATATAGAACTGACGAAGATTCTTAGATGTGGATATGAGCAGTTACTTATAACCATTAAAAAACCTCATCATGCTGCATCGCCACAAACTGTAAGTAACTGGATAAAAAAGGGATTATTACTTAGTGGTGTCGATACTTCTGTTTTTAAAGCATAGTACTCGTCACGCATCCACTTCTGCAGCTTTTAAAAGTGGTATATCAATAGACAATATAAGGCGCGCAGCAGGATGGAGCGAAAAATCTAACATGTTTAACAAATTCTACAATAGATCTTTATTAGAAGATACTACTTTTGCCAAAATGCTCATAAATAATACCAAGAAGTAATACTAAATAAATATTAATTTAGATTACAGCATTATGGTTCTAAGCAGCTGTGTTTAGGAAATATTTACAAATAATATTGTAAAAATGTTGTTAAAACATATGTCTATTATATTTAAGTATACAAAATTACAATTTTTTTTTCCAATATAGTGCTGTAAGAAATTAAAATATATTTTTAAGTGTCATTCAAATTTATTTATATTTATTTAAAATTACCTATTGATTGACAAATAATCAAAATTATTTACAATTTATACATTTATGTTATTAATAAATAATTGACAAATTCACAAATTATATTATTTGTTTTTTATATATTCATAGATCGCTGTTTAAGTCTTTGAACATCTACAGTGTGATCTTGAAGGACGTGGCTATCGAAGTATAATTAGAGGTTAAACGACTTACCTAAGGAAGTTCAATCCTCAATTATACAAGATAGCCACGTCCAAAAAGATCACACTCCCACCCACCTCTTATTACTTACCCAAAAAATTAAACAGCGATTCAGTAGCTAAATAAAACATAATGATAAGGAAACAGGTTAGCTTCGGCAGGTAGGTTGGGTGATTCAGAAATCTTTGAAAATACGCAAGAAACGAGCAAGAGACATAAACTACAGTGTGATCTTTTTGGACGTGGCTATCTTGTATAATTGAGGATTGAACTTCCTTAGGTAAGTCGTTTAACCTCTAATTATAATGTCTTTTCCAACTATACTTCATTACGTCAAAATAAATAAAACCTGTTTGCTTGAAAATGAGACTCATCAGTATAATATACTTATAAATAGAGAACAATAGTCCAATATTTTATATTGTTATTACGATACTACTATTTCATCTATTATCCTACATTTTTGTCTATAAACTGTTTCTAACCCCATTTACTCATTTGCCATTGATAAAAACAAATTGCTTATTTAAGGTACACTTAACTCACTTTAAAACTTTAAAATGCCAAATTAGTAACAAAAAAATTAATTCTTTTTTTAATACGCTCCATTTTTTAAAAATATTAAAAATATTTTATATATCTGTATCTGTAACGGGTGGAGGATGGGTTATTTTTATGGCACCTAGGCCTCATTAGGCTTATTGTGCATCCTCCTGAGATAATAGGCACCTCCTAGCTCGTGAACCAGCCTACAGATTTAATGTAGCTGACAACGTCGCGAAGAGGTGCTTCTTTTATATCGGCCGGTGTTAGCCGATACTCGCCGAGCACAAATCTTCTAATAAATGAGAGCGTCAAGCAATCGCAAAGGATATGCTGAATGGTCTGTTTCATTTTCTTGTTTGCACCATCTGCAGAGTGCGAATTCTGACAGCCCCATGATATGGAGATGCTGTCCTACTTGGCAATGACCAATGCCTTTGACTAGGCGCAGATTCTGTCTAGTCATAGTCAAGCATTTGTTTGCTGAAGTGTTGTTAGGATAACTTAAGAGCTCTTTGACAACTCTGCAGTTTCGTGTTTCAACTCATCCTTTGTTGAATTTTACAAGGGTCGGTATGTTTTTGGGACAGTGTAATCCATCCTTCCAGGTTTGGGTATAAATACCACTTTTACCTCTCTCCATTTTTTGGGGATATACCTCAGAGCCAACGAGGATCTCAATTTACCCACCAGGTGTGGTGTAAGTTCTTTCAGACCCCTCTAAAGTAGGGCTGGATAGATACCGTCAGGTCCTGGGGATTTAAATGGAGAGAAGTTGGATATTGCCCATCAAATTTTTTCATCGTCTACAATGTGTTTGGCAGTTTGCCCATCATAGACAGATAGATTGTATTTTTTCTCTACCCAGTTTGCCACGTCTGTGATGATCGAGTCAGGGAAGTGTGTTGAGACCAGAAGTTTGATGCTATCTTTGAGGTTGGCAATTTTCGTGCCATCCTCTTTAATTAATAATGTTTCGGTATGTTATATAATGTTACTTTTTATATTAAAATTTACAAAATATTAAATTTATTAAATTTGAAATTAAAACTGCAATAATTTCATCCTTGGAAATAAACCCGAACCTGTTTTGTTTACTCAGCAGAGTATAAAAACTTAACGTACCTGCTTTATATTGCCTCAAAGAGGTGCTTGTTGGTACCAAAAGTGAAATAAATTATTGACGATATACTGGTTGCATAGAAATGAGTCTAGCCCACCTATTTTTGACTGCAGAATATCTAGTACAATTTATAAACATTTTATTACAACCTTCTTTGTATTATCCTCGTTGTTGATTGTGATTATACATTCGAGTACAACTCGAATTTTAACAATTGTTTTATCGCTAATAAAATTCTAGGATTTTAAATAAATGTTATCATTGCCAAAATAAAAAAAATATTCATGAATTAAGGTAGTTCACTCGTTAAACGGCTTTTCTTAAGAATTCAATAAAATTGAAATATAAGGTTTATGAAAGTGTTGTTTACGTAACTAAAAAAAATTAGATGTTTTGACCGTCTGTGAAGCGAGATATTAACAATCAAAATGTACATAACTAACACTCTTGAAGCCCATCATGTACACAAGCAATGCATTTATTTCAATATATCTCGAAAACGGTTCTTACCATATTTTTTAAAAACTAATGTTAAATAAATCAAGAAGTTATAAAATTTTATAAATAATCGCTGAATTTTTTGACCGTCTTAGTAAAAAGATATAGGTTTTTAAAATAAAAATATTTTTAAAGAGTTGACGAGTAGTTTCGTAAAATTATTACAACTTGGCAACATTGTAACAACTTCACGTAACAAAGTAACGCTCGATCAGCTAAGAAGTTGTTATAAACTCGCGACGTGTTCTTGAAAAACTAATTCGTCCACTGTGTTGAAGAACTGGAATCAGCGGTTCTGTTTGAACCAAAACAAACCCTTAAAATTATTATGAGGAAGTCACAAATTTCTATCTGTCGCGAGTGAACTACCTTAACTTCCAATCTTTATATTAGCAATTAAAATATTATAGTCCGCTACTGATAGCTTCCAGTCTGAGTGTGATTACTTTGACCAGACGTTCACTATAATCGAATCATTTCATCTAAGAAAAGCGACACAAAGTCGACACATGAAATTTCCGGGTCATTGGCGTTCGTCCGATATTTTCCGAAATGTCCGGAATTCAAGAATTTTATCGAAAGTCTTGCCAACTTTCAAATATTTATTGACGTCTTTACTTGTAAGATTATAATCTAAATAAAAAATATAAAACATAATATTTTCCTTATATAACTGACGCGTCGGTGACGGCAAAGTTTTTGAAATGTGCGCAAAAAATAAACTTTTTTAATTTTCAATTCAATCAAACTTTTTTGATGTCTCTAGAGAGACAAACTTTACAAATAACGGTGTATTTTAGATAAAAATCGCATCAAGTTTTCCTTCGGTCGACATCTCTGCGCTATATTTTGAAATATATTTACATTACTTATTTGTTGTTAGTTGCTACAATAGAAAAATAATAAATGTTTTCATCTCCTTATTTATTTATTTCGCTTATTTTGATTAAAAGAAATTCTATAGTCATGTATAAAGACATTTTCAATTATATTTCGTAATTAGTTCATATTTCATATATTTTATGTAAATAATAATAACAATACTAAATACATTTGAAGACAGAAAGTGTTGATTAGGTAGTAAATTTGATTATTTAAGCTAGATCTTACTAATTTATAAAAAATAAAAATACACTTTATTTTAAAAGTAGATTCCTCATTCTACAGATATAAAGATACACAAAATTAATTTTATACTGATTTTGCAGTACAAAGAGGAGTATTTACTTGGCTTTAGAGCAGTGCATGCAAGGGTTTCGTAGTACCCCCACTTTTAAAGTTTATTTTTGACAAATTTTAAAAGAAAAAATATGTGCGTGTAGATAAAGGTTAAATCTGTGCTACTCTTAAAACACTTTTTCAAAATTTCAATTTGTATTTTCTAAAAAAAAAAAAAAACACAAATCTCGACTTTTTTTATCCATTTTCTCAATTTTTTTTTGAAAAAACTAAATTGAATTTTGAAAAAGTGGTTCCAGAGCAGCATAGATTTAACCTTTATCTACACGTACATATTTTTTTCTCCTAAAAATACTTAAAAATAAACTTTAAAAGTGGGGTACTATAAAACCCTTACATTGCAAGATTTTTCGTCTGGCAAGTGGCGCCTCTGTTAGATTTTTAAGAAATTAATATTTGTGAATGAAAACAATTTACAAAATATTTTACTGATGTTTTACGAGGGATAATTAAAGTTTACGTATTTGTAGGTACACCTTATTGTATTACGTAAATCATTTCTGTAATACTAATATAGACATATTTATATAATATGGAATGGGTTTCGTAGTACACCAATTTTACGGATTATTTTTTATTTTTTGAAAAATTATGTAAGTACAGGTAAAGGAGTCACTTTTTGAACATTTGAATTGGTTTATTTTGAGAAAATTTAAGAAAATATCTTTATATCGAAAAAAAAAAAAAAATACAAATAAAAATGCTAGAAGAGAACAATATATGTTTTTAATTTTTACAGAAACATTTATTTTTCTCAATAAAACTTAAAAAAATACGTTAAAAGCTTTTTCGTCTACAGGGCGACACCAACAAAATGTATATCCTTTTCTACTGTTTACAAGTGATAAACGTACGCAAGTAATTTGAATTTATTTTGTTTCATGTCTGTACACTTTGTTATTTTACATAAATAATTTCGCTCAATTATTTTAAATAAATTTTAACATTTATTTATTAAAAAAATGTATCCGGAATTAAAAAGTATACAATGAGATTTGAATTATAAATTAACTTTTATATTGCACGGGAATTTTTTTAATGAATACATCTGCGAGTTAAGAATAATGAATTCCAGCATGTTAACAACTCTTTAAACTGTTAAAGTAATGTATATTTTTTCGAACTTAGTAAATCATTTTTTTTTGCTTTCGAGCGTGGCTTTGATCTTTTGATGCGCGTTGCAAAAGAAGATTTTCTAAAAAGTTTGATAATGTCTACAGATGAGAAAAAAATGAATGTGACAAGAGATCAAGCTGATTGTAGATTGTAGCAAAATGAAAGGCGGAAACGAGTCACTGTTTCAAAATTTGGAGACATTTGTAAAAAAAGGAAAGGCATTTTTTAAAGAATCTCATAAAATCTTTTATTGTTTGCTAAAGCCTTTTAATATGACATGGACAATAAATCCAAAGCAAAATAAGAGTTGAAAATTTATTAGCAAGGAAAATCCGCTTGAATATAAAAAATAACAGGTATAGAAAATATTTTTTTAAAAACCTAGTTTATTTAAAAATATAAAATGTCCGTTTATTGTTTATTTACATTGGCCTCCTGTTTTTGTTACTTTGACTTTTTATATCGAGGACATATTATTATGTGATATAGAAGGGAATGTATTGCTAAACTATGGACGCTTTTCTAATCTTAATCAATTATTATTAGTAGAGTGTATGTATTAAAATATTCGCTCTAGAAAACGATTTACCCCCATTTGTCACAAGCTGAATTTTTCAGAGATAAAAGGTCATGATAAGGTAACCCTTATTCCGGAGGTAACACAAAATTAGACTGTACAAAAGGGCACTATCATCAAAAATCCAGATTCTGATACGCCGAATAAAAAAAAATATTTATTTTTTGGTCCAATGCACAATAAAATCTTTGTAAGGAGTTATTTTTTATACTTATTAAAAAAAAAATTTCAGCCCTTCAAAAATTTGTTTAGAAAGTCATTTTTTCAAATATAATTTTATCATTTAACAAAAAGGAAGGCCCTAATGAAAAACGTAGTATAGCTCTGTTTCTCTCTACGTATCGGCTGATGCATCACATTATTGATATGCTCAATTTTTTTTAATTTTTTTATTATAAAATTTTTCGTTAGGTGCTAATGGACAAAGTGTCATATTGTCTGTTTTTACTAAAAAATTAATAAGTGTGTTACATATTAAAGTTCCTAATAAATTGGGACGAAATATAGACATTTTTTAGGTTTTTATTACATCTACATTCATCCTGTTATAGCTGAATGCCTGAATATATTTGGGTAAGTTGGGTAAGTTTTCGTTAAACATTTTAATTACGGATTTGTTGTTGCATAAAGCAAAGACACAAATAATATCAAAATATGACTTCTTAATCCTTGCATGGTCAACAGTTTCTTCACAATATTTTATTAGCAAAGGATATGGACAGTAGCATTAGGTAATTATGCCGAAATATTTAAGTTTGATCTGTCAGCCTCTCCCATGTCTCTAACAGTAAATGGGTATCTCGGCACCTCTACAAATAAGAGTTTATTGGGAAATATTTTAGAGCAATATGACCCACAAATACTTACCTGCACCTAGATGATCTTGCAAAACTTGTCACATTTTTGATGGGATAGCAATAGCTCAAGGTTTGGGAAAGTCCAAAAGTTGCATATTATTTAAAGAATATGCTAATATATTTGTAAAGATTATTTTTAAAAATAAATTTAATGTTCAAAGGATAAATGTGGTATTTAACCATTATAAAGAAAATTCTATCAAAAATACAACACGTCAAAAGAGGTGATCCCAGAAATCAATTGATATAGAAATTGACCGACCCAATATTCCACTTCCAGAATAATGAAACTTGTTTATTCATTCGATATTAAATACGTTTAACACATTTTCTGTCAGAGCAACTTTTTGAAAATTTGTATCTAGTGATGGATTCGTGAGTATCAATAAATATAGGATGAATTTTGAATCATCAAAAGACGATTCCTTAAATTTAAATCTTGAAGAAGCTGATACTCGTATCTTGTTGCACATATTATCAGCCAGAAATTCGGGGAATTCACGCTGCATTATTGATTGCAACGATACAGATGTTCTAGTCTTAATAATTTATTTTAAGTAGTTTTAAACTAAAAAGATATGGTTCATAATAGGGCGAGGAGATCCGTAACGATTTATAACAGTACATGATTTAAATTGGGATAAAAAAAACTTCTAAAAAATTTGCCTTCTTTTCATTCTGTGACAGGTCGTAATAAATCCAACCAATAATTGTCTGGCATTGGAAAAAGAACCTGTTGGAAAACCTACTTTGAACACCATCACCTTTTGGATGGATTTGGCACTGATTCGTAGGTACTCTGAAAACACATTCTCTAATCTTGAAAAAATTTTCATAAAACTGTATTCAAAAACTGCCAATGCCATTATCATTTTGAGGAGTTTAATGGCCCCTTTAAAATAATTGCTAAATTGCCATTGACTGAAGACGCCCTAAGATTACATTGTTTAAGATGCTTTTCCCAGCTTAGTATTTGGCTAAGCTCTTTAAAGACCCAGATGCAGCTTCCTAATGTTGAAGAGTATGAATGGAAAGTAAGTAGATCAAGATTGAAACCTGATACCCACTTTTAAGATTATGCTCGACCTGCTACCATAAATAACAGAACTTATCATGCAAATGCAAAAAAGGTATTATACACCGATAATTTTCATATATGTACAATATTTTAACAATATTATTCTATTCTAGACTATGGAAGCAAAATTTGCAAATGCAGAAAAAAATATTGGCTACATCGGTTAGTGCACCTGCGTTTGGCACAGAAAAACTGTAGAGATAGTTTGATCATAGCCGCTAATGTTTTGGAAAATGTAGATTAATGTGGTGAATCTGATTTTGATTAGTTTGAGTCCTGTACTTATATATTTTAATATTATTAATTTATGCTTTATATACTTCTAATTATTAAATTTTTTTATTAGGAATTTATTGTATTGTGCAAAGCAATAGCCTTACTGTTTATAACCTATACTTATATATACTGTGCTTATACCTTTCATAAATAGTTTATAATTTATTTTTTTATTTTCCTCAAAAAAAAAATCATGAAGTAATACACCCTCTATAAAACATTATTCGCCTTCATAGCGGATAAATCGATAATACCTATATCAAATAATGTAAAAGAGTCAAACAGATTGCATACATTTTATCCCTGAGAGAGACGCATACAGTCAAGAGACTGCTTCCTTTCCTGTAAAACCATGACATCAGTAATTGTTTATTGCTATATTTTTGTTAATTTCATAGCAAACAATATAAGGAAAACACTATTACCTTGTCAATACACAGGCGAAACTTTTATGAAGAATATTTTTTTTTTCGTTTAGGCCTTCGTTTTTCGTCAAATGAAAGGTATATTTCTAAAAGAAGATTTTTTAACCAAATTTGTCGACAGTCAAAATAAGTTTTAATCTACACCATACTTATAATGTAAAATGCATAGGTAATATTATTTTGTGCTATTGTGGAATATTTTTCGGTT
The DNA here is from genome assembly GCA_927349885.1 of Psylliodes chrysocephalus. Taxonomy (NCBI): domain Eukaryota; kingdom Metazoa; phylum Arthropoda; class Insecta; order Coleoptera; family Chrysomelidae; genus Psylliodes; species Psylliodes chrysocephalus. The sequence goes on from OV651817.1 coordinate 16,018,310, forward strand.
CCTTTGTCTTCAACTTCGCGCGTTAAAGTTTAGAATATGCATCCCTCGTATCTACATGCAATTGTTAAAATTAAGAATGAATGCTGATTTTGTTTGGTCTCGGAAGTAATTTTGTAGTATTTAGGCTCCACCCTTAAGTTGTAATTTTTATTCCTACTAAACTACCGTTGCCCCGCAGGTCTTCTAGTTTGTAATGTAAATTTTCCTCTTAAGTCCGAAAAATGACATATTACATCCCTAGGCCGAAAACGATTTTATAATTATTTAGATTTACATTTTCACCTTACCAATTTTAAAGAAAATATTACTGAAGATTTTTATTTTAATGATGTTTCGGAAGATATTATTATCTACAACATCAAATTGTATGGTATTAATGATATTAATATTACCATTTTACACTTTTGTTGTCCATTTCTTTTATCCATTATAAGTAACATTAATAAATGCCTAAAAAATAGTTACTTTCCTGAATCATGGAAATTTGCTAAAGTTTTACCTCTACCAAAAGTAACTTTGCCTGAAGTATACAATAATTTTGGATCAGGTAATGTTTTACCTGTTTTCTCTTAAATATTGGAGAGAGGACTGGAAATTCAAATGAGAGAGTTTTTGAGAAACAACAATATATTTCGTAGTTGAAAGTCTGATTTTAGGTCAGGCTATAGCTGTGCTATAGCCCTAGCGGATGTTTAGATGATAAATTAGGATAACAAGATTTTATCTTAATACTGTTACACAAGTTTTTGTTATCTGAATGTATTTCAACTTTTACAATAACTATACAACTGATAACATTAACGTATAACGTTTATCATAAAACTAAATCCTTGACGAGAGGATCAGCGACATATATTCGCGATTCAAATTAATTTTCGCGCGCCTGTCATTTGTCACGTATAAGTAGGATGTTTATTTATTTACGTGTTGTGGGATTTTGTATTTGTGATTTTTTAACTGTTTTTAGATAACATTCTTATTATAATAGTGTTTTTGAGTTTCATTTAGTGTTAATTTAAGTTTAGTTTTCGTGCTTTCGTTATAAATGTAATTTTTCATGTGTAGTACGAACTAATTTGTTGGAAATATTGACCTATTGGTTGCTACAAGAACATCTAGAAATATGTATTTACTAAACCCAGGACATGTTTTATTATGTGGTTTAAAGGACATATCAGGTACCAAACGTTTATTATTGATGAACTTCTTTAAAAATCTTACTATCCTTATTCTTATATCATGAAGTGAATTGTGTAGTACTTTGTATACATGTAAATGGTAATAAAACCGTCACAACTCATATTGGAGTTTGATTCTAAACAACGTTTTGCAAAATTTCAATATTGTGAATTTGTAGATACCCATTTATCGTAAGAAACAGAATTTTATGACTTGCACTTGAAAAATAATGAATACTCCAGTTTTGATTTTGACAATAACACCATACAGATTGCAATTTGCTGGAGGCTTTTTCGCAGATTTCATTTTTAATATAAATATTATCACATACTATAAGAAATAAACAAATTTAAAGCTAAAAAGTAACAAAAAATTCTAATTGTAATTGATACAAATTAAAATGTAAACAATGAACACGAACGCCAATGTTGCCAAATGATGAACTGATTTTGTCTCTGACTGATTTTAAAACTAAAATTAAAAAATGAACTGATATTTAAAAAAAAATCAATATAATAAATCGATTTTATAAAAAAATCCTTAAATAAATAGTATGATTACATATTACTAGACACAAATTTTGATTCTTAAATAAAAGGTCTTATCCATTTTTTCAAAAACTAAAATCCGACGACGTAACGAAATTTTGCTGCTTCTGGCAACACTGAACGTCATCCTACTTATAGGGACCTTTTACTAATTTCCTCCAGAGGGCGTATCACTTAGCTTGAATCGCGAATAACAACATTTAATGTTCTAGAACCTTCCCGAACGTCTAGATGTTACTTGACGTAAACTGACATTTCTAGACATTTCCAAAATATTCTCCCTTCCCCTTTTACTAGCACCTTTACTTATGACGACAGCAGCATACTGTAAGGTGATAAGTATCATTGTTTCCCCTCTATAGTTATTCGTCTCGAATAACTTGATTACTGGTCCTAGTGCAAGTTCACTTTTCAATGTGAACATCTAGGGTTTGCTTCCCGCTGACAGCCGTATGCGGTAGGTCTTTGATTTTTTCCAAGAACGGTGCACGGGGCCTTCCCAGTTCCGTTGAAGTTTATGACAAAGTCTTCCTCGGTTCTTGGAATTACACAGCCGTACTGGGTCGCCTTTCTCTAAATGTATTATGATGGCACGCATGTCGATTGTAGCTTCAGCTATTCGCTGTTGGCTTTTAGACGTTCCCGAGCGAATCCGTAGATCTTTGTACTGCCATTGCATTGATTACATTTTTTACACCAATCCATTACATTTCTTTGGCAATTGACACAATAAAATCTTTCAAAACTCGTGCCAGTGTCCTTTTAGTACCAAAATGTCCTCCCAAACGGTTGCTATGAAGCTCCTTCAACACACTTCTGACTGTGATTTCGGCAGTACCACTTGGCGGGCTACATTTATCTCATCGGGGCAATAGGCTATCGTAAAGATACAGAAAATGACACTGAGTCCAGTATCCTTTATTACCTCCACTGTATCTGAATATATCTTGCCAAGTAGGTGTGACATTATTTTTGAGCCATTCTCAGACAACCTTCAAGTCATTGTTTTTCTTCTGTTCCTTTTTTTAAGCCTTTACGGATGATTTATCTTTCGTCGCCCTCTGGCTTGACAGTGGTTGTCCAAAGAGTAAATTTATTAACTGGTTTCTTTCTTTTTCCGAGCCCTTTACTGTACCGGAAGTTTTGTTCGAAACAGGGTCGCCTGAAGAGAATGTCTGCGTTGCTATGGAAGTGACCTCTTTGATGTTCTACTTCCTGGTTATTGCAACACAGCTGGTTAGGTGTGATTGATCGGCTTATCCAAGACGCATAGCTGCTATAATTAGTTCTTGTTGGACTTTGTGACATGCTTCGGTAGATTGATTAAGGTAAATTTCTAGCATTATTCTCCGATTTTCGATTAATAGAACGAGCCCTGCTTCGACAGTTTCTTTGAAGGTGTCCGATTCTTCCGCAATTGGAGCTTTTTCTGTTTTAACTTTGGATATTTCATTGCGTATTTTGCAGGATATTTATGATTTGTGAGAGGGTAGTTTGAAGAGTAGTACTAGTGACCTCTTCACTTTCCTGATATTTAATTTCTCTTAATTTTGCACTTGTCTTGCCTTGTGATATTATAGCCGAAGAGCCTGCTGCATTTTTACATCCTGTAGTCCATTAATGAATGCCTGTTTGCTGATTTCTCCTAAGAAATCTTTGGGTGCCCGTGAATAGGCCAGATGAATCAATCTTTTTATGTTAGCCTCAAATTCCTGTAGACTCTTAATATGTTTCTGACTACAAACCTTAGGCTGGATTAAGAATACCTGTTTCAAATATCTTATCACCAAAGCTTGGACGAGGGATAAATAACTGGGTTCTTCTTGGGGAAGTAAGTGTAAAACGGTTGCTGCCTATTCTCGCAGTGACACTATCAATTAAGCCGCCATCCCTTTTTTAGTCCAGCCTTTGGCTCTAGCTGCAGCTTCAAATTGGAGTCGATACGTATCCCCTGTAGTCTGATTGTCAAACGTGGATAGCTTAATGGTCTTGCGAGTATGGCTTTGTAAAACTGAGTTTTGGACATGGCTTGGTTCGGTTATAGATAAGGACGAGGTAGTGTTTGCAGTTTCTATGTAGCTTATCAAAGCTAAACTAAGAACTCTTCTTTCTAACTCAACCATTTCATTTCTAATTTGCCTTTCTAACTCTACTCTATTTTTTTCCTGTTGTTCTAAATTAGTTTTTAAATGCACTTGTTGTTGCTCTAAAAGATATACTCTAATGTTAAGCTGACCAACCTCTTGCTCAAAGGTTTCCTGGATTTGCAGCAAATCATTCCTAATTTCAACCGCTTCTTTTCTACGCTTCTCTTCCTTTTCTTTTTCTTCGCCCTTCCGGCGCTTTTGTTTCTCCTCTTCTCATTTTTTCTTTTCCACCTCCTCCTCCTCCTTTTCCTACGCCTTTTCTTTTCCTCTTTCATCTTCAACAACCATGCTGGTGAATCTATAGTACCCATATCTGTCACGTGCGCAGTGGATCTAGTATTTTCCATGAATATAAATAAATAAATAAATATGATTTTATTGGCATATGAAGATTACAAAATAAAAAATAGTACAATTTATTAAAAATAATTTGCCAAAACGCAGAGTTCAGCTTTTAGATTTGCTTAAACAAATATAAAAGCTGCTCTTTCACTCAACCTCTATAACTAATTAAAAAAAAAAAAAGAAAAATTAATACTGAAATTATTTTTAAAATATTAAGTAATAACTTAAAATACATATGATTTTAACTAGGGTGTTGCACTTTGGCGAGTATAACAAAAACAAAAATATTAAAATAACAAATTATGTAAGATGAGAAATTGCTAATAGGAGACGCAAAAACGTATATAATAAAATTATGCTATTAAACAAAATTATTCTATCGCTTTACTTACTGATATTGCGCGGTATGCTATTTAAAAAGTTTTCTTTTAATGTATGTTTCAATTTACCAAGTGAAAATTTAGAGTAGCTAAGCGGTAATCCATTTAGAAGCCAGGAAATGTAATATGAAAAGGATCCTTCATATAAGATTGTGGATGTCAGTGCGGAATTGAATTTTACTCGGATGATATAAGTAAGCAGGCGTTAGAGTTACCATTATCTTGAGAAACATTGAGCACGCATGGCAATGTTCTTCTTTCCGTTATATTAAGTCAATTCAGTTTTTAAAGTATTGACTAGTATGATCACGCCTTTAAAGTCCACAAATAGAACGTACACACGAACTTTGTATTTTTTGTAAGCGACTTTTATCAATACCTAACAAACTTGGTCACAATAACTGGCGAGACATAGGACAAGAGAATCACATAATATGGCTTTAGTTCGTCTATTCAGTATGCTTTTAGTTGCATATAGGAGTTTTAAACTACTATAGGATTTTCTTACAATATTTGTTACATGAGACGAGATTCGAATGCTTGGGTAACTTTTATTATACAGTATGGTTCAAATGAAAGGAATAAATTTATTATAATGGAAGTAGTCGGTTTTTCGAAAAAATGCTCGGATAGGTCAATTTTTTTTACTCATTTTTTTTCATTTCATTTTTTTAAATAGAATTTAATTTTCCCCCACTTCCCATTTTTGGGCAGTGACGTCATTGACAATTTTTTTAAATAGTAACCCCAATTTTTTTTTCTTGATTTTGATAGATCTTGCAATTTTCTACTGGGAAACATAATATTTGAAATATCTGACATAATAATTTTTTTTGAATAAAAGTCATTTAAAGATCAGATACATAAACTTTATTTTATTTTGAAACACAATAAATAAATAAAAGATTATTTGTAATTAAGTGCTTCATCTAAAAAAATAATAATAATAATAATAAAAAGAATTTAATGACAATTTCACAAATTCTTTTTTATTATTATTATTATTATTATTATTATTATTATTATTATTATTATTATTATTATTATTATTATTATTATTATTATTATTATTATTATGTTTAATTAAGCACTTAATTACAAATAATTATCTTTTATTCATTTATTATGTTCTCAAAATAAAATAAAATTTAGGTGTCTGATCTTTAAATTACTTTTATTCAAAAAAAATTGTTATGTTAGATATTTCAAATATTATGTTTCCGAGTAGGAAATTGCAAGATCTAACAAAATCAAGAAAAAAAAATTGGGGTTACTATTTAAAAAAATTGTCAATGACGTCAGTACCTAAAAGTGGGAAGTGGGGGAAAATTGAATTATACTTAAAAAATTGCGCTTTGAGTAAACAAAATTGACCTGTCCGACTATTTTTTTCAAAAAACCAACTACTTCCATTATAATGAATTTATTCCTTTCATTTGAACCATACTGTATATCCCACCGCTGTCACCAATATCATGCAGGTTATGTCTCAATTTATTTTAACTCAACTTTTAAATAACTATACAACTGATAACATTAATGTATAATATATATCATAAAAGTATCTCACAGATTTAACCTTCTAGAACCTTCCTGAACGTCCAGATGTTACATGACGTAAACTGACATTTCTCGAGAGTTCTCAAATATTTTCCCTTCTTCTTTTACCCGCACCTTTACTTATGACAACTGCCGCACACTGTAGGGTGATGGGTGAAAATACTATTAGATTTATCGAAAGCTTTCGATAATATAAATCATAAAATTTTACTTGTCACGTTGAAGTTTTTTAGATTTACTAATACATCTGTCTCTCTTAAAATTATATCTTTATCAGCGAAAACAATTGTTTAAATAGACAATATGCCCTTATTTACTTTCTATACCTCACAATTTCCAAGTATACTTAAACACTGTAATTACCATTTATTTGCTGATGATACCCAATTATACTATTCTTTTAAGTTTTCCAATTTAAATTAATCTCTACAGGATATTAATTCTAATCCAAAAGAAATCTTTAATGTTTCTAAAAATCATTCATTAAAATTAAAAAATCCAAAGTAATGAGTCAACTAGGGATTCCGTAAACTCCTCAAGATTATTAAAAATTAATAACGCGTTTATCCCAATTGTTACGCAATATAAAAACTTAGGTTTTACTTATGATTCAAAATTGAAGTTTGAACAATATACTATTTCAAAATTCATAATATATGTGCAAAGATATTTTCTATCACCAGATGTAAAAAAATATTATGAGATTCACTAGTATTATCAAATTTTAATTATTATGATATTGTATATGGTCCATGTTTAAACATTTTTAAAAATTGCATAATTCTTGTGTACGTTTAATATTTAAAATTCGTAAATAAGATTACATTTCTACTAAATTTAAAAAACTAAAAGGTAAATATGGGTAATAAAAGATATTTACATTTTGCTTGTCTCAGTCAAAAATTATTTAATATGAGAACACCGCCATACTTACAAAAAAACCTAACATTTAGAACTGATATTCATAACCTATATATTCGTTTTAAATCCATACTTAGATTTTTCACAGCTAGTTTTAATAGTTCTTTTACCTAGAATGTCACAGTCTATATCAATACTCCTGTTAAAAATTGATCCAACAATATTACATTTAAAACAGATACCTTTAAATGCCGCTATAAAAATATACTGTTGCAAACACAATAATTACTTTTTATTTCTACTCTATATTCTTTTCTTTTCTTGTTCTCTCATTTCTCTTTCACATTTTCTTTTCTCTTTTCTTCCCTTGTCAATAAACTTTTTTTTATTCTAACCACACTTTTGAATGTTTGTTTATGTTATTCTCAAGTTAAAAATTGTTATTTTTTTGGGTTTTTTGAAAGAAAAATTGTACCTGTTGGTTTATTGTAGTCACTAAACTGATTCTATACCGAGTGTTATGAAATTTCACCATTATATTTAATAACATAAGGCCTCAGGTGAGGTTTTTGGTTATGATTTTTTTTATGAAAGTATTATGCAGGGGTTGCACTGGTATTAGTTCCACAGATATTCGATACCTACTTTTATCTACCCGCGTCCTTCCATACTTATGCAGTGATTGTGTACGAGAAAATAAAAAAAGCATTAACCCTAAACAGCAGAGTCAAAGCTTTAAAAGGCACTTTCTGCGAAACTAAAACACTCACAAATTCAATTAGTTTAAAAAACAGATTCGGGTGATAACTGAAAAAGTCAAGAATTTGAAAACTAGGTCTTTAACCTCCCTAGACGATATAAAAAAATACCTCAGTATTATTAAAAATTCTATCTCTACTTCGGCGAATGAGAAAGACTGTAAATACAGTGCAGAAGTAGTACATGGTAATGTAATGCATGAGGTTTCCGAGAGACAGAAGAGATCTTGTAACCTGATGGTATTTAATTTGCCCCAAAACAACGAAGATGAGAATATATCTAAGGACCTCATAAGCTCTCCAGTGAATATCCTTTGCTCGGCTAGAATTGGAAAGCGTAATAAAAATGGACATCAATCACTTCGTCTAACTCTAAAGTCTACCCAGGTAGTTCATTCAATATTAAGGAAAAAGCGAAAGTTGACAGAAGCTCAAAAATATTTCTTGAGGCAGATTTAACCATAGAATAACGAGCAGTGGTCAATAATTTGAAAAATAAATTGAAAGAAAGACAACGTAATGGTGAACCTAATCTTATTCTGAAGTATGTTAATGGAGTACCCAAATTAATCACAAAAAACTAAAAAAGCCTGCCGAGGTAAGATTGAAAAGCACTTCAACATATTGGTATAATTTCAGAATGTCAGAGGCCTACGTACGAAACTTCAACTTCTTTATGAAAACACCTCTTATTCTCGATATGACATTTTAGTGTTTAACGAAACATGGTTATCTAGTGATATTAATGACGCTCAGCTACAAATACTCGACTACAACATATATCAAAGGGATAGATCTTCCGAAACAAGTACATTTTCTAGTGGTGGAGGGGTGCTTATAGCTGTTCGTAAAGCTCTAACCAGCACACTTTAGTCAGCTAGCAAATCATTAGAGCATATATTTGTTAAAGTTCAAATAGATAACTAGTTTATCTTTGCAACAGCTTATTTTCCGCCGCGAAGTGCGCCAAAAAAATATGTGAAGTTTACTGAAAATTTAGAGAACCCACCAGAATAATATCCAGAGCATAAACTGGGAGACTTTAACGTTTCGTACTGCCAGTGGTTCAATGATAGATTGACATCGGTCGCTGTACCTTTGGATGGAGTTCCTCCAAATCAAGTTGAATCCATACAAATTCTTTTATTTTTATGCTCTTATTATAATCTTCATCAAGCTAACTCAGTTAGAAATGTTAACAAGAATTTACTTGATTTGATTTTTATTCAAGATAGCGAAAGATATTCATCATCCACTTCAGTCATTTGAGCTTAAATATAAAGCACATTGTTTTAACAACTCGGGATTGACTATTGATGGTTTTTATAGAGATTTCCATTCAATGAATGTAGAGAAAGTAACAAATTTTCTTTCCCAGTTTAATTGGGATGTTTTATTCGAGAACAAGAGTCTTGTGGATATGATTAATATCTTTTGCGACATTGTGTACCTGACAATTGATATTTTTGTTCCTTTAAAAAAACACTACTTGAACAGTAGATCACTAAATGATTAAAATGAATTTTCTTATTAAGGGCTCATTGTAAACACTTACAGAAACAATGTTATCAAAGTTATGTTAAATTAACGGAATCGTCTCTTAGGGTAAATGTTAAATTTTTTTAAAAATTTGTAAACCGTAGAAAAGACAAGAGTAACATACCTTCGGTAATGCATTATGGTAATACCACTAGTTCCTTTGGCATGGAGATTGTCAATTTGTTTGTAAGTATTTTTCTAAAACTTATAGTGATAAGAATTATAATTTACAGGATACTTCTAATGACATCAACCTGTCACAATTTTGTATTTATCTCATCAATCTATGAAAAACTATCAAAATTGGATATTAATAAAGGGCCAGGCCCTGATGAACCTCCACGATCCCTTATTAAACACTGTAGCTTTTTGTTCTTCAGACCCCTTTTTCATATCTTTAATCTTTCTTTAGAAAGCGGGACATTCCCAGCGTATTGGAAAACAAGCTTTATTACTCCTATACTGAAATCCAGAGATAACTCACAGGTTGATAACTTTTGACCTATTAGTATATTGAGTTGTATTTCTAAAGTATTTGAGAGCCTTGTATGTGATTATTTATCGACTACTTTAAAAAGCTGTTTTATTAATCATTAGATTGAATTTATTTCTCATCGTTCAGCAGAGCTTAATTTTTTAACATTTACTATCTCTTGGAATTCCTAGAGAATAGTTATTAAGTACATGCTGTATATACAGATTTTAAAAAAGCCTTCGATAGGGTTAACCATAAAGTTTTAATTAATAAGCTGCAGAGTTTGGGAATTCAGGAGGAACTGCTTGAATGGCTATCTTCTTACCTTACTTAAAGAATACAGATAGTGCGTATCAGGGCTTCAAATCATTAGGAATTAACGTATCATCAGGTTTACCTCAAGGTTCACACTTAGGCCCTCTTCTGTTTAATTTATATGTGAATGAGTTTGCATACTGTTTTGTCTTTGCCCTTTTCCTAATGTTTGCAGATGATTTAATATTATATATGAAATTAAAGAACGAATCTGATTACATAAAACTGTAAGCTGATTTAGATCGTCTCAGCAACTGGAGTAAAATCAATGGAATGGAACTTAATGTTAAAAAGTGCCATCAAATGGTCTTCAGTCGTAACATAAGTCCCACAGAACAAATAATCTACAATATTAATGGTTTCCCTTTGGAATCGGTATCTCAAGTTAAAGATTTGGGTGTAGTCCTTGATTCCAACTTATTTTACGTACCCCATATATCAATGCCAGTCTCAAAATCACTACAAATGCTAGGCTTTATTAAACGTTGCGCTAAGGATTTTTTAGAGGTTCATCCATTAAAATATTGTTCTGTTCACTTGTGAGGCCCCATTTAGATTACTGTTCATGTGTCTGGTCCCCCACTACAATAGGTTTGTTCTGGTTCTCAAAATGAAAACTGTTTTGGTACTGCGTCGGACCGTATGCGTAAAGGCAAAAGATCCCCGACTGTTTGAAAGTGTTGAAAAACCAGAACACATAAAGATGTTTTGTTTATTGTATTATTATAATAATGAAGTTCCTTTTGAAAGCTCAGCTTCAAATAACATTTGCATCTATATGTTTATCATTATCATCACATTTCAATGGAATAAATAAAAACAGAATAATATTAAAAAATTAATAATTCTAAAATTCCTTTAATTTACAAATAAAACAAGAACAAGAGACATTCGTCCACATATAAATAAACAATTTGGGATTGCATACGTTCCGTATGGTCTAAAAAGCCAATACAATATTCATAACAGTTAAAAAACGCATGCGCGGTCAAAACAGTCCGAGTCGATCTACACTCCCAAGCATGAACACATTTTGACTATTTACAACAATCACGGATTATTTCGGATACAAAACCAGAACACTGGACTGAGAGATCCGAAGTAGTCCCAGAAAAACCAGAACACTTTTTATCTACTGCGCATGAGCCCGACAGTTGTGGATCGTTATTTCTCAAAACTAGAACAGAGCTTATGTTCATATTCAAGCCATTGAAAGAGTTCAGCATACATTTTTAAGATATATTTCATTTAGGGACCACCGTCGAGTCGAGGATATTAATTACTCAAATATTGAGAATTCCCTTAATATTACCACTCTTCAGATCAGACGCATTCACAAGGGTTTTACCACATTCTACAATATACTGCACTTGTACAGCTTTAATCCAGAACTATTGGGAAAAATCAATATTCATGTTCCTTCTAGACAAAAGGCTTATTCAGCCCTTTAAAATTAGAAAACATCGGACTAACTATGGACATAATTTTTTTCTATCAAGATCGGGTAGATTTGCTAATCAATATTCTGGACTGCTTTGATAATAAGAAAGTCTTTAAATCCCAGATTAAATCATGCATGTGATATTTTGATGTCTAGATAATTTAAGATAATTTAATTTAACTTATTTACAATTGTTAGCTTTGTTTTTTTTTATTATTATATAATTTTTTCTTGTTTATGTTCATGGTAATTTTGTGGTAATGTGTGTTTCTTTGTTTCAACATTCTCTAAGTGTAGGTTAGGTTTTAAATTTTCCCTTTTATTAAACTTGTATTTTATTTGGGCAATTGTTCGTTGATAAATAAATAAATAATTTTAGAATGCCATCTCAAAAGGCATTTTTTTATTACATGTTGGCACTGGTGAAAGATCAGGGGTGGAGAATATCCGCATCTGAACCAATTTGACCCAATTGTCTACTGACTTTTTTTATATATTTTCAATTGTATAAACTGTACTTTATATGTAATTTATATTTGGACAATTAATGTGTTACTATTATTATTAAATGTATTTATAATAATTTTTTAATTTAAGGAGGTCCTTTCGCCACACCTGTCGCCTCAAATGTTAAAAAAAAGTTATTAGATTATGACTAAAATTAATTTTTTTCTTATAGTTGAAGTCCTTATTTATCTAATACTGAACTTTTAACTATACCTTACCTTGCAAATTTTTGAGAATTTTTTTTTAATGTGAGTATTTGTACAGTGCCTCACGAGAAAGTAAGTCCTCAACAACAATTCTCGAATTATACTATTATTTATTGATTAGATGGATTAGAAAAAAACTAAAAATAAGGTTTTTGAAATATTTAGATTTTGTTTTATACAATAAAATATATATAGTAAACCGTGGAACTTATTGAGAAATTAATATTAAAAAATTACAAAAAATTTTCAAGTAACCTAGTTGAAAATTTTTTGTGATTTTTTAATAATAATTTCTCAATAAATTCCACGGTAACCTATATATTTTATTGTAAAAAACAAAACCTAAATATTTCAAAAACCTTATTTTTAGTTTTTTTTCTACTCCATGGGGTAAATAATAGTAAAATTAATTATAATTCGAAAATTGTTGTTGAAGTCTTACTTTCTCATAAGACACTGTACAAACACACACATTTTTAAAAAAAAAAAATTCTCAAAAATTTGCACGGTAAGGTATAGTTAAAAGTTCACTATTAGATAAATAAGGACATCTACTATTAGAAAAAAATTAATTTTAGTCATAATCTAATATTTTTTATTTAACATAGGTGGCGAAAGGACCTCCTTAAATATAAAATAAATCAACAAGTGATATCACATAACATCATCACTCTTTTAACCAATCATGAAGATGATACAATCAATTTCAAATAAACTGCTGGCCACTCAAACTTAAACAAAGAGATTTTTAGGCAAAATTTGAAGTTCAATATTTTCAACAGGAATGCAAATTTTTGAACGCGGCTTCCAGATTTTAAGAGCTAGTTTTTTTCGGATTAGGTTGCATGACATATATTTTTCGTGTGACCATAGGTTTATTATATACAGGGTGATCAATTAAGACATGCTAAAAATCAAAAAGTTTATATGAGTGAAATTTCCGCAAAAAATTTTTTTGGTCGTTGCAATAAGGTTTGTTACTACGGTTCAATATCTTTAGATATTTTTGTAGGTTTTTGGAATGAGGCCCTTGGCTATTGTACACACTACTAAACATAAAATTTCGGTAGCAAAATTTTTAAAATTCTATAACATGGCATTGAATTGAAGGTTCTCGATGATTTTTTCGGATCTGAAATCCTTATTTCACGTAGATTTTATATGGTCTAGGCATTTATTTACACGTTATACCGGGTCGATAATAGACAAAAACGTAGCATACGATGCGCTGTAAGGTTTGTCATTATTTCAGTTTTTGAAAAAATAAAGTCTCGCCTCAACTTGTTTTTATTTAATATCCTTCTCACTGTTCTGTACAAAACTCTCACCCCAGTTTGTTATCTCAAAGAATCATTCAGTTTTACAGAGTTCTTTGTCCACCCCATGCTCATATTTTAAAGTAGGCATTTGAAAAATTCATGAACAGACAATTTCTGTTTTTCAGGCTAATTTTTTTTTTCATTTATTAAAAATTACCAATACCAATTACCACTAAGTATCCATATCCATATATACCTAATATTTGTTATTACAGTACGCCATGTTTTTTAGGGATTGCAGGAATCTTTAAATTAGGTTTAGATTTAGAAATTTTATAAAAATTGACTTTTGGCCGTTGTTAACCAATCTTGTATAATATAATGTAATAAACTTGTTCTTGTCGCTACGTTCTTGTCTATTATCGACCCGGTATTATGTGTAAATTTCAATACTCAAATAAAATACTTAGACCATAGAAAATTTACGTGAAATAAGGACTTTAAATCCGCAAAAATCATCAAGAACCGTCAATCAAATTTTAAGTTATAGCATTTTAAACATTCTGCTACCCAAATTTTATGTTTAGCAGTGTGTACAAGGCCTAAGGGCCTTAATCCAAAAACTGAAAAAAATATCTAGAGATATTGATGTTACCTTAGTAACGAACCATATTGCAATGACCAAAAAAATTGTTTGCGGAAATTTTAGTCATACAAACTTTTTGATTTTTTGCATGACTTCATTGATCACCCCGTATATAATAAATCTATGGTCCTACGATAAATATGCGTCATGCAGCTTAATCCAAAAAAAAGAAAACTAGCTCTTAAAATCTGCCAATCGCGTTCAAAAATTTGCATTCCTATTGAAAATATTGAACTTTAAATTTTGTCTATAAATCTCTATGTGTACGTTCGAGTGGCCAGCAGTTTAGTTGCATCACCATGCTTCAATGCATTGAATTCACATTAAATTTATTTTAATTCAAAGAGGGAAAGCCCACTCACGCGACATGTCGCGCGCGACCTGCCGCATGCGATTTTTTAGGTGCGATTTTTAACAGACGACAAGCAACGACACAGACGTTCAGTATCAAAATAAAGGTGGAAGAAGTAGTAACGATGTTGTTTTATTTTGTTCGTCGGCGGAAAAAATTGAAACGACGTAGGTAATGGGTTCATCCATTATTTATAGACCCTTATGTAAAAGGCGCATTTAATTTATTTTATAAGGATTTACGTCAACATGAAGATAAGTTCTTCAAATATTTCAGAATGAGAGTAGTGTCATTTGACGAACTGCTAGCGCAGATTCCCGTACAAATATTTTTTTCGCTATTTTATTTTAATTAACTGTTTGATATTTAAGGTCGGTCTTGAATATCGGATATAAATTTATCTATATCAATACAACTGTCGGACATTTTTTCACTGGAACTGTCGAAAAGTTAACAGGAAACTCCAACTATCAACTGACGTTTCGCACGCGACTTCACGTTTGTATGAGTGATGCTCCATATGAATCAATGATAAATCTGGCCGCGTGCGGCAGGAAAATCGCGGGATTGTCATTTTAAATTTTCAGCCGCGTGCGACCACGCGACAGAACCGCGTTAATGGGCTTTGAGTCATTTAAAAATATCTTAAGTGTTGCCGCGCGCGATGCCTCGCGATCAGTCGCGCGCGACGTGTTGCATGAGTAGGCATTCCCTCTAAATATTTATTAAAATAAACAGCATTACATTTCTCGGTTTTTTAGTAATATGATTACGTTCATGACTGCTCGTGAATATTCGTGACGTTTTTGGATTATTAGCTTAACCCTTTGTCATTTGACGGTACTTCTAAGTACCGTCATTTTCGATCTTTAATATAATTACACGAAGAGGGCATGGGTGCTTTATAGCTTGACGGTACGTTGACGTACCATGAATATTAGGCATTCCAAACTGAATGACTACCAGTGGGTTTTGACAGGTTATGATGTGGCAAAGTTATGGCAGCTCTGTAGGCCTGGTGATTTGACAAGGTGAGTGAAATAGATAGTTACATAGATTGATCATCCCTATTTTTTAAAATAAACATAAGCTTATGCCTTGAAGTAAACATATAAGCAATTATTATTTTTTAAATATCTAAAGTCTGAAAATTGGTTTTAAAACACATTTCTGCTAAACTGATTCAAATTAATAAATATTTGCCAGGCAATATGGCTGCTCGCAAACGACCAGCTTTGAGCAATGTATATAACATATATGTATCATTGACCTTGTTAATGACAACATGACAACAGGGTTGCCATATCTAAACTGTCAGTACCCACTGATAGCCATTTGGACAGGTCGTTGGAATGCCTAATTGCGATAGACAAGCTCGGCTTGAAACTGACCGTGCATCGATGCTGACAGTTTAGTTGTCTTCCGACAGGCATATAGTGAGAGTGCATAAAAATATAGTTGAGCCTTTCGTGTTATTGTTTTGTACTGTATATTGAAAAGTAAGTATATAGTTTTGGTACATTGTAATGAAAGACGTTTTATAAATATAATCTTGCAAGTTTCATTTAACAATTTGATATCAAATGTTATAAAAAATGGTACTTATAAGTACTGTCAGTCATTTACGACTATCTTTTTTTTAGAAAAATTTCTCTTTTATAAACCTACAAAATTATGATTTTACTATTTTAGCCTGAAAATATGAGCAGTGGACGAAGTAAAAGCAATAAGCCACTGACCGATGAAGAACTACTAGCGAAAGCTAGTAAGATTCTCGATAATTTTGAGTTTGAAGATATTTCATTTGATAATGATTTTCAAATTGATGAAGAAGACGAATTGGAGGAGGATAATCTAAACGGTAATAATAGTACCGGTTTGGGAAACATAGATGCATATGAAGATGAGCTGCAAGGAGATACTGCAATGCAAGAAGATCCTGATGCACTGAAAGCTTTAGAAGAGGAAAAGGAAAATATTTTACACAAAGTAAAAGGTAAAAAAAGGAAGTTGACAGAAAGTGGAAAAAGAAAGACGTCCGGTCTAATATAAGCCAGTATACCGAACAGGAAGGTCCTGTTCAAGAAGATTATTCAAATTGTAAGTCTGCTACTGACGTGTTTCTGGTATTTCTAAAGTCAATTTTAGACGACATAGTATTTCAAAGTAATCTCTACGCTACACAAAGAGGAAAAATACTACACTTGAAAAATGACGAGCTGTTGGCATTTATTCGCATTAATTTTTTTAATTTTTTTATGGGATACCATAAATTACCGTCATGGAGACATTATTGGTCAACAAGTCCAGATTTGGGAATACCGTTGATTGCGAGCGTAATGTCTCGCGACCGATTTGATAAAATATTGTCTAATCTTCATGTCAACGACAATGCTACAATTCCTGTACAAAATAAAGATAAGCTGCACAAAATTAGACCCATGATTACAAAACTGGGCGACGCTTATGAAAAGCATTATCATGAAACTAGAAAGGTTTCCATTGATGAGTCTGTGATTGCATTCAAAGGGCGTAGCTCAATAAAACAGTACAACCCAATGAAGCCAATAAAAAGGGGTTACAAATTGTGGTGCGCCGCTGACCAAAAAGGTTATATTATATGTTTTGATATATACCAAAGAAAAAATGTCGAATTAGATGGCGAGTTCGAAGAATTTGGATTAGGTGAAAAAATTGTCCTCAAACTAACGAAAAAGGATTGGGGTAAAAATACAATTTTCTATTTCGACAACTATTTTACATCTATTCCGTTATTAGAAAAATTAAAAGGTGAAGTAACATTGGCATGTGGAACAATACGTGCCACCAGAAAAGGTGTCCCAAAACATATAAATATGGACAAACACATGAAACGTGGTGACTATGAATATAGATTTAGCTCACTTGATATAGGCTTCTACGCTTGGAAGGACAATAAAGTAGTTACCTTGGCTTTCAATTTCCATGGAAATGAAAGCACATTCGTTAAACGTAAGCAAAAGGACGGTATGACTTTGCAAATCCCATGCCCAGAAATAGTGGATGACTACAACCAACATATGGGTGGTGTAGACCATGCTGATCAGTTGAGAGCATCTTATGGGCTCTCTAGAAGGTCGAAGAAGTGGTGGCATCGACTTTTTTGGGGGCTACTGGATATAACATTCGTAAATGCCTATATTGTTTATTGCGATATATTTAAATTTCAATCTTTGCTAGAGTTTCGACGAGCAGTTACATTGGGGCTCATACATTCAAAAACTTGCAAAACACCTGCAAAAAGAAGAAATTTTAACTTTTCAATTCCAGAAGATGTGAGGTTGGCTAATCGAGGAAATCATTGGCTAATCTATGAACATGAGGTCGGTGTGAAATGTGCAGTCGCAAAAATGTGCAATCTCGCCCACATTCCAAGTGCAACCTGTGCAATGTATATTTATGCTGCAACGAGAAAAAAAACTGCATGGCAGAATATCATGAAATCAAGAACTAGTTCTTATTTTTTATTTGTTTTAATTATTTTTTGAAATTAAAAATAAATATTTGCAAATAAAATTAAATTTGTATGTGCCTAATCCATAATTTTGTTGTCAAATAAATGTATGTAACTGCCTGACGGTACTTATTGGTACCGGTTATTAAAAAAAAACTGACAAAGAAAAAAATTCAAAAAAATTAATTTGAGTATGTTTTATTCATATTCGATCGGCTCTTCACTAAAAATAAGTGTTTTTTTTTTGTTTTATTCTTAGTACAGGCAACAAGGGGTTAATTAGGAAAATCTAAATTTGTTGGTAATACTAGTTATGTAAGGCTGTAATCCTATCTAAAATAAGATTTCTATTTAATATATGTACAAAAAATACTAGATCTGCATTGTCTGTCTGCATGCTATCTATTGGACTAATAAATATATCTTCAAATAAAATTTAATTTATCAGATTTATTTAAAAAAAATCTAAGTATAAAATGTAACTCAAAAGATTAAATGGGAACTGAATTCACAAGTATAAGTGAAACCACTGTCTAAAAACGTAGGATCAATTGGGGTTCCTAATTTAAAGATGATGAAATATTCCTCTCTTGGAGGATTAAGGCTTTAAATAATTAAACATAGAATTCCAGTCATGTTGGACCTTTAAACTATCCAATCAATACTTTTGCTAACACATTTATATGAGGAAATTTGGTTATGGTTATGAGGTTAGGTTTGGTTTAAAATAAGTGGGATGGATCTATTGTTATCCCAAGTAAGGTTGGTCAACTTTAATTGGACACGTCTTCTAAAGTCTTATTTTTAAGACCATATTCAAATCAAAATACTTTATTTTTACATAGTCAAATAATATTCTCAAATCCATTTAATGATTATTACCTAGTCTCTGGTCTATAACTTCGATCCATCCTCTTGCTATCGATGGAGGTCATGGTCGTCATCCATGTTCCCAATTGTGAAATGCACTTCCTTATCTAACGATATTTCTGGTTTAATGCCAATTGCGATAATGGACCCGGTGCCGGTGATATTAGTTATGTATGTTGATAGTTATGATTTATCTCCCTTAAAAACTAGGTTGTCCTTGTTGTAGTGTTGTGGTTAAGAATCTACCTTTTACCTATAATAATCTGATTTTCACATTAGGTGTCAAATATATGAGATCGGATGCTTCATTTTTCTTTTGATTTATGTAATGACGAATATCTAATTCTTTTATTAACAAATAAACATTTTTTTGTTTATTTGCAAGTATTTAATGGCTGATAGAGGTGTCACTTTAACTGTAGCATTGAAAAGAGCGAGACGCCCACTAAATAGAGTAGGGATAGAGTGTGCAAACACACGAATCAGTACTTCCGACTACGTCATTTATTTTACACTGTTATCGCAGAGCATAATAAATTAATTACTTTCCTAGGAATCACATTCAACTACAATATTTGCAACCAGAAAAAGACACTAAACAGCTTTCTATTCTAGTTATCAAACCCCAATAAAGCTATAGCTAAATCCAACTGTATAAATACTTAAAATATTCTTATAGTAATTGAGGTAAATAAAACACCGATTCGATCTTTATAGCTGGGTTATCGTATATTGACTGACTAACATTTACTTAGTAACAGAAAATATTCGTTATAACACAAGTACATAAATCATTGGTACACTACACCTATAAAGAATTAATTGAACATGTTCATATGGGTCATTACCTTAGCTTGGTAAATGTCTATCTTCTAGGTAAAGGGCCTGCCTTGAACTGCAAACAATGACGCTGTTTTAAACTTTCTTGTAATAAACATACACTCCAATATGGCGATTTTATCTACATTTAAACGATGATCTGGTATATATTAACTGGTATATTGCATCCCTTCTTCAAGAGTGCCATATCCCTAAAAAAAATTAAATTGCCTTTTTTGCTTAACATATACATTATGAACATGCCTACAGTATATAAAAGTACTATATCAATAGTTCTAATAAATTCCGCGCGAGGCGTCACGCGTCACTATTACCATGGGTTATTTCCTGAATGCAAGGATTATAAACAGTGCCGTAGGCCAGTATGTTATTTTTGTTTTTGGGTGAGGTTACAAAAATAAATGCTGTAGAGCTAACACGCAGCTTATGATCATTAGTTCTAAATAGGTAAGTGATTTTCATTGACTTGTTTTATGTTAGAGTTGAAAGTCCTTTTAGTTGCAAAAATAGAGATAAAAAGTTCTCAATAGTGCCTTATCATATGATGTAGCACTATACAAAGCATGCGTCGGCACTTTTTGTTAGTTTTGCATTTTCCAAGACCGCCCTATCCTGTGATATGGCACTATTGCTGTTTTTTTGTATCGATTTTGCTGGCACTAAAAGCACTGTAGTGTGATTATACTTTATTGCAGAATTTATGTTACTCTAAAACATAATTAAATCTGTACAATTTACTATTGAGCGGAATTTACCGTTTATTGTAGGCTTATTAGTGCTTTTTCTAATAAGTTATTTATTTTATCAGGTTGTTTTATTCCAGATATTAAGCAAAATTAATCCTAACTTATGGAGTGCGCTTGTATTGCTTTAAATAATACGAATCAGTATGAATTATTAGATACGCCCCCGTTTTCGCAATATTTAACAGGCGTTACACCTGCTCTCTCTCTTTTACACCTTATGGTAAGCTCATTTATAGTACGGATTGTATGTGAGTATCTTTTTAGAAATATTTTGTTTTTCAGAAACCAAAGAACTTGTCGATGAGACTGAATCAGTTCCTTTAATAAACTCAATTGTTGAGACTAAAACCCATCTTTTAACTGTTGAGACTGAATTTGTTTGACATAACATGAAAGTAACGGTGCATAAAAATGCCGCTGATGATTTCTTAGGTTCCGACTTTGATAGTAAGGACCCAAAGTATATACCAGTCACAATTACCACACTATCATCACTTCATAATTCCTCGGCTATGCTTACAAAAAAAAGGAAGATAAATCTAGAGAATAGAGAAATTGCGAAGAGAAGGAGAAATCAAGACCTAGAGTATACATCGTCAACAACAAAAAAAATTGTAAAGGAAAAAACTAGGATCACCATGCGCTGAAACCTGAAATTTTAAGTGTCAAATCAAAATTGGGCCAGGTAAGAGGCAACAATTATTTGACAGTTATTGAAACCTTAAAAATTTAGATGCACAGCGTCATTTTCTTCTTAAATGCATGGAAAAAGTTGTCCCAGCAATGAGATTTACAAACAACAATAAGCTAAGCCTATTAAACGGTACTTTATAAACAGTTTAGGTATAAGTAATAGACCCATCAGAACGGTTTTAAAATATCCACTAAAATTGCAGTTTTGGAATCGGAGGAAAGAGGAAAACATGGCAACCACTATCAAGTCGATGATAGGATCAAACAATCAGTTATGGATTTTTTCATTGCCATTCCACGCATGGAGAGTTATTATTTCAAAGCGGAAACATCGCGTGAATATATTGAAGGAGGTAGAAGCCTCGCTAAACTTCACCGAGACTATAAAAACAGCTAAATGAGAGAGGAAAGTCACCTGCAAATCTTGTGATGTTCTCTAAAATTTTTAACGAAGAATTTAACATTTAATTTTTTTCTCCCAAAATAGAGTTATGCAACTTGTGCGAGGCTTTCAGGAACTACGCTGATAAGAAAGTATGAAGTTCACCAATATGAGAAAGTTCTAAGCAGGATAAGTAAAGACTTGGATAAAAATAACGCACGTAAAAACAGATCATACATTGTTTACTCTTTCGACTTACATGCTGTGATGCCATTTCCTTGCGGCAATACTTCATTGTTTTATTATAAGTCTAAGGTTAACTGCTATAATTTTACTATAACCAACATTTTAAATGGTAAAAGAAAATGTAGTTTTTGGCCTCCGAGAGAAGGTAATAGGGGAGCAAACGAAATAGCATCCTGCATCTTAAAATATTTGGAAGAGATGACCAAAAAAATAAATGATAAAAATTTAGAAGTTGAGTTTTATAGTGATAATTGATATGGGCAAAACAAGAATAAATTTGCCATGGCGATGTTTTTGCATGCTGTTTATCACTTAAAAATAAGAGGTATTACGCAGAACGAAGGCGACGTTGCTCATTCTGTGATTGAAAAATCTGTGAAGCAAGCCCTGAAGCGAGGGCCAATATCTTTACCGCAACAATATGCAACAATTATCAGAGCTGCTAAAAAGACAGGGGTAAGTGACATAATAATTATGCCTTATTGATTTTTATGACTTTAATCAGACGCAGCTAGGCAACAACTTCGATAGAGTCATAAATTGAGATAAAGTTTTATGTTCAAACTATGAAGACTAGAGAGAAGGAGGCGAATCGGCAATTTCCGTCCTTTTTTGTATAAAGTTCGCAAAATTGACTGTAGTTGGCATGTCGAATAAAAGCGGTGTCAGTTTACTATGTAAGTCAATGTAAAATGAAGTGATTTTTTAAAAAATTGGTAAAACGAATCAAAATAATGTGAAAAAAGTACAAGTAATATGAGTGCCAAAAAACATCAAAGCAAGATTTACGCCGTTCCAGATTGTAAAACAGGATACACATCAAATAAAACAAAATCTGATGTGTCCAACACATGACTTTCCTATATAGTTATTATAGGATTTTTCCAGTTATTTTGTACAACCTATTGCAGAACCTCTATAAATGTTTAGAAGATGAACTAAATATATACTTTTTCACATACATCTAACTCGAAACATTTTTCTATAATATATATATTCCATAAAATATGAAAGGGGCCTTCCAAAAAGTACCCCCCCAGATGTTCCGACTTCGTCCAAAATCTAATCATTTCACCTAAGGCTGAAATAAAACTTAAGTTTAAAATTCAATGTTTTTTTGTCCGTTTTTGAGTTTTCTTCAAAATTCGAAATTTAAACATTTTCTCAAATATCTCGAATACACATATACACACACACACACACACACACACACACACACACACACACACACACACACACACACACGCACACACGCACGCACGCACTCACGCACGCACGCACACACACACACACACACACACACACACACACACATACAGACCTCATCGCAAAAATAGACAAAACAGATTCAAGGGACCCCAAAACGTAAAAATCCGTCAAAAACTCGAGGTCGAAAAATATCATGACACCTATAATACTTTCCTTATCTCTATACAGATAGGAATTTAAAAATATGTAAGAGCGAAATAACACTTCAAAAATTTCTACTTTAACACCCTGTAACTTTTTTCACTGCCATTTTTTATATAAATAATTTAGCCTAATTCGACTTATTTTCGATCTCAGAAACTGTGGTTAAATTTACTGTACATATTTTTGTTATACCTAGTATATCTATATATCGCTATGTTCTGTTTCACGTACTTTTATTTTGATGTCTACAGGTGAATTCGTAGTTTTTCTTTTTTGGACGAGCTGTACTTTATCCCGGAGAGGATAAAACGGGATTATTCTCTCTTTCTGCTGTTGCATTAAAACGCAATTAGGAAATAAAATTTCCCTCGGTTTCGGTGTAAAATATTTATCTCTTGAGCACTGATATCAAAGGTCATTTCAAAGTACCCTCACAAATTTAACATATATTGTTCTGTTTGGATTATTAGAGGTTGCATGAAATCAACTCCAGTTTAGGCATTTTTAGCAGTAAGCGGAGAAATTCCTTTGGTATACAAGAGAATGGCTTACATGGAAATGCCTACTAAAAAACATAGCAATTGAACATAACCTAATTATAGAAGCAATAACGTTTTTAGATAATCTAATATGTAGTAATCCAAGAAATACTTATTGGAGAAATAGGGAGAAACCCTTCATCGTTCATATATATAATTATTTAAAGTCACTGAATTGTGAACTATTTATATACTAGTGAATTACTCCAATGCTATAATTTTGAATTGAATTATCAGCTTACTCCGATAAAAGTTGAAAACCTGATGGGTACAAAAAACGATGAACGAGGATCTATTCAACTTCAAAAAATTTCAAATTAATATCCTTTTCATATAAAGTTTTTTACTGATGGATCAGTTGATGACTTAGGTAATGCAGGATTTGGGGTTTTTCGTCCTGAGTTAAAATATTTATTCTCTTCGAAATTACTCTTTTACACCCAGATTTGCACAGCAGAATTGATTGCCATTAATCATGCCTTACAAGTCATTCTGAAAAAAGAAATTTCGCAAGCCATAATATTATCAGATTCCAAAAGTGCTTTGCAAAAAGTCAGTCGTCCTGTATTTTCTAAGGAAACAAACCATGTTTCATTTCTAACCAAAAGAGGTATTTTACTATCCAAAATGAATGATATTCAAATTATCTTGGCTTGGATACCTGGATACTCTGATGTCTAAGAGAATTTAAAAGCTGACCAACTTGCCAATATAGGTAGAATTCTAAACACTCCAGCGAATGTCAAACTGCATTGTTCCATTATTCACCCATTTATTAAGCAGAAGATTTGGGCTAAATGGTCAGATGAATTTAAACTCATTAATTAAAAGAAAAATTCTTTTTCCTTCAAAGTTGTTCCGAAGGTACCAAGGTATCTATGGTTTCATTAGTTTGGATTTATTACTAGAAGACATTTAACTAATATCATTAGAATGAGAACCGGACATTGTTTAACACCATCCCACCTCTTTAGAATTGGAGTCAAAGAAGATCAATTTTGTGAATATGGTCAAGTTGGATCCCTTAATCCTATTTTTTTAGAGTGTCCGATTAATCAAACCCCAACATTTGATTTGTATAGTGAATTGGCTAAAACTGGTTTACCTGCGCCTTTTAATATTTATATTATTCTTTATAACCTCAACTTGTACAGAATCATATTAATAACTGATAGATACAGTGTTAAGCAAGCAAACAAAAAGAAAAAAAAAAACAAATAAAGAGAAATGTAAAGAGAAAATTATGTAGAATTTTTTTAATAAAAAGAAACACTATTAGTAACTGAATACATATTAACAAAAATTAAGGTAGCTATTACAGACAGTATTGCTTAAAAAATAAGCAGTAGCAGACAATTATAAGTTAGAAGGTAATGTCTGGTCTGACTAATAAATATTCCGATGGCGTAAAAGAAAAAAATTGACTACAGGCAGTATAACTTGGTCGTGTAGGTAATAGCAGAATAGTAAAAAGCCAGATACTAATCTTTACTATTCTGGCCTGACATTATCATTTATGTTATTCTTTATAACCTCAACGAATCAAATTTTAAACTGTTAATTAGGTTTTTAAACATTTTTAAAATTAATTTGTAATATCTTATATATGTTGTACTCCTGTTAAATACATCGGTTAATACTTATATTAACTTTTGTGAATAGTTTTCTGGAATCTAATGAGTTATCTGGGTAAATATTTCTTCAGAAAATAGCCCAATAAAAGAATAAAGAAGAAGAAAGAACATATTTTTTTTAATTTAAAATAAAATTGTTTAGCAATAACGATTTTTCATCTAGTAGCATCTAATACATGAATTTGTGACAAGTAGATTTAAATTATTTTTTTTTTAATTTAACATAGGTTGACAAAATACTTTTTTTTTGGGTTTTTGTTTTAATACATAAATTCTGATTCTAGATATCAAAAAACACTAATATTTCCATTATTAACTTTTAAAGTTTGCCTTTGTCCGATTTACATCGATAAGTATGTCTTAAAGATTTTAATTCATGTGTAAACAGATTGTTGACTAATTATGTTTTATTTGCGGTGAATTTATTAAATAAAGAAGAAAAAACTTGCTTTAGCAATAAATTTAAAGCTTTGTGAAGCTTATAAAGCCTATTTAACCTCAAAATCCGAAATCAAAATAAAACATGGGTACATCACTTTGCCCGGTTTGTTCGCAAAAATACTAGAAGGTAAAAAACAAAAATTTAAAATTTTACAACAGATCAAACATATTAATGTTCTATTTTAGTATTTATTAATTTTTTATGCATGGAACATAAATTACACTAGTTGTTTCTGTGATTTTTAGCCCGGTATCGAGAAGAAATAGACACATGAAGTTTGCGGTGCAAAGACTTTGGAGGGATCATGTGCAGGACTATTATTTTTGTATCGTTTTTCCAAGTAAGCGCTGAACTACACAGTGGGACAATTAGCAATTTTAGGAAATATTAATTCAAAAATTAAATGTTTTCTAGAGCGATTAATTTTTAATTAAAGTTCTAGATTATCCTGACTACCTGATGACAGTTAACAAACTTCCTACCCTTTACCTTTTTTCATCAAAACGTCACAAACTCAAGCCTACTGTGATACGTTTTTTATATCTGTTTTGCAGTGCTCACCTAATCGTGTTTTTGAATGTGTCATTGTATTTTTATTTTTGTATATTTCTTGAAATACTGTCAAACGGTGTTAAGTGAATCACAATGGGTAAAGTGAACCATTCGGTAATTTCCATTACAAGAGACGAATATTATATTTTTAGTTCGTAAATTTCTTCTTTGTTTTATGATTAAATGCTGTTTTTTTTTACTATTTTCAAATAAACGTTTTTGTTCTTTGTATTACGTTTATTTATTTGTTTTTCCAACCAAGTGTTTAAAATATGTTTGAGTGGTTCATTTTACCCCGACATTTTTTGTCAAAGTGATTTTCTTTGCGATTTAAACCATGAGACACTTTACCCCAAAAAAGTGAATCACATTTTACCAAAAAAATTGGCACTTCTAAGTAAAATAAAAATATAAAAATTGGTTAATAGTGAGAGGTAAGCCCCAAACAACATACGTTATTTTTTACAGATTTTAAATATTTGTAGTTTTGGAATATTCTAAGAAAAACAGCTTTTTGTGATTCACTTAACCCTGTTTGACGGTAATTTGGTGGAGTTATTGCTGAGAGGTATGTTATCTTTTTATCATATTTTAATTTAAAATAAATTAATAAGTTCTTTGTGAGTATGGAAGTTTAATTATAAACAATTGTGCTATTTTTTTTTAGTAAGCTTATATAATTCAATAGGCCTTGCATTTCCCAGATCCGGATAAATCTGCTTTGATTTATTTGTTTTATAATCTATAGTTTACTTTTAATCTATGTACAAATATTTTTGCTGCGCAAATCTGCAACCAAATAACATATTATTTTTTAGTTACTATGTCCGTAACCAGAAGAGAACTTTTTGATATCTAGCATCAAGAAGATAGTGTTAACAATAAAAACGCTGCAGTTTTGAATTATATTATGGAGAAATTTCAAATAGAACAAGATGAGGAAAGAACTTATCACGATATTAAAAGCATTCTGAAAAATTTGAACAGCAAAGGACCACGCACTTTTCTTATGCAAACGGGAGTACCGTCAAAATGTCTGAATTTTTGATATGTTAAATAACTTGATGTCCTCATCAAAAGTGTCTATGGGCCCAATCGTATCCTATGACTAGATTTTGAGATACAGGGTGTTAAAGTTAGAAATCCCTAATTCTTTAAAATTGACACCATAAATCACCCTTTAATATTTTTGGAAGTTTTTTACTCATACTTACATACTTAACTACTATAATTAAAATATTGTACCTTACAGGGTGAATACTGATTCGGCAAATCTTTTTTGGTCAAAGTAGGTATTCCCACCGAACAAAAATATCTAAAATACCGAAAAAAAAAAATATCACCGTCAAAGTCTCTCAATATTTGATATCGTATAGTACTTGATGTACTCGTTCAAAATTTTAATTGGTAAAATTAGATCCTATGACTAGTTTTTTAAATATAACTTAATATGTACCAAATATATGAATTTTAAACAATAAATATATACTGACAAAATAGATATTTTCAAGAGAAATATCTTATGTTAAATATTTTAATATACCGTTTTAGATTAAGAATATACCCCTTGTATTATTTTCAAAGAGACAAAAAAATCGTACTTACAGGGTGATTGCGGTTGAATATGTAAAAGGAAAAAATCAACAAAATGCTGAAGTTGTTGGCAAAATAGAAAATAATTGCCTTTTAACTTGTGAGTTGTTTATTTAAAAAATCTTATTAGTTTACATACAGGGTCATACATTATTGTATTACAAAAAAAGTTCATTATACGGTAGGTATAAGTAGGATCTAGGGAAATGAATAATGATCGGATTAAATGTTTATTTTGGCTGGAGCATTGCCTCTTTATATTGTATATTTATATCAGATTGGGATCTCCTTTCCGCGTAAAGAGTTAGCCCCTGTAGGAATAGTGCACTGCTTGTATAATAGGGCAGTTCAAAAATTACCAAAAAAACATTAATTTAGGCTAGTGTGAAAAAATTGTGTTTTATGTGGTTTACACTCTATATAAAAATTAGTGAAAAAATAAAATATTTAGCTTGGACTTTAGGGGTGAGAAATTAAAAAACTAAAAAAATTCAGCTTTGTTCAGCTCTTCGCTTGATTTAAAACTCAAGGGGTTTAGGGCAGCTACAAGATAATAAAACCAGTTTTGAATGTTAAATCAACCCAGAACTCACCACGAGGAGGTGGCCCCACTTCGAGTTCCTGAACCTAGAATAAATTCTATAACGTAAAAAATTATTCTCTTCTCTAAACTCGTCTATTTCTAAAACATTATTTTCCTCTCTTTGCAGTTTATCTTGAATATATGATGGACTTAAATAGATATGGTAAGAACCTACCAAGTCTTTTAGGAAATTAATCTCTACGCGAGGAAATTCAGGAATATGCATGTGGTTCAATCTTCGCCCTGACCATTTCTGGTAGTCAGAGTTTGGGCTTCGACTCGAGCTTGTATAATATTAACGTTATCTAGTTGGTTTAAAATTTCAACTGCTATGTTCATTGTACCTGGTAGGTTTAAAAGAGGATGAAACTTATTTAACAACGCACCTGCAATCTGATAAAAACCACTCAAATTAACTGCATGATGCGTGGATATGCGGCCTTTAAAAAATTTAAAAATGGATATAAAATGTCCATTTTTGGCTTCTACAACCCAACGAGTTTTAGTTATTAGTCTCGCTCTATTAGCTTCACTTGTTGATAATTGCTGTTGGTTTTGATGAAGCAAAGGTGGCATATAAGTAATTAACCCAATTTGCTATATCTACTTCTGTAATCCAGTTTCTAAATTCATTATTATCATTAATCAATTGTTGCCGTAAGATTGCTGCATCATTATTAGATGCATCAGAAAAATAGGGACCATTGATTGATAAAATATATCCGTCAGGAGCTAATGTAATTTCTGGCTTAATTAAATGTTCCTTTTTAAAATAGCAATAGGACTGACGTAATATTCTAAAATTAATACTTTTTTCAATTGAGTTATATGTACAATTGACATAAAATATGGCCTTTGGAATATTTTCTATAGGGTTGTAAAGCGCGTTTACGAATTCAGGGACATGATTTATGATATAGTTTTCTCTGGTTAGTGATCTAAATCCAATATTACTAGTTACAAATCTTTGAAGCAGGGACATACGGACATTAGATATGACCATACTAGCGGGATGAATAATTAAAAAGTAATTTTATGAACTCATCTGACAATCCATGTCTTAGTTTAACCAGGAAAGCAAGTAAATCTTTTTGAGCAATGCTTCTTAAGTTACCATATTGTTCTATTGGTTCACAAAATTCATATAATTCTTGAAAATTCTCTTTAGAAATTGAAGTTAAATATTTAAATTCTTCTAAACTAAAAGTATTTATGTCTTCCCAGTTTTTTAAATTATTATTAGCATTAGCAGCCGCTCTTAAACTAGACAAAAATTGCTGAATATTAATGGGGAGGAATGGTCTATAAACAAAACGCAAACCAGCATGTAAATTATTCATTAGTAAATCCGAATGATTTAGATGATTGTCACAAATCTTCAGATATTCGGGTACATAAATATTTGAGACTAAAAAAATATTTGCTCTGCATACTGCCGATAGTTTTCTAACATTTACTTGTGCGTTACAAATTATACAACCACGAACTGAGTGGGGTGTTAAAACATTAAGTCTTAGGCAATTTGGATCATTTTCAATATTTCCACGTTCTTGTGTAATTGCGTGATAACAGTTTAAACATAATCTTACTTCTTGTAGATTATCGACAACAGAATGTCCGGCAGCTTGTCTTCTAAAATTAGCAATGTTAAGCACATCTGTATTATTGTCCTCGTCTAAACGAATAGTGAGTCGAAGTTGAAAGTGTCTATTGCAAACATAACAGTTAATCCTATTTGCAAACGCCATATTTGCAACAATATTTATTTAAAACACTAATACAGAACGGTCTAATGCTCGCTTAAAGTAATACAAACGTCATTTATTATAAAAGTCAACAATATGTTCAATTATTCGGAAAATATTTAATCATAGCCTTCTAGATCAATATATATAAATCAAGTGTAAGCATGTTTATATATCCTATAAGGTTGTTGGCATATTCACCACTATTTAGAATTTACTAATAAAATCTATCAATCGTCTAAAACTCATGGGTTACAAAATATACAGGATAATCAATTTTTGTGAAAATCTTCGGAAAGGAGATCTCAATCTGATATAAATATACAATATAAAGAGGTAATGCTCCAGTCAAAATAAACATTTAATCCGATCATTATTCATTTCCCTAGATCCTACTTATACCAACCGTATAATGAACTTCTTTTGTAATGCAATAATGTATGACGCTGTATGTAAACTAAAAAGATTTTTTTAATAAACAACTCTCAAGTTAAAAGGCAATTATTTTCTATTTTTTGCCAACAACTTCAGCATTTTGTTGATTTTTTCCTTTTACATATTCAACCGCAATCACCCTGTAAGTACGATTTTTTTGTCTCTTTGAAAAGAGTACAAGGGGTATATTCTTAATCTAAAACAGTATATTAAAATATTTAATATAAGATACTTCTCTTGAAAATATCTATTTTGTCAGTATATATTTATTGTTTAAAATTCATATATTTGCTACATATTAAGTTATATTTGGAAAACTAGTCATAGGATCTAATTTTACCAATAGGAATGTTGAACAAGTACATCGAGTACTATATGATATCAAATATTGAGAGACTTTGACGGTGATATATATTTTTTTTTTTTTTTCGGTATTTTAGCTATTTTTGTTTGGTGGGAATACCTACTTTGACCAAAAAATATTTGCCGAATCATTAATCACCCTATAAGGTACACTATTTTAATTAAGGTAGTTAAGTATGTATTTTTACTACTCAGAATGAGCAAAAATCTTCCAAAAATATTTAAGGGTGATTTATGGTGTCCATTTTAAAGAACTAGGGATTTCTAACTTCAACACCCTGTATCTCAAAATCTAGTCATAGGATACGATTGGGCCCCATAGACACTTTTGATGGGGACATCAAGTTATTTAACACATCAAAAATTCAGACATTTTGACGGTACTCCCGTTTGCATAAGAAAAGTGCGTGGTCCTTTTCAGAGAAATGTAAAAATTGCACTCGATCGGTACAAAAAATTTTGTGAAATATATACTTTCCAAAACATATAAAAAAAGGTCGAAAATCTAAGAAGTTTAGTGAAGCCAAAAAATCAAAAAATGTCATTAGTTGAGAGCTATTCTACATTTGTATTAACTTTTGCTACTACGACTAGTTTTAGAAAGGCTAGCAAAAGAGATTCTGCACAAATAATACAAAGTGTAACAACAAATTCTCCAAACAGAGCAACAAGAGTAGAAAGGGTTTTATTTTACAAAATAAAGGCATAATGAAATATACACCAGATGAAGGAAGCTTTATCTTTATATGTTGATGGGCGTTTTACAAAACATTTATATCAGCTCATGAAATCTGGAGCCAAATCGCGTAGTGCAGATCCATCTTATAATAAAATAAAAAAAGCTAGTCTTTTTATCCCTACAAAGAAAATATATATTGCTTGGAAATCTGTGTAAAACTACAAGCATTTGTCGATCATACTGCTAGAAGAATTATAATGGTTCAAGAAGAGGTACTATTACAAACTAGTAATATGACCAATAACCTGACCTTAATTTGCAAATGGGGATGTGACGAAATTTCAAATCATTCAAATTATAAACAAAAATTTAGTGACAGAATCACTGTACCGCAGAATGATACCTATTTATTCAGAAGATATTATTTTTTGGAACAATGAATGTCCTTTTTCAACAAGATTAAGTAGACCAATTAAATTATTGTTCCAAAAGGAGACCACAGAATCAAGGCAAAAAGAAATTGCAAGGTGGAAAATAAAATTAAGGACAATTTACCTACACAAGAAATAATTATTAACCATAGCTTTCAACTGACGATGATAGATGGCAAAATTTTTGGAGCTGTTACTGCAACGTCAACATAAACTTGTGGTATTTATGGGGCCACTCTTTCAACTACGAATAATATTGAAAAAGTTATTAAACAAGTTCAAAATATAGAACTTTATAAATTCAAATTATCTACCTTACATGCGTGGATAAGAAGTTTTAAGACATTACTGCATATTTCTTATCTTAGATTATAAAAAATCAAGATAAATAATGTACACACATTAGTGAGTACAAATAAGGTATACGAAACATCTTCGTAATGCTGTCATTTTTCTCAGTGTAAATCAGCAAAGGTATGTACAAAGTAATAAAGTTAGGTAAAAAAAATATAGTATTGCAAGTTCTCTGTTAACCCAAAGTTAACCCAAATATGAAATTTTGCAATAATTAACTAAATTATTTTCAATATAAAATGAAAACAGAGGTATCATATGATATTGCTAAAAGCATAAATTCTCAAATTATAATTGAGAAAAGAATAAAGATATACTAACTTTTACTACTTGTATTTAAAATATAATTTAATCAATTAGTTATGCAATAGTGAGGTACTTAACCATATAAAGAAAAAACATGAAATGCTAGATAATATAGTTCAAAGTCAACTAAGGTATTTTAAGATTGAATTTAAGGAAAAGGTTAACAAATTTAAATATTACTCAAGTTTAATAACCATACAGATTTACTACCAATCAAGAGAAAAAATTCTTAATAAATGTTTCAGTTAAATAGTCATAATAAAGAATTAATTATAAAGGGAAGAAAATCTAAAGAAAATGTAGAATTTAATTTACTAAATTTAATAAAAAGTAGGTAAAGACATTGAATAAATCACTGCACTAAAATTCAAATAGCAAGAAAAAATTATAAATATATTTCTATACACTCTCCTAATATGGTAAATGCAAACTGGCGTCTCAGTTTCAAAAACTTGTACAGAATTATATTAATAGATAGATACAGTGTTAAGCAAGCAAACGAAAAGAAAAAAAAACAAATGAAGAGAAATGTAAAGAGAAAATTATGTAGAAATTTTTTAATAAAAAAAAACACTATTAGTAACTGAATACATATTAACAAAAATTAAGGTAGCTATTACAGACAGTATTGCTTTAAAAAATAAGCAGTAGCACACAATTAAAAGTTAGAAGGTAATTTCTGGTCTGACTAATAAATATTCCGATGGTGTAAAAGGAAAAAATTGACTACAGGCAGTATAACTTGGTCGTGTAGGTAATAGCAGAATAGTAAAAAGCCAGATACTAATCTTTACTATTCTGGCCTGACATAATATATTCCACTGGTGTAAAAGACAATAATTGACTACAGCCTGTATAACTTGTACGTGTAGGTAATAGCAGAATATTAAACTAAATATAATATTCTAGCTTGGCAATAAATATTCCAAGGTGTAAAAGGTAACAATTGACTACAGGCTGTATTACTTGGTCGTGTAGGTAATAGCAGAATAAAATGCTTGTTATAATATTCCGGCCTGACATTATATATGAAAAATTTAATAATATTTTAACTTATTAAAAGGAACGGTATGGAAATTAAGACAAATGCAGAATATATTATTCACTGTTAGAGGAATCATTATTAACGCTAGGTATGACTTCATTATCATCATCTTCAGATAAATGTAAAAAGCAATATAGGTAAATTAATTAAAGGCACAAAGTTTTATCACTAACAAACAAAAAATAACTCGATAGGCACAAAAATCAACTTTAGGAAAAAATTCAAAACTATACATTTTTATCAGTGTATAATGAATATATAGATATATCACTAGCAAAATAATAAATATGTGTAAATATGTAAAAATATGTATAAATAAACACTAAACCTAGTACAAAATGCAGATACTATATAAAACTTGACGATACGATACACACATTTATAGAAAAGGTTAAAATAAGAGGCAAGAAAGCATTAGTAAGAATATAAAAGACATGCAGTGAGTATCGTTAATCTCTGTGAAATACCTATGTGAATTAGAACGATAAGTTATAAGCAATCTATTTCAAAGTAACGAGCTATTTAACCCAGTAGTTGAGGCGCCATTTTTGTAATATGATACTTGTTATTTTATCTATTTTTTATAGTGTTCTAAGCTCTAATGATTTTGGGAGTGAATCGGGTTGTTAAATAACTCGTATTACCTTGAAAAAGAACGTTGGGCACTACTATATTTAAAACTTACTAAACTTGACTGTCGATTAGTATTAAAAATATAGAAAATCACTAACCATTAAGATATTATAATTAAACAAAGTTTTAGATAAGGTAGCAACAAATTCTAATTCACAGAGATTTACTTATTTAAATTTAGATGATTTATTGAAGTAAAAACTTATCTGTTGTAACAGTAGGTAGTATACAAGGAGGGATGATTTGCACGGTATTCTAGGCCTTCTTCAAAGGGACTCGAACGATACTCTTTGGACAGCACCAAACTCTTAGGTATCAATCTTCATAAACTCAAATCTCATACTTCTTTAGATGCAGCTTGAACTAAACCTCTTGATGGAATTCACCTCAAACAGTTTTATTAAACTTCTTAGATATGACTCGAAATGAACTTCTTTGATACAGCTTGAACTAAACTTTCAAACTATGACTCGAAATCAACTTCTTAGATACAGCTTGAACTAAATTTCTAAACTATGACTCGAAATGAACTTCTTAGATACAGCTTGAACCAAACTTCTAAACCGTCTAGATACAGCCAATCTACAGGGAAAAGGTAACAATATTACGAACGGAACTAGTAAATTTGTATAGGATCCAGATAAAATGCCTTTAACTAATAATTGAACAATTTAAACTATTAAGTGAATAGTTTCACAGAGACTAAAATTAATATGAAAAGGAAAACTCTTACTTAACATATTTAAATATAGTAAAGCATAGTATCTCTTTCCTAACAAAATAATAGATAAAATTATATAAAACGTGTAATCCGTGTTTTATTCAAGTATTGAGGTTATGTTTCAAATTTGACATTTTAATTAAGATATCTTTGTAGAAAATATATATATTTTTAACAATATATCGGTATTCAAACTTACCTTACAAAATCAGACGGCCTATACGATAGATAAACTTTATTTAGTACATCGGATGACCTAGATAATTTAAAATATAAATCAACTTGCTTGTTGACAGATACGAATCGAAATGAATCACGAACTTTTGGCGCAAGGCATAAACGACAAATGACATTAGAGTAAAGATGTTTGGGTCAAAATAACGAAAACGGTTCCAACCGTTACAATTTTTGGGTCTAAATAACGAAAACGGTTCCAACCGTTACAACATTTAGAAATGGCATGCAAGGGATGAGAAAGCCAAAATTGCAATGAAGGAAAGACAAAATATTAAAAATTTAAGAAATAAAATGGGACTGCTTGTAGACGAACCAAAACCTGGTATGGGTACAACCAATGATGGTAATACCGACAGGCGATTTTTTGAACAATCTTCTATAGCATCGTCCATTACAGGTATTGACTTTAACTGATTATTCGATTTTCAGTTATACTTAAAACTATGTCTTGTGGATATGCAGTAAATCCAGAAGCTTTTCAAGAATATGCTATGAGTACAGCTAAAAAATTTGTTACACTATATCCGTGATTTTATATGCCATCTAGTATACGCAATATTTTAATTCATGGAGAAAATATAATTAAAAATAATATACTTTCTATCGGAATGATGTCTGAAGAAGCGCTAAAATCTAGAAATAAGGATTTAGGAAAATATAGAGAGTTTCATACTAGAAAAATGTCCAGAGAAAAAAATAATAGAAGCCTTAATTCATGCTTTACTTTTTTCTTCAGATCCTATGATATCAAGCTTATCAAAGACCAATTCGAACAACTGAAAAAAAAACTACATTTGAAAAATACGTAGTTGACCTGTTAGCTAATCCAGAAGTTTTGCGTAAATGTTCATAAGCCGAATCTGAGGAAAGTGATTGTGATGGTTCGACTACCGAAGACTCAAATAGTGATTAATATTAAGTTTATAAATATATAAAAAAAAATATTTCATTTTACTATTTATTTATGTTTGTACTTTTATATTGATATGAATTTCCGCCCCGGCGTAGCTTTGAGCACCAGGAACAATACTCCTGAGGGTGTGCTTCTCTCTCTGAAATTTTATAAACAATTTAAAACTGATAATAATAAAAAAAATATGTTCTCAATCTTCTTCCGTATTTCTGTAATTGCTCTGCTCCCAGCTGGTATTCTGTTGATTTGAATGCTTTTAAAACTTGTAGATTGTAAAGTATGTCATTATCAATGACAACTTTGAAAATTACTTCACTGTCAAATAACTTATCAATTCAAAAGTACTTATCTTTTGGATTTATTTTCCTTTGATACGTTCAATTAGTGCGATACTATTTACTTCTTTCAAAATCTGTATCCAATAATAATCAGATTTTCAAAATATCCATTTATTAGAACATTATATATAATTATTAATCTTCACTGTGATTTTCTGAATATCATAATTTGTTTCTTGGTACCAAGAAAACAATTTTAATACTAAAATTGTTTAATTTTGAGGATCGTTGAAACTTTTGTTCCTTCTCTCAATTTGGATGGTACCCAACTAACTTTATTAAACATCCATCCAAAAAATCACAATTACTATAACAACCAATTCACTTTTTTTTTTACAAATTTATAACTTAAACACATTTCACATAGTGGCTGATATTCTTCCTGATGCTCAAAGCACACCAATCAGGAATCCATATCAATCCCCCAAATTATTATATGTACAAATACAAATTCAACACCCTGTACACATAAAAATTTCAAACAACAATTTTCAACTATTGGCATAACTAACTCTTATAACACATCTGCCAATCTTAACAATTTATAATTAAATTCCTATTCTTATAAAAAATTTTCAAATCTATTATTTTTAAAGTACGTCGCATTATCTATTATTATACTTTCTGGAACACCTAATTCCTCGAAATATCTATTCAGCATTTCCATCACAACCCTACTTTTCGTACTTTTAGTTGGATATAATTTAACAAATTTTGAAAATACATCTACTATAATCAAAATATTTGATTTTCCACCTTCACTTGTTATCAAATTAATAACAAAATCTATAGCCACAATCTCAAGACATCTATTAGATATAACTGATTTCACAACATTTTCACTTTTTCTATTCTTCTCTTTCCCTAATTGACATATTTTACACACTCTAGTGACTTCTTTTGCTATTTTCCTATCATTTTTTCCTATATAATTTTCCCTAAACATTAACCAAATTTTCCTAGACCCAATATGACCATTTTCCACATGTAAACAAGACATTATTTTTTTACAAAATTCACTTGTTATTACAAATAATTCCCTATCCTCACATTTCTTTATAAACACATCACCATCATAAATCATTCTATATTTTTCTTCTTGTGGTAACTCTTTTTGATCCCTTTTTATTTCTTCTAAAGAAAATAAACCTTTTATATCTTTCATTATATTTACCCCAATTTGTATTATCTTTTTCTTTACACTATCCCCTTTGTCCCTAGTCAATGCATTACTAACACAATTGTTTTTTCCTACTTTACCTTTTATAAATATTAATCCCATTGAATCATCTACATCGTTTTTATAATTGTTCCCCAATTTGATGAATTCTCTTTGATGTTCATAAATGCAAATATTTACTTTCAATTTATTTATTCGTTCCCTAAAAAATGCTCCTCCCCCCTTTGATCTGAAATATGTTCCTGCTCTCTGTTTCTTTTCTCTACTCCATTCACCTGAATTTCTTACTATACCTGTATTTTCTAACCCCTGAATCTTATCCTCTACACCCTTAACTCTTTCATCTGATATTCTTTTAACCAATTCCTGTACCTTTAATAGATTATCATTAATCTCTGTACCTACAATTCTTTTTATTTTTTCGTCTTGTACTTTTTCTATCTCATCTATTCTTCCTATAACCTCTATCCTAATGTTTTTTTTAATTTTGCTCTAACTTTCTGTCAGTCTCCACTTTAACTACCTCAACTTCCTGTCTTAGTACTATTTTCTGACTTTCTACTCTCTTGCTAATGTCCTCCAACTTACAAATAACTTCATCCCTAAATTTTCCTAACTCGTTCATGATATCAACCTTATTATCCTTAATCTCCTTCATCATATCAACCTTAATATCCTTAATCTCCTTCATTATCATCGAAAATATCTGCATCATTTTATCTTCCTTTTCCGAAATCACAACTCCCTGTTCTTCACCTACCAGACCCTCTACAACTGCCACAACCTCAGTATCCTCTCCTGCTCCTACCTTTTTCCCATCTCTTAGATCCATTTTCTTATTATTTATTTCAACTGTCAAATATGACGTAAAGTCACAATTTCAAAAAAAAATTAATAAATTTTAAAGCCCTAATCAGACGACCTTTCTAATGAATATTCTCAACACCTATTTAAAAACCAATGGCAGATATGTTACAATTGATAGTCTTACCAACTTTGTTGTATTGCAACACTTTGCACCGTGCTGCACCTGATGTTGAACCTGCACCTGCACCAGTTTTTCGGTTTCTCGAAGTCTCAACGCGTCGTCTCGGATTCTCAAATTCTCGGAGTCAAAACTCGGAATGTATTCTCGTATTCTCAGTTTCTCAGTTTCTTTCGAGTCCCACGTTGTAGCGCCACTTGATATGAATTTCCGCCCCGGCGTAGCTTTGAGCACCAGGAACAATACTCCTGAGGGTGTGCTTCTCTCTCTGAAATTTTATAAACAAGTTAAAACTGCAATAATAAAAAAAAATATGTTCTCAATCTTCTTCCGGATTTCTGTAATTGCTCTGCTCCCAGCTGGTATTCTCTGTTGATTTGAATGCTTTTAAAACTTGTAGATTGTAAAGTATGTCATTATCAATGACAACTTTGAAAATTACTTCACTGTCAAATAACTTATCAATTCAAAAGTACTTATCTTTTGGATTTATATTCCTTTGATACGTTCAATTAGTGCGATACTATTTACTTCTTTCAAAATCTGTATCCAATAATAATCAGATTTTCAAAATATCCATTTATTAGAACATTATATATAATTATTAATCTTCACTGTGATTTTCTGAATATCATAATTTGTTTCTTGGTACCAAGAAAACAATTTTAATACTAAAATTGTTTAATTTTGAGGATCGTTGAAACTTTTGTTCCTTCTCTCAATTTGGATGGTACCCAACTAACTTTATTAAACATCCATCCAAAAAATCACAATTACTATAACAACCAATTCAATTTTTTTTTTACAAATTTATAACTTAAACACATTTCACATAGTGGCTGATATTCTTCCTGATGCTCAAAGCACACCAATCAGGAATCCATATCAATATATTTACGTTATTTATTATAAAACTAACATACTAACGGTTTTAAAATTTTTTCGATTTTTTATCAGCTAAATTCTGCGCACTGTGAGCTGGTGCAAATGCTAATATTTTTTAGACCGATCTTTCTTCAACGTCTTCTCCAATACTTCATGGTAAAAGTTTTACTGCTCTATCTCGTTCAGTATAAGATAACTTCGAAATTCAATCCTCACAAAGTTCAACAGAATTCAGTAGGTTGCTTACTAACACCGATGGTAGTGAATACATGATAAAGTCACAGAGTTTTGGACCACATTTTATCAGCTTAATAGAATTAAATGATTTGGTACGAGACTTAAACTTTCCCAAGAATAAAGCTGAGGAATTTTCTTTAAGATGATGTGAAAATAACTGATCAAAGAGAGCGCCATAAAATGTATTCAAGAAAATCGAAATAGCATGCATACCTTCTGACTGGCGGTTTTTGATCGATAACTCTTTTAGAAGTTTAAAAGCAGTTTGTCTTCACAACGAAAACCAAGTCCCTAGCTTCGCGTAGCACATTCTGCAATGCTTAAGGAAAATTACTATAAAGAGAAAATGATACTAAAAAATTTAAAATTTACAGAATACAATTGGCGAGTAATAGGCGATTTTAAGATTGTTTGGTTTTCTGATGGGTATGCAAGGTGAGAATACTAAATGCCTTTAACCTTTGCCTACGTGATAGCAGAGCAGATTCATTAGATTACCAACGACGTATATGGCCTGATCAAGTCAAATTTTAGATAGGAGAGCATAATGTCGAGTCGCAATCAATTGTAGAACCTTAACGTATATTAAAACTGCAGTAACTTTTTTTAAGAGGCTCTACGAGAGGTGGACAATAACACTGCTATGATATATGCCATTCTTGATGTTACTGTATATAATTTCTAAATTATTGAGAGGATAATGTCGAGTCGGAACCAATTGTAGAACCTAAATATACGGTAAACCCATCCTTCCATATAGAATTGGGCTTAATGAAGCAATTTGTAAAAGCTCTGGATCCAAAATCTATAGCTTTTGAATATTTAAAGGTATTTTTTCTCAGATTATCTGAAGATAAAGTAAAAGTGGGTATTTTCGTCAAATAAAACAAATAATGAGCAATGATGATTTCACAGAATTCCTTAATGCTCAGGAAAAACAAGCCCTTGGGCGACTCTTAAAGTAATAGTTATTGGTTTTCTCGGTAACAACGTGAATTATAATAATACAACTTCATACGCTAAAAGAGAAAGATAAGGTTCCGTTATTTTAAAATTTTTTAAACAGTTTGTAAACGTCTACTTTTTAATTTTTAAATTTTGACAGCACCCGAAGATGAAAAACAATTAAAAATAAAAACAATGACCGAGTAAACCAAGAAAATTTTTATTTATATAATAATAAGTTAATTAAAACTATATTTAAAAGCTTTACGATTATGGGCTGCAGAATATTCCATAAACTCCATATGCTACATTCTCACCTGGATCAATTTAAATACAATATGGGTGCCTCTTTAGAATAGCAAGTAGAACGTTTCTTCAAGATGTGATGGACTTAAAACAACATTACCAATTGCAGTACAACGAGAATATGATGGGAGATAACATTTAGGGTTTAATACGAGAAAACCTATACAAACAAAATAACTACTGAAAACATTTATTTAAGAACTTGATTTTTTGTTATTTTACATTTATATGGTATTGTTTATTACAATTCTTGAATTAACCCTTTCACTGCGGGAGCCGTCTAAAGCCGCAACAGAAAGTGGCAACTGAAGTGCGGGAACCGTCTATAAATACAGCAGCTTCCGATAGGTTTACCTGCGGCTCCGTGGTAGCCGCACACCACGATACATTAAAAATGACGCACGCCGCAGTGAAAGGGTTAATAATAAAATTATAAAAAAAAAAATATAAAAATCAGTAATTTTTTCTTTAAAATTATAAAAATTGTTCTAGTTTCTACAAAAGGAAACTTTAATCAGAAAAATTACTGTTTTCTTTATTTTTAACATCGGAAAAACTAAAATTTCACATGCAGAAGCCATACCCAAAAATCGTGTCGACCGGTTTAATTTGTATCATACAGCAGACTATCATCAGAATGTCTTGTTATTCCATTAAAAATAGTTGAAAAACAATGCAATTATTTTTTATTAACTCGAAATTTAAAACAAAGAAATAGTTACTTTCATTTTTTGTCTAGATTTTGCAAATAAAATCGGATTGTTATTATACAGTATGTCCCCCTAAGTTGGAATTATTTGGAAAACTTTTTTGTTTTTGATTTTAGGAAAAAAAGTTATTCTTGATAAAAAGTCCTGCATGACCCAAAACTTAAAATACAGTCATCAGAAATCAAATTTTTCAAGCCGTATACGAGGTTTTTAAAAAAATATGAATTTTGTTCATGAGTAAAGTACGTTTATTTTTGACAAAATCCTAAATTTTCATTAAGAAAAGTTAAGTAGAATTTAAAATTACATTTAAATATGCAATTACACCGATCTATCTGAAAAATCAGATTTTTTCTAGATCTTGCATTGATCCGCCTAATTACGGTAATCCATATTTTTTTCTCTCTCTTATCTACTATAAACATAATACGCTTCCCTTTTCTTGATGTATGTAAAGAATTTAGCAATTTTCTTAATGAAAATTTTCGATTTTGTCAAAAGTAAACGTACTTTACTCTTGAGCAAAATTTATATTTTTTGACAAACCTCGTATACCACTAAAAAAATTTGATATTTGATGACTGTATTCTAGGTTTTGCCATAGATAATGCAGAACTTTTTATGAAGAATAACTTTTTTTCCTAAAATTAATAATAAAAAAGTTTTCCATATCCCAACTTAGGAGGACATACTGTATAAAACACATCCATTTTAATATCTAAGTAGTTACATGAATTTAATAAAGACTCGAATCCTTGCAATTGCATTAGCAATAAGTATCAAGGTACAGGCTGATGCACGTACAGGCAATAGTATTTATTTTTATGACTGAAATCCTTTCCCGAGACAGAGGTTACTGTAAACTCTTGGGAATATAGCAGATTTCTGGGAGCATTCTTTGAATAATGGAGTGCAAAATGGCCGCCTTGTTCGAATTCATGAATCGCAAAAGGAATGTCGGAAATCAGAATTATTATTATTCACTTTATTTCCCAATGGTATCTAGTGAAATATATCTTACAGTTAATATTTCAAACGTAAGATATCGTATTCCGGAGACACAATGAGTTAAAAATTGCTGGAGGAATTTTCGCAGTTTATCTAGGGTATCAATGCAAATATTCCAGAAATATTTCACTGTATACCGGATGGACATTTTCAACATTAAACGGATTCTATTTGGATGAAATTTCTTTTAAGTATTTTCTTACTTTATTTTGCAAGACCTTCTTAAATTAAAAACTTAATTTTTCTGTGAAAATATTCCCGTCTTATCTATTTTCTTACCAAAATAGATGCCTATAAAATAAATAATATAAGAAAAATGTTTTTTTCTAATTTTGACTTATAAAGTGACACCTTTTGTTATCGCAAACGATCTACTTTATGCAACCAGTTGCCTAAATGTAAACATTAATCAACTGATTACGAAAAGTTGATTGTCACCAGTTATGAAATGAAAATAAATAAAAATTTGGTATTTTTTTGAAAAATCGTTCCAAATATGTTTTTAAATGCAAAGGCTAATCGAAGGTTGCTATCAAAAAAAGAATTATTGGCCGAAATTGTGAAAATAGAAGAGGGGGACAGTAACGGTGAATCAATAACTGGCAGTATAAGTGAAACAGAAGATGCCGTTTTATCAGATGATGATCCAGAAGATGACGATTATGTGCCTCCTGCAGATTCCTACGAAAATGAGAACTCTATGGAGCATAATAATACTACATCAGAGTATGGAAGCTCTGAAGCAGGTGAGAGAAATTTTGTTCTGGGTAAAGATAATACAACTATTTGGACTGACACACCGTTGAGTAGCATTTATTCTCATTACCGTGCTAAGAACATTGTTACTCATCTTCCTGGACCAAAAGGTAGAGCCAGAGGTCTTACAAGTGTCATAGATATTTTTCCATATTTTTGTTACTGACGAGATGATTGAAACGGTAGTGAGGCACACTAATAAGGAAATCGATAAATGGAAACTGACATATTATACTGGTGATTCTCAACAATCGTACACTAGTCTGACCCATAAATCGGAACTAAAATCATTCATTGGTCTTCTATAATATGGTTGGTGTGCTGAAACAATCAGGCCTGACAGTGCTAGATCTTTTCTCCCTAGTTTTTGGTCCTAGTCTATTTCGGTGTGCCATGGGCAAAAATCGCTTTGAGGTTTTACTGAGGGTTCTTCGATTTGATTCTAAAGTCACAAGAGCAGAACGGAGAGAAACTGACAAATTTGCGACTTTCAGAGAATTTTGGAATTTGTTTGATCGCAATTGTAGGGAAAACTACACACCATCTGAATACATCACCGTTGATGAGACTGCTCAGTTTTAGAGGCAGATGTCCATTCAAAATGTACATTCCAACTAAACCTGATAAGTACGGATTAAAAATTGTTTCCCTTTGCGATGCTAGAACATATTATTTCTGTGTAGGAATCCCATATGTTGGCAAAGAAGCCAGATAGCAAAGTGATTTGCTGTTACCAACACAATATGTGCTGACTCAGACAGAATGTATAAAGAACATCAACAGAAATGTGACATGTGATAATTGGTTTCCATCTTGTTAATTGGCTGAAGAACTTAGAAATAATAAACTAACTTTAGTCGGCACCCTCAGAAAAAATAAGGAGATAGCAAAATCATTTATTGATGTAAAAGGACTTTCTCCTAAAACATCAAGATTTTTGTACGATGATGAAAAAATGTTAGTGTCGTACGTCCCAAAAAAAAATTCAAACTTAATTCTAATCTCATCAATGCATTCCCTTGGAGATATAGATCCACTTACAAACAAACCCGAGATAACAGAGTTTTACAACATGTCAAAAGGTGGAGTGGCTGTTTTTGACCAGTTGTGCCATTCTAAAACCACAAAAAGGAAATCAAACCGTTGGCCTATGCGGTAGTTTTTTGGTGTTCTTGATGCTACTGCAGTATATTCCTTCCT
The DNA here is from genome assembly GCA_927349885.1 of Psylliodes chrysocephalus. Classification (NCBI taxonomy): domain Eukaryota; kingdom Metazoa; phylum Arthropoda; class Insecta; order Coleoptera; family Chrysomelidae; genus Psylliodes; species Psylliodes chrysocephalus. Next base: position 16,063,266 of record OV651817.1, read on the forward strand.
AATTTATAAACTAAATGTGAATAACCCTGTGTCACGGTCTCAATTTCTGAAAGACTTGTCATTCGCTTTAACAGCTAGTCATATGGAGCAGATAATGGAAAATCCAAGGATAAAAATAAGTTTACGAACGCAAATTAGTGCCTTGCAGAATAAAGAACTTCCCGTTGCGAGCATGGCTGATGATACCCATGAAGTTCGTTTCAAAAGACCAGGTCTCTGTGCCTTCTGTGATAGGAAAAAGAAAAGAAGAGGAAACCATACTTGTGGCCACTGTAAAAAAGTGTGTGTGGTGAGCACAAACGAATTGTTTGCCCCCATTACAATATCAATAAATAACTTTTTTATTTTTGAAATGTTTTTAGACGTTTAAATATTTGTTGGTCTTCGAATTAATCTTTTTAACCCTTTAACACTCTCTGGTTTTACACATATACCAGCATCATCAGAGTCCAGAGAAGTCCTGACGAACCACGACTGCTCCAGCCGGCATTAGATAAAAGCGACAGCGAGGAAGAGCAAGAATTTGTTGACGAAATAGCGATCGATGATTTTGCGCTTTGGACAAAATTGTTAAACAATCTAATTTGTATGCAACACAAAGCAACAAAAGGCTAGATTTATCGGTGGAAGAGCTCAAAGCCTTTATGGGAGTCTTAATTATAATGGGTTTCAACTCTGCCTCAAATGCGAAAGTACTGCTGAAGAAGTCAAAACTTTCATAACATACGAATTTTCCCAAACATTAATTATTAGAAGACAAAAAATGACCGTTGGACAATATGACTTTGCTACCTGTAATGAAATATCCATTTCAAAATGAAAAAATCGTGGAAAAAAGGCTGTGAAAGTATGCAGCAACTTACATAATGGGGCTGATACTGTACAAGTTCTTCCGACAAATAGAGTGGGGGAAAGGAAAAGCATAGCCTGTCCAAAATCAATTGTGGATTATAATATGTTTATGCGAGGTGTCCACAGATTTGATCAGAGGATGGCTGCTTATTGCATAGGTTGGAAAAGCAGGAGGTGGTGGATGAAACTATTCTATTACTTCGTTGATGCCGGAAACGTGAATTCCTACATACTCTACAAGGAAACGTTGAAATCTACAAATCCGCGTGAAAAACCAATGACTCATTTTTAATTTCGGAGCAAACTTGCTGACCAACTTATCGGAAACTTCACAGCAAGGAAGAAGCCTGGACTTCCACAACTTGTAGGCTTGTTTGGAAACGGTGATCATTTTCCCAGAAAAACAATAATATGCGGCGATGTCAGCAATGTTCTAAGAGAGGAATTCAAAACAGAAGTATTGTCATGTATATTGCTTGTCAAGCTGCATTAGGTATAGACTGTTTTGTACCTTTCCGTCAACAATAATTATTATTTTGTAAAATGCTTAGTAATATATCATACCTTCCATTTACCAGAGTTTATTTTGAAAATAATAATATATATTTCTTGGATTGAAATATACCCCCAAAAGAATGAAAAGCCCCTATAAAAACATAAAAAATATAGGTGGTATACTGTTCTTACCAGGGAACATTTAAAACATATTTTATGCTAAATGCTCTCTGGTAAAATGGTTTACCGGTAGGTATAAACATAGTGACATAGCATATGACCAAAAAATGTCATAGAAATGGTTCCTTAGGTACCCCCAAGCACCCTGACTAACGTTACGTTAAAATCAATTCGATAAATAATTTTGCGCGTTAAAGGGTTAAGTTCTAAATAAGAATTAATTAATACCTTTATTTCACAAAATAATGATAAAATAAGGGTAGTGTCGTAACCGACTTCACCTGGTGAGATATGTCCCAAGGTTCACCTGGTGGTACTAGAGTTAATTAAAAATGTTTACTATTAATTTCCCTTTTGGAGAATATAAGGAATAATCCAATTATTTTTGTTATTAATGTTCATTTCTTTTCATTTTTCTTTAGCGATACAGTTATTAAGTTTTAAATCTCATAGTATGCTTTCTTTTTCGTTTAATAGCAGGAGATGTTAAGTTACGTAATTGTTTGTAATATTTCCAGTGTGGTTTTGACTTTGATTTTTTGTATCTATTATAAGCTTTTTTTATCATTTTTTAAGAAGGAAATTTTAGTGGGTCCATGTTTAATAACTAATTCTAAAATATTTTTATTTAAGAAATTGTGTTTACACATACATATAACTGACAACTGAACTGAAACTGAAAATAAACTAAGAACTGATATGACCGTCTAAAAGGACCATTAAGTACAAAATGTGACAGTTTAAACAGTGAAAGCTTGTAATTATAATCATAGCTCTCTTCTAAATAACTAAATTCCATTTAACGCCTACTCGATTTCCCCAAACGTAAAATGTTTGAGGTTCTTTTATCAAACAAGAGTGATTTCTAAGACAATCTGCTAAATTGACTTTAGCTGTATCAACTAATTTAAGTGTTCTAATTTGTCACCATATTTTAATGTTCTGTGACATTTCAATTTTTCATATTTCCCAATAAAGATTTTGTCGTGAGCATTACTTTATTTACTGTCAGGAAAATATGAGCTGACTTAATTCTTGCAATATTCATTCCCTCACTTCGCATTCACAGTGTTTATCCAGAGAGATCGTTAAAGTGAATTATTTAATGCATTTCCGACGTGCTATTGCGAAAGCTGAGCTTGAATTCCGCCCGCCTACCCGTGTCGACAGTTAACTTTATTTGCCTAGCGGAATGAGAATTTTCAAGCTCCGAATCCTCTTAGTAGACCAAAAGTAATAATTTACGTACCTTGAACATGAATTTTTTATTAATACTTGTACATGAAAATGTTTCGTGGTAAATAAAACCAACACAAAAAATATACAGTTGGCAGACCAAAGTGTATTAGTTCGTCATATATTATGTATTAATAGGTGATTATTGATAATAGTTGAAATTATTTAAGGTAAATAAAGGTTTTTGACACTCGTGGTTCCCACCTTTTTGAGACCGAGGCCCCAACGGACAAACTTAAAGCATACAGAAACGAGAAATAATTTTATTTTGATCAGAGGATCGAAAGATTGAGGTTTGAGATTAGGACCTTGAATTTCCAGGTTTGTGAAACTTTCTGGTACTTAGACTAAACTATGCAGAGGATCTTTGCTGCCAGCAAAGGTTTTTTAAAACTATTTTATGTCGTCTTCTGGTTAGAGTTTGAAAATTATTTGGACGTTTTATGTAAAAACATGTGGGCCCTTTTCTACTTAAGTCTGTCCTAGTAAAAATATTTGGTCTTTTTTTTTGGTAAGATTTGGGCGAACTTGGATATAACTGTTATCAAAAGTGGTTTTAGAAAAGGAGGAATATTTCCATTCAACACAGAAGTAATTAGCCCTGAAATGTATGATTCCGATCTATGGTTAAACTATGAAAAAGGACCCCGCACACCGCTTATGGAAAAGTGGCGACCTGTTAAATGTCATACATTTTTGATATGTTGCAGACCTCGATCTCCTAAGCAATAGTGTCCATGGGACCATTCAAATCCTATGACTGGTTTTTGAGATACAGGATGTTAAACTTAAGAAATACCACTTATTTGATAACGGATATTTCAGGAGAAAGCTAATCGATTATAATTTTTTGTGTTAAATCGTATTGTAACATCCTTTGGTATTCTACGGATATAAAAAGAGGTCAAAAATTATTTTCTTTTATAGGGTGAGCCACAAATAAGTAAGGACGTGTTTTTGATAAATGCTTTTATTGTTCTAGAAGATGAAAATATTTACTAAAAAATAAATTATTACTATATTTATCATTTCTGATGATAATTTAAAAGATATTAGGTGCCATTTATACAGGGTGATTCGTAAATATAGACATAGGCCAATATTTTTTTTATAAGTATTAATGTGAAACGCAGCATTTTTACGGGACTTTTATGTATTTACGATATATAAAATTATCCAATTCATTGACTACAAAGTGATTTATTAAATATATTAATAGGTAATTTTTATCAAATGTGTCAAAAAAACAATTTTTTTTAAGCACCCTATATTTTTTTATTAGTCCTGTAAAATCATACATATTTTTTCACTGGCGTATCATCCGTCCTGTAGCAGATATTTTCCAAAATAACAGCTCTTTTCTATGGTTGGTTTTTGAGATACAGGGTGTTAAACTTAAGAAATACCACTTATTTGATAACGGTTATTTTAGGAGAAAGCTAATCGATTATAATTTTTTGTGCCAAATCTTATTGTAACATCTTTTCGCATTCTACAAATATAAAAAGAGATAACAAATTATTTTCCATTACAGAGTGAGCTGCAAATAAGAAAGGACGTGTTTTTGATAATTACTTTTATTGTTCTAAAAGGTAAAAATATTTCCTAAAAAATACATTATTGCTTTATTTATCATGTCTGATTAACACAAAATATATTAAATGCCATTTATACAGGGTGATTCGTAAATATCGACATGGGCCAATATAATTTTTTTATAAGTATTAATGTAAAACACAGTATGTTTACGGGACTTTTGTGTATTTATTATATGTATATTATCCAGTTCATTGACTACAGAGTGATTTGATAAATATATTGATAGTTAATTTAACGAATATTTCAAAAAAAAACAATTTTTTAAGCACCCTATACTTTTTGATTAGTCCTTTTAAACTAGACCTATTTTTTTCACTGGCGTATCAATTATCCTATAGAAGATATTTTTCAAAATTATAGCTTTTTTCTGATAGGTTTTTGAGACACAGGGTGTTAAACTTAAAAAATACCACTTATTTGATAATGGTTATTTCAGGAGAAGTCTAATTAATAATTTTTTGTTCAAATCTTATTGTAACATCTCTTGGCATTCTACGAATATAAAAAGCTGTCAAAAATTATTTTCTTTTACAGAATAATCCACAAATAAGTAAGAACGTGTTTTTGATAATTACTTTTATTGTTCTAGAAGGTGAAAATATTTACTAAAAACTAAATTGTTGCTATATTTAGCATGTCTAATGGTAATTAATACAAAAATATTAGGTGCCATTTCTGCAGAATGATTCGTAAATATTGATATAGGCCAATATATTTTTTTATAAATATTAATGTAAATCGCAGTAGTTTTACGGGACTTTTGTCTATTTATCAATTAACCATATGTATAATTATCCAATTTATTGACTACAGGTTGATTTGATAAATATAATAATAGATATTCTCACAATATAAAACTGCACTTAAAACTATATTAACTATATTAATTAAGTCACCCTGTATAAAATATAATCTAATTTTATTACCGCTGATGAAAGGAAATATGGCTCCTCGTCAGAATTTTCATCTCTTGTCAATCTACGAATATAAAAAGCTGTCAAAAATTATTTTCTTTTACAGGATGATCCTCAAATAAGTAAGTAATGTTAAAATAATGATAGACCCACAAAATTATAATTGTATATCTTTTTCCTGTAGTAACTGGTAATAAAAAAATTGTAATTTTCTCAAAAACCTATCAGAAAAAGCTATAATTTTGAAAAATATCTTCTATAGGATAATTGATACGCCAGTGAAAAAAATATTTTAAAGGACTAATTAAAAAGCATATGGTGCTTAAAAAATTGTTTTTTAACACATTCGTTAAATTAGCTATCAATATATTTATCAAATCACCCTGTAGTCAATGAATTGGATAATTATACATGTGGTAAATACACAAAAGTCCCGTAAACATACTGTGTTTTACATTAATACTTATGAAAAAAATATATTGGCCCATGTCGATATTTTCGAATCACCCTGTATAAATGGCACCTAATATCTTTTGCATTATCATCAGACATAATAAATAAAGCAATAATGTGTTTTTTAGGAAATATTTTTACCTTTTCGAACAATAAAAGTAATTATCAAAAACACGTCCTAACTTATTTGTGGCTCACCCTGTAAAAGAAAATAATTTTTTACCTCTTTTTATATTTGTAGAATACCAAAGGATGTTACAATAAGATTTGGCACAAAAAATTATAATCGATTAGCTTTCTCCTAAAATAACCGTTATCAAATAAGTGGTATTTCTTAAGTTTAACACTCTGTATCTCAAAAACCTGTCATAGGATTTAAATGGCCCCATGGACACTATTGCTTAGGAGGTCGAGAACTGCAACATATCAAAAATTTATGACATTTAACAGGTCGCCACTTTTCCATAAGCGGTGTGCGGGGTCCTTTCAACAACAAAACAATAATGGGTTGATAGAAGACACCATTGCGAATGTGTAACCTATAACAGACCAAACCGAAGATCTCCGGTGTATCTTCGGTGATGCATTTAAAAATATTCTATTAGAAACAATACGATCAAATAAACCGGTAAATCAAGTCATGAAACCACGGAAAAAAATTTCATCAGGTGCTAATTTTTTATCATTTACGGTGGCACATGCAATTCTTAATCGCAAGATCACGAAAGAAAAGAAACAAAAATAAATGGTACCGAGCAAAACGATACTATTTCAAGCACTAGTGATACTGCATTAAAGAGTAAAATTTAAACGCCAGGCAAAAACAAACCTAAATTCATTTTCTGAATCTTCAGATTATGAAGAACCAACTTATATCGATACCGATGATGACATGGATTTTAGTTTTCAATTAAACGTATTTAAAAAATACTTACTTGTCCTTTTTTTTTAGCCCATTGAAAATGTGATGCTCTTTTTCGACTTCATTTTAACAAGGTTTTACTTATAATTTTAAGTCCGATGGCACTTCCCTGCTTTTGTCGGTATGTTTTTGAGGTCACTGGATTCAACCCTCATGTCAGATTGGACAAATTGACCGTTGACAACTGTCAATTCACTGTTAACGAGGAATATAAAAATAAATATCCTCTTTTCACATTGAGAGTTTGAGTTTTTGAGGGAGCAGAATTCAATTCACATGTCAGATTGGACAAACTGACAGTTGACAGCTGTCAATTGACTGTCAACGAGGAATATAAAAGTAAATATCCTCTTTTCACATTGAGAGTTTGGGTTTTTGAGGTCGCTGAATTCAATTCTCATGTCAGATTGGACAAATTGACACCAAAATAAAGGAAGCCTCTCAAGAATCCAATGACTAGCGATGATCGAAACACATAAAATATTTGGGACATAATTATATTCCTTTCAAACAAAGGTATTCTCTTGGTGAAGATTATCATACCTAGTTGACAGCTGTAAACTTACGGTGTCTTCAATTTTATGACTTACTTGAATTCAATGATCTAAAAAGCATAGAAATGTTGCAAATAACAAGATTTAAGTTAAACGTATTTTAATACCAACACTCATTGTAAATAGATGTACAGCTGTAAACTATTATTTTCTCTGACTGTACATCAGCTTTGGATTTAGCAAGCTCAAAACAAATCATTCTAAGCTCAAAAATAATTTCTTTATTATTTATTTTACTTTGACAATAAATTGACAGCTGTCAACTGTCAATTTTTCCAATCTGATATTAGAATTGAATTCAGCTCCCTCAAAAGCCCAAACTCCTAATGTCAGCAGAGAATATTTACTTTTCTATTCTTCGTTGACAGTGAATTGACAGCTGTCAACTGTCAATTTTGCCAATCTGGAATAATAATTGAATTCAGCGACCTCAAGAACCTAAACTCCAATGTCAACAGAGAATATTTACTTCTCTATTCTTCGTTGACAGTGAATTGACAGCTGTCAACGGTCAATTTGTCCAATCTGACATGAGAATTGACTTCAGCGACCTTAAAAACCCAAACTCTCAATGTCAACAGAGAATATTTACTTTTATATTCTAGTGAAATGACAGCTGTCAACTGTCAATTTGTCCAATCTGACATGAGAATTGAATTCTGCTCCCTCAAAAGCCCAAACTCTCAATGTCAACAGAGAATATTTACTTTTATATTCCTCGTTGACAGTGTATTAACAGCTGTCAACGGTCAATTTGTCCAATCTGACATGAGGGTTGAATCCAGTGACCTCAAAAACATTACCCTATATATTAGAATAATTGAAATATGCTTTTGACATCTGTAAATAGTATTGAAAATGAATAGTTTTGCAACGGGTCAGGGGAGCTTTGGCAGCTCCGTAGCTGCCAAAATATTTATTTTGGCACTTTGTGCCCATGGAGCACATACTTTGATTACTATACAGGGCAAGAGAGAGGTCCGACATGCCCAACATAGGGCGCGGCCATTTTGAACCCTATGACACAGTTTATAGCTAAAGAATCAGATCGCTCACTCTGCATCGGCACTTTTTATCTCAATGTTCCAGTTTATACACTGCGCAACTCAGATAATACAATATATGACAACCGCCTATAATAAAAAAGCAGTCTTCTGCGTATCCTGAATTTGTATCCCTGGAGTGGATGTTATTTTGGAACTTTCAACTGGTCCGAGTGAGCTAACTGATTCTTTAGCAATAAACTGTGACTCCAAAAATAAAATTCACTGACACTGACAGCAGCAAGCAAAATATCAGGTGCGTTTTAATCATCCGCTTCTGCTTCCGGAATTTTCGGTTCAGTCGTTCTAACCTGTCAGATTAAAACAAGAAAACCGACGATTCCGAAGCAGAAGCGGATGATTAAAACGCACCTATTAAAAATATTGCGCCAAGATGTAGGCAACACGTAATAAGGGTTCAAAATGGCGGAGTTTTCTATCTCCTTCTAAAAGGCACTCAGAAAGCTGCGCAGTGCGACCATTCTCCGTATAGTAAAAGAAAATCAAAGTATGTGCCATGGAGGCTTTTGTTCAGGATGACAAAATCTACAATATATCAAAAATTCAGACAATTTGACAGAAACCCAATTTCCATAAGATTATTGCGGGGTCCTTTGCCCAGACTCTTAAAAGGGGTGGTTCGGCTCTAAAATTTTACAAAAAAATATTATTTATCAGATTTAATGCTAAACAAAAAATAAATTTTTAGATTCTTCAATCTTCTCTTTCCGTTAGCTCCTTGTCTCCACTTGTCTCTATTGCCTCTACCTGCCCGCTTGTCTCTGCCTATCTGCTAGTCTGTACCTGTTATTCTCTACCTGTGTTCGTGTCTGCCTCTGCCTGTCTTTGCCATGTCTATCTGTCCCGCCTCTACCTGTTCTTTTTCTGTGAACGTCTGTCTATCTCTGCTTATTTGTCACTCTGTATACTTTTTATTTTTTCTAAATAAAACTTCCTTTACGTTTTTTATTTTATTCTTACAGTTCTCAAATTAATTAATCCAACAATAACTCCAATATCATTAACTTGAAAATCCTAATATTATCCAAAAACTCTAACATAACACTTTCTCTGACTATTTCTGACAATCTCATTTTTTTATCTCACATTTCAACGTTTTGATTTTTACTTAAATTTTGATTTCAAGACACTTCACCACCCTAGTATCGTTCAATTTAAATTATAAATTTGATGACGTCAGGAATTTCTATATCAATATATATTTTATGAAATTTGTAAAAGTAAAGTATATTTTGACTATTAGGCCTGATAGAGAACCATTCAATGAATTTGCAAGAAAAAATTCAACGCTATTGGAATTCCTGGTTGCATTTACCCCACCTTATTATATTTTAGACTGTTTTAAGTAGAAACAATGAACTTATATATATTTAAGGAAATATTTATTATTATTTTGAATATTATAGATTATTTTTCATTAAATATGTAATATCTATTTGATTTACTACCTACATCGTAATACTGTACACTATGACTCTTGGTATTATTTTGGTAATTTATTTTCCTTTCCACTAAATTGAATTTTCATGCTTTCCAGAGGCCATTAGATATAGCCTACCTTTTTCACCCACAATGTAAATTGTGTGTACCTACTTCAATATTTTGGGCCTAAGTATAAGGCAGTTAAAAGGAAGTTTTGATAAAAACCCGCCTCCGTAAATATCGAAATATCCGCCTGAAGGCACACCTGAGTCGGAAAAGCTTTTACTCTTATAATTTTAAATACAGCTTTTTGGTTTCTCAGGTGCTTACTTAATAGGGTGTTTCGCCCTTTAAAAGAAAGCCGAGAGAAATATTTGTTAACAGTAACTGATTTTATTTTTATTTTGTTGTGAAGTATCGAATGTATTAAAAAAACATTTAAAATACTGAGTTTTCAGATTGAAACTTATGTAGGTACAGTAATCGTATGTGTATTTGAATTTGAAATATTCTATTAATGATTGGGCTATCGTATCAACTTACCTTCCTGGATTTTGCATCAATTTTTATTTTTCTTAAATTACACATTTTAGAAGTTTTAAATTTGGCATATATGCTATCCCCGCTATATAAAACATATTTCAGTAGAAACCATAATTTAAATCCAGTCTGGCTTATAAAAATAGCTAATTCTTTGCGCCTCAAAAATAACACCTTATATATTATTTTGCATAGCTATAAATAATATATCTGATAAAATTCGAGGAGGGATGTTTAATTTTCAGTCTGACCTATAGTGTGGTTGCCTTTGATATGTAACATACCTTATTGAGCTCAACATTTAAAAACAGAAAAATACTGGTATATTGCTTTCAAAAATTGGATGCTTGTGAAAAATTCCCAAGTTATCCGGGAAAGAAATACAATATCAGTTATCAAATACAATACATTTAAGACAAGTCAAGTATGCAAGGTTCCTACACCATTAGAATGACACCATAGGTAAAAATGTATTTTTTCTTATAATATACCATTTTAATCGAACCGCATTGAAAAAAGGGTTAAACACTTTACAAAATAACATAAGATCCCTTATATTTAATCTTCAAATAAAACTATCAGCTATTGAAAACTTAAAACAGAAGCATACACAAATCATTTTTGTATCAAAATTAATAATTTTACAGTGGTTGCGATATAACGAGTCATAAACCAATGGAAACAAACTTTCTGTGTCAATCGTCGGCCATTAAAACTGATTAAAAACTGCGCCTCCACACCACAATACGTCATCGTCACGTAGTACATACATTCACTTTATCAATGTTTTAAGGTGAAGGGGGAGAAAAAGTCCTTTATATCTCACAAGGAAAGTCAATGTTTAATTATTTAACAAAACATTGAGTGCGACCGGTTTCGAAGTGTCATCACTTCATCTTCAGGCTCGCCTAGTGGAAAGGAGAATATGTGGTGTAAGGTGTGCTAACACTTGGAGCAAACGATATATAAAATAGTAAAAAAGAGAAACTCACCATACTCTCCATCCACTAGGGAATACTACAAAACAAGTTTCATCAAATGTGGGGTGAAATAAATTGTAAAATGAACAAAGTTTACAAGTAATAAAAAGTTAAAAATATTTGAAAAACAAATATTATTCAATTGAAATAGTAAAATTTAAAATATTCAAGACTATACAAAACAAATCACATACATTAAACAGATTAAAAGATAAGGCTTATTTTAAACAACCTTGTTTTTTCAAAAAACTAACATTTTTGAAAGGAGACCTGTCAAGTTAAGGCCTCTACAGGTGGTGGCAAGTATTAACAAAAAAAAAATTCTTGGGTAAACCCATGACAGGGTATAGGTAATAAGATGTAAACTATGAGTGAAGAAATATTTATTATTTATTATATAAGATTTGGGCTATGAACCAATCACCAAGTGTATGTGATGTTGTAGGAAGAAGAAAGAAGAAGAAATGACTGGGTTAACTGTTGTGAAGCAACTGAAGAATAAAAGAAGAAAAGAAGAAAATGACGGATGTGAAATCACACAACCTAACCTAATCTTTAAACGTGCTCGTTGGTTTCTTATGGGAAAAAAATTACTTACTGAAATGTACCCCTTGCAAGAAAATATGTGAATAGAAATAAAGGGGGAGGTTAAAAAGGAAGTTAGAAAGATAAATTTAGATTAGTGTTGAGAAAACAGGAGGAGTTTCTGACATTGGGTAGTATGATTGAACGTTTACGTTATCCGTAACGTACATGTTAGGCTCAGTTTTAACAGTAATTAGGCAAGTTCGTATGATGAAAAACGGTTTCCAACACATTACTGTTATTTTCCTTCTGTTATGTTCTAATTTAACAGTTTTCCATCATACAAACTTGCTTCGTTACTGTTAAAATTCGACCTAACATGTACGTTATGGATAACATAAACGTTCAATCATAGAACCCAATATCTGGGCATTTAAGCAACCAACAGGATTTAATTTTAAATTTCTCAATATCTCGAGGCTTTCGAAGCTATTAAGAGAAAATCTATGGTAGGAACTATGTAGGATTTCGAAACCTTCAGTTGAATCGAAGTCGTGATTTGAGTCCAGTAGGTGGTTGGCAAAATGTGAAAAACCTGTTGTATTTTGGTTAAGACAACGCAAATGTTTTTTTAAACGGATCTTGAAATTTCGAAATGTGCGTCCCACATAGAAAGAATGGCAAGATTTACAAGTTAATTTATAAATTCCAGATAAGTCAAAGGGATCTAATTTATCTTTATTATGAACAAATAACTCAATGTTTTGTTAAATAATTAAACATTGACTTTCCTTGTGAGATATAAAGGACTTTTTCTCCCCCTTCACCTTAAAATTACCTCAACTCACACATGGCTACCCCCCTTGTCAACTTTATCATTTAACAGTTTCTCTGTTGAATTTATATTGAGAGTATGAAGACTAGAGATAAGGAGACGAATCGGCATACTCAAAATACGGTCCCAAAAAACGCATGCTAATTGAGCTTCTATAATTAACTGCATGGGCGCTGGTACTGCATACGCTGATCAAAATACATGGCTTCTTATGGAAATTATATATAATTTTGTCAAAATAATAAAAATAAACTTGTTTATAGCTAAATAAAGCACAGAACGTACTGTTGTATTTATTTCTAAATAAGTCTTGCATGTTTTAATTGATGAATTATTTAATTTTATCTATATAAAATACAAATTGGGTATGTATGACCAAATTTAAAAAGGTTTCATAATTGCTGAAATTTGATAAGTACAATTTTGTGGCAATTTTTTTTTAATTGAACTAATATATAGTTTTAAGAGTAAAATAAAACACGGTGAACTGATTTTTTGTAATATAAATATAAAGAGAGATTTGGAAATGCACATGGTAATACCTCATCCTTTAATTTCAGCTTTCCCCTTTTTATTTTGCTAACAGTAACATCAGTAAAAATAGTCTTATAATATTTGATAATATCTTCTAAAAAGTATACAACAGAATCATCTCTAGAAAGTGCTTTATCGGTAGGAGAAACGATATATAGGCTGCCACTGTTCTAAACGTTTAGTATACTATAATAATCATTTACAATGACAATTGGGGTCCAAAAAAAATAACAGTAGCAACTCTTTACCTAACATTAAAACTTTATAAAAAATAAATTTCCTTTTCTAGTAAGTTAAATTTAATACATAATTATTGTTGTTTGTAAGTCAGCATCTATAACTGTAAAATTTTATATTATAAAATAAACTACACTTCTTAAGATACATATTGTGACCAGTTTACATTAAATATTATATTTAGACATAAATACATTATTTTACTTACTTTAGAAGATTTAAAAAGACATTGAATTGATTTCTTTTAGTGTATTCTTTAGTTTTACATTTGATTTTTATTCTGTTTTACAATCTCAAACAACGTAAATCTTGCTTTTGCTTTTGTCACTCATGTTACTTGTACTTAGGTACTTCTTTTCACATTATTTTGATTTGTTTCACCAATTTTTTAAAAAATCACTTTATTTTACATTGACTTCCGTAAAATGGGGTAAATAGAAACAGTAGGGTAATTAGAAACAAAACATTGCTAAATTTTTGGCGGGAAATAAATAAACAATAAAAAAAAAGAAGAAGTTTATGGTCATCGTGAAGTTGGCTATGCCTAAAACTAATAGAAAAATTGTAATTTGTTATGTTGGCAGACCTGTAAATTCCTTCTGTTGACAGTTGACTTTAAGGTTAAGATTTGTGATTTTTTGGAGCTCCCAGAACGTTTTATGTAAGTACCAAACTACTGAATGTAATATATCACTGGTACGTTTTAAACGTTACACACAGTGTTTATGTTTAATTTTTGATATTTCACATTAGTTTGTCAACAATGATTTTTTGTTTTTTGTGATGTTTCTATTTAGAATCTGTGGGGTGAATAGAAACAGTGTTTCTATTGACCCCACAAGTAATAAACTTATATTAGTAGGTTTATAACTAGATGATCTGTCAGAAACGACGTTTGTGCAATCATTTATAGTTTGTTGTATCCTTATATTATAGATAACTATTAAATAATTTGTTGTTTTTTCAGATTGTACCCGAAACATGCCCCAAAAATACAAACGAAGTAGTGAAACTACTAAACAGTATAAAAAGCACTCTGAGGAAAAAATCAAAAGTGCAATTCTAGATATACGGTCAGGGTTAAGTTTAAGAAAATCGTTAGAAAAGCATGGCATTCATTTCAGCGTGCTTTACAGACATTTCAAATTGGGAAAACAAATGAAAAAACAAGGTGGACAGACGGCTTTATCTGATATGGAGGAATCCATTCTTGTAAACAGACTACAGGTATGTGTAGACTGGGGTTATCACATTGATTCCCTGACATTAAGACTCTTAGTGAAAGAGTTTTTAGATCGTCAGGGAAAAAGCATAAAAGTGTTTAAAGACAATTTACCTGGTAGGGACTTCGTATATTCTTTTATCGAAAGACATAAACAAGCCTTATTTTTAAGGATGTGCCAAAATATAAAAAGAAGCAGGGCTGCTATTTCTCCGGAGATGATAAACGAATAATTTGACAACCTCGAGGTGGAATTGAAAGACGTACCAGCTGGTAACATCGTTAATTATGACGAAAATAATTTATCTGATGACCCAGGGAGGAAGAAAGTTATTACCAGAAAAGGATGCAAATATCCGGAACGTGTAATGAACTCTACCAAATCTTTGGTTTCTGTGATGTTTGCTGCTGCTGGGGACGGCAATATATTACCTCCTTATGTGGTATATAAAGCCCCACATCTCTACCAAAGTTGAACTGAAAATGGCCCTAAGAACTCTCGTTACAATAGAACAAAATCGGGCTGGTTCGATGGCTTTTGTTTTCAAGATTGGGTTGAAACTGTAGCAGTTCCCTATTTGCAAAGGCTTGAGGGACAAAAGTTTTTGATTGGTGATAATTTAGCATCACATCTGTCATTGGAGGCAATTAGATTGTATGAGGAGAACAATATTAAATTCATTTTTCTCTCAAGCAATTCAACCTACCTGACCCAGCCACTGGACGTGGCTTTTCATCGTCCAGTAAAGATATCTTGGCGTCATATTTTAGAAACTTGGAAAAAAGGTCCAGGTAGAAATGAGTCGACTGTTCCAAAAGACAAATTTCCTGGTTTGCTAAATCAGCTATGTTCAACATTTAAACAAGATAATGTTATTTCCGGTTTTAAAAAATGTGGTATTGTCCCTATATGTCGAGTCAAAGTATTATCAATGCTACCTAATACTGACCCCATCCAGACATTACAGATGTGTACCGTTGAATCAATCGACGACACTTTTAAAGAATTATTAAGAAGTTTGAGGCAAGGAGACACCCCAAAACCCCGGAAGACTAGGAAAAAATGTGTTGTTCAACCAGGTTAAAGCATCGGCATACATAAATATCAAGCAGATATCGACCCTGCAGATTTCAACCAAGCTGTAACACTGGTAGGTTCTTCAAGCAAACATCCTACTCGTTCAAAGAAAAATACAACAACGAATGATGAAGATATATCGTCAGTGAGCTCTAAATATTCCCTGCAAGACAGTGATGATGAATTGGACCTATCATTTTCTGAAGTTAAAGAAAATTCCTTCACAAATAGTCCTACACGTAAAAGTACCGAGACCCTTCACCCTGGAGATTTTGCAATTGCGAAAGTCTACGGTAAGACCAAGCAGTCTGTTAGATTGTACGTGAACAAAATGTGTTATCTCGTTGATGATGGGTATGTGGGACTTTTTTATAAAAAGGGCGGCGAGACAATGAAGTTTTCTGTAACAACTGAAGAGTCGTTCATAGAATATGCTGATATAGTTCGAGGTTTGTCTTCTCCCACTGTTTTTTTCTCTGGTCGATTCATAGATATGCTTTCTTTTCCGGATAATCTCAGTGATTTGACAATATACTAATTTTATTTACTGATGTTTTTAATTTTTATGTTTTTGGTTTCTTCATCTGTTTATATTTACATATAATATATAGACGAATATATTGAACTTTTTGTTTTTAGTTCGTTTTAAGGTTTTGTGTTAAATAAAACTGATTTATTTAAACTGTCTCTAGTCTCTAGACACCCCCCAATGCTACGGTACAAACGCTTAATTAAGTATGTGTTTCTTTTGGCCCCATTTGTAGGGTGAATAGAAACACAACGAAAACAAAATGAAATACAAATTAATTTTTTTTTTAATAATTTATAGTACACTTCATCTAGAAGAGACTAAGACCCAAGTTTTACACTAATTTAAACTACATTATCTCATCAAACATCGCAGTAGCGTTACACAATAACATGAAACCTGTTTCTATTCACCCCATTTTACGGTACCTACTCTGTCATTTGACATGCCAACTATGGTCAATTTCGCGAACTTTATAAAAAGAAGGACGGAAGTTTGAAATTTGACCATTGCTGATTCGCATCCTTCTCTATAGTCTTCATAATTGAGAGGTATTTCAGGTGCGGCGACAGTGTTTTTAGTGAATGTGATAGAGTTTAACGTCAGAATTCGACTTTGCTTTTTTGTTTATGTCGAGCAACACCAATCGGTATCAGGCGCATCTAGCTAAGATATTCTTGCTTAGTGCTAACCGTCACCGATCGGAGACAAAGGTTTGTTAGACTATTTATTGAAAAGTACAGGTTTTTAGTGCTAAATCTGGAATATTAACTATTTAAATAATACATGATATAAAACAACAAAACGAACAAACAGTTTAGGGTGCACCTCTTTTTATATTGATCTGGCAAAACCGCACTTGTAAACATTTATTTAATATTGTCTATACAATATTTTATCAACAGATTAACATAAACTTACTTATGTTTAGGTTCTTGAGTTGTCAACGTATACTATGCATATAAAGGAATTACAAGAATATTTATGGTACTTACCTGGGAGTCATCCAGGTGTGACACCACCGATTCAATGTAATAATTTATTTTTGGCAGTTTAGTTTTATTAAACTTGGCCTTAATTAAATCTTCTTCGTCTGAATCTGACGAAGAAGTTTCCAATATTTCTTTATAAATTCTAAAAAAATTACATATTTTAGAAACAACTCTTCATTTGCCATCGCCATATTTGTTACGACTGAAGTGAAACTGAAAACCTGTCTCTACACTCCGTTCATAAAAGTGCGCACCGGTTTATTTTTTTTAGTATAACTCATTCCAACCGAAAACTCAAAAACAAATTTTGCACAGAATTTTAAAAAGGGCGCACCAGTTTCACCAGTCAAAAACGCTATAAGGGAACATTTTTAAATTTTTTAACACATGTGCATTTCACTGTAGTGCTAAGTTCACACTGGCTTGTTTCATAAAAATTTCATAAAACGATTCTTTTAAGAACGATAAGAACTTGAAGTAGTTTCACTACAACAGGATAAAAGATGTTAAAAACAATTTAAAATATGTAAGCGGTGAAATCCAAGCTGCAAAAAACATAAAATTTTTGATATAAGGTTAAACAGATTTTTACAACGGTGAATAGTAGTTTGTGCAACAAGAGTGGATACTAAAAAGCTGCTTAATTTGTACAGTATATTTTATCTACGATCCACTAACGAAATTTTACAAATCGCTTGCCCAATATTACAGGTGTGCATGTTAAAAATTTAAAAATATTGGCATAGTTCTCTTACATGGGACTTTGTTATCTAGGCTACACATAGGACCTGGTTTTATATACTTATCATTAAAGGGCGGATTTGTATGTAAAATGTATATTTTATACAAAAACATATTGTATGTACTTTTTGAATATTCTAGCAATTTTTGAATGTTTTACCTATTTCCTTCATATTTTCTGCATATTTTCTGCATATTTTGTATTTTCTGCAATATATTTTTTTGATAAAGCATTTAAATGCTGCCCCTGCACAAATAGGATTTAAAGTAAAAGTATTGCGACAAAGTAGCGCAAAAAGCTTGTAATCAATTTGCTTTAGTAAATAGTTTAATTATTAATGTGAAAAAAGTATTCCTCCAAGTACCTCTGAGAGTTCAAGTGTATAAAAAAAGGTCTAATATGTCACAATATTTAGACAGTTTTCAAGTGTAATAGTTTATTTTTAATAAATTTTCCGAATATAGGGAGCCAGTAAGATTTGACTAGTTTTCATATATAATAATTTATTTTTTAACCGCCACACAGACTCGTTGATTCACAGTGGATGAACCAGAAGCCTGTCACAAAACATAGGTCTGAAAACTTTTCGTTTTCGAGATACAGGGTGTTAAAAGTGAAGTCCTGATGGCACATTTTTGTAAATATTTTCTAAAATTTCGTTAGTCACCGGTTTTCCAAAGTTAAAAAAAATAAAATTTTTGATTACACAGGCCTACTAATTATTGTTTACACTTTTAAATAAGATAACATCAACTTGTCATTAAACTTTCAAATGCTTTTATCTTGAAAATGGTAAATCCTAGACAGATACAACAAAAGTAGCTTTATTATAAAGAAAATATTGGTTTTCCAAATTTTGTAGTCAAAAATGTTAAAAACAGTCAACAATAAAACTCAGGGCAATTTAACGCCAAGCCCCTCCCCTAGTTTACACACCAATATAGAGCGTAAAAAGATTAGCATTTCTATAAAATTTCACTTAGTTATCTTAAAAGTTTAAAAAATATTTACAAAAATGTGTCATAAGGATATTTAACACCCTGTGTCTCGGAAACAGAACGTTTTCGGCTATGCTTATATAAACTTTTACATCTATTTTAGGATGTAGATTACGCTGTTGAAATAAGACCGTCTAATTTCGGGACACCCTGTATATGTTAGAAAACTTTATTTTTTATATCCGTTTTTTAAACGATAAATTTTGCACGCAAAAAATTTGATTCTCCAAAATAAATTAAATAAAAAAAGGAAAATGTTCCCAGCAACCTTTTTCTGAAACGAATACCTACTGTAATTGGAAAGACTTGTTATAGACCTTGCATTTTTAGCTGGCAAGATATAAAAGAAAATAATCTAACTTTGTTGTTACATGTTTTTTCTTGATATAATCTAGGTTGTTTATTACTTTGAGTGTGTCTATTATGTTAGGATTTCTGTAAAGAAAATTACTATAGTAAATTATAGTTGGTATGGCTTTTATAATGTTAGAAACTAGTTAAGCCTAATGATCCTCAGGCGAATCCAAGTTTATAAATTTTACATTCTTTCTTATTTTCTGTAAAAACATTTAATTACTGTTATCTGCTAAAAAAGTTTTAGAATATATTTAATATAAGAAGATAATTCATAAAATAAGATATAGAATTATTATTACTGGTTACCAGTTTTTATGTAAATGCGCTAGACATTTGATTATTTAGGGCTTCGGCTCTACTTACTCATTTTTATTTATAGTTAGTAGTTTTAATTTAAATTTCAATTAAATTGTTCTATAGACTATACAAAATATTATTATTAATTTATTGTTACAACAAAAAATCAATTAAAAGTCCGTCTTAGACAACTATTTTCCCTACTTTCAATATATTTTGTTCACTAATATCTAAAGGTTACAACCTAGATTATATCAAGAAAAAACATGTAACAACAAAGTTAGATTATTTTTTTTTATTCCTTAAAGAACTTTTGTTGCAACAGCTAAAAATGTATCAAGAAATTCTTCCACTCATCCTATGAAGTTAACGATTAAATGGGGGGAATACAAAAAATAACTCGAGAAAGACAATTTGTCAACCATCTTAAAGTTCAAAGAACAATTAACAATAACGGACACTCTTGCAATAGATGTAAATTTTATTAACTGGTTGTAATAATAATAATACTCTCCCTAATTTATCCCTTTACGAGTCAATTTTAACCCCAAAAGCTAAGTTTGTCAGGGGAACAAATGGCTATTATTCTTTTTGCCGTGATTTAAAGATGATTGATGGTGCCACTTGATTTACAGGTGCGGAAAACCAGATATCCCACCCACCATACTACTTTAATAACATTTATGTGTCCGCTTCTACTGGATTCAATTGTAATAGCAGTATTATGTATACATTAAAAATTGGTGTCCGAAACTAATGCAAGAAATTATTCTATTACCTAGATATTGCTGTACGTTCTTTAGTCAAACAGCCAATGGGAAGTGTCCGTTAAATGAGTTCCACCATAATTTAATTTACCTAGAGGAGTGCTGTAGAAATACAAATTTTTATTTAAGTATAGCATAGTTTTTAGCTCTTTATGCTGCAAAATGCGCAATTATTATTATTATTACGAGTATTACTGGCTACTTTTTCATTTTATTTTGTTATTGCACTGGGTAATTAATTTTTTAAGGCATCGCGTTATGTTCGATGGAACCCTTCACCAACATTTTAAATTTTACGAAATAATCGATATTATGGTGAATAGAAACATTATGCGACCGCCAAAATTTATATCATTTATTACAAAAAAATAATTCCAAACTTAAATGTGACCATGACATAAAATAAACAAGAAATTTTCTAAGCTATCTAAGCCATCAGGGCGAGTCAAGCCGTGGTATAAATAAACTTATGGTTGATCTTCTCATCTCTGAACAAAGTTATATGTAGGTTTACTTGACATAATAACAAACAATAGCCCTATAGTTTAGTTAGCAAGTAGTTACTACTTTCAACATTACTCATTTTTTTGGAGATAATCAAAAAATAAATCAGTCGGAACTTCAATTCTTATTTTTTTATTAACTGTTTGAATTTCATGCAGTGCAGTTATCCCGGGATAACTGGTATCTCTGTCTTTATCATCCATTCTCTGAAATTATTGAAACAAAACAATATAATGTTATACTTAACTACAACAATAGAGCTCTTGATCTGATTTTCTTTAAAGGTAATTGTTCGGTTACAAAATCATTAGATCCCCTATTGCCAGAAGATAGTCATCATCCGGCTATTGAAATATCATGCAAATTCAACGCCAAAGTTTGTTCCAAAGGAAATCATACAGTTTCATTTGAAAAATTTTATAACTTCTCTAAAGCACATTAAAATATACTGTATGATATGATTAGCAAAATTAACTAGGAATTTTTGGAAATATTTAATGATGTAGATGACGCTTGCTCCTATTTTTACGGGAAACTATACAACGTTTTTGATCGCTGTGTCCCCAACTACACTATTAAAACTAACAACAAATATCCTGTATGGTTTCATTTTAATAAAATTAAAGCTAAACTTCATCACTTATATAAGTTAAATAGTGATGAGGGTATTTTCCGCGAGTTTCACCGCTTGTGAACTAAAATTAAATTAGACATCGAAAATTCATATCGATCTTTTGTACAGTTAGCAGAATCTCACATAAAAAATGATCCGAATAAATTTTAGAATTTTATTAATAAAAAGAAGGGTGATAACTCGGTATCTAACATGACATACAACAACGTGTCGTTAAGTGATCCTAATGCCATCGTTAACGGATTTGCCGAGTACTTTAGCAAATCGTATAATGTATCCACAAACGCTATTCCACCATTCGACTTGAATGTAACACAATATTTAACTTTTCTAAATTTGAAGAAGAACAAATGTTATGGGCTTTAATGCAGATCAAATCGAAGAAAACCACTGGCCCTGACCATGTGCTGGCGTTTATATTTAGAGACTGTGCTGTAAGTTTTACTGTACCTCTAATGCTTATTTTAAATATGTGCATTAAGCTGTACCTAATTTGTGAAAAAGTTCCAAGGTTTGTCCTATATGTAAGAAAGTTGACAAAACTGATATTGCGAATTTTAGAACAATATCGATAATATACAACTCAATTAAGTTATCGAAATCCTTCTGCACAAACATTTGGAGTAATATATTTTACCCATGATATCATCCCATCAACACGGTTTTGTGAAAGGTCGACCTACTGTAACAAACCTCGTTAAATGCATACAGTATATCGCAGAAAATAGGAAAAATCGATTGCAAACTGATGTTGTGTATACAGACTTTTCAAAGGCGTTTGACAGACTTGATCATGGGATGCTCATAAACAAACTTATTGGTTACGGATTGTCTGAGTCTGTCATCAAACTATTTTGTTCATATTTGCAAAATTTTCAACAGTATGTTTTCTTAAACGGTTTTGAGTCTGTAGAACACTTTGCTACGTCTGAGGTTTCGCAAGGATCTGTTCTTGGCCTTTTGCTTGTTAATATATTTATTAACGACATCGTGCATTGATGTAAATTGTCTTTTGTATGCGGATAGTTTGAAAATATTCAGTTCAATTTCTTCCAATACTGACCGTAAACATATTCATAATAACAAAAAAGCAGTCGAAAATTGGTGTCGCTTAAACCTTCTCCCTTTAAATGCATCAAAATGTTTTATAATGTCATTATCATTAAAACCGGATAATATTTTATTCATTGGTGTAACTTTTGATCAAGAGCTATCATTTATATAACACATTGAAAAAATTGTATCTGCTGCATCAAAAATGTATGGGTTTGTGTTACGTGTTAGTAGGGAGTTTTTAGATACAGAAACTCTTGAAATGCTGTATTTTTCATTCATTCTGTCTAAACTAGAGTTCACTTCCATAATTTGAAACCCTCTTTACTAAACTCATCGGGACGAGTTAGAATTAGTGCAGCAGCGATTCTTAAAATTCTTTTGCTTCAAACATGATGACGTTTATCCGAAAATAGGTACACCTCATCAATATCTGCTCAACAGACATAAATTGAGAATAAAACTATAATTGTTTTGATCGGTAGTGGTTCAGAAACATCTCTGATTAATGAAAACATTATTAATGAATTAAATTTACAAAATCATGAGAGGCTCTACTTAAGAGATTTAACCAATTGCAAGACTAAATATTCTAAAATCAGGATGTTAGTTATACAATCTCCAAAACAACTGCTTAATACACCAATTGTATATTAATTTTTGTAGACTTGTACTATATACTAAGTAATGAATAAGTCGTTTTCGGCGAATAGATAGCACCAGGTATATCTTTATTTATAATTAATAATTACATATAGACCAGAGCATACTGGCGCATTCGTTTGCAAAATTGTTTTAATTCGTATTTTTTTTTTAAATGTCCGGAAGGCTTTCCTGATTATAAAAGTGTAGGATATTTCGAATAAAAAAAATCTTTATGCCCATCATCGTATCTTCAACCCTTTAATTGTTATGATTTTTTTAAAATTCAAAATTGACGAAAATTCTAATTTTCTTGAATTAAATAATATACCTTAAAATTTAAAATGCTATAATTTTAAATTTTTTACCGAATATTCAAACTATAATAAACAAAATTACCTAAATAAATTTTCAAAATTTTGTTTGTTATGCTTTTTTTTTACGTTATAATAATATGCTTCCTACGCGCTTGTACTTTTAGAGAGAAGTACTTCTATCTCACTTCCAACTCAATGTATAAGATGGGTAAGAGAAAGCCCGATGACGCGCTAAATCAATTTTTTGCTGTTTTTCAGCGGTAAAAGTTTAAAGAAATTATTATTAACATTTTTCATAACACTTTGTTATATTTGCCGATTAATAGTTTTGTATCATGTGATTTTTTTTTACTTTTCTAGATACTTTCGATAACTTTTTTATTCATTGAAGTTAATAGAAATGTTCCATCCACAAAAAAAAATTATTGCCAAGAGCTGTCTAACAAATAAACTTTTCTCACTTTTTTTCCAATAAGATAAAAGAAGGCAAACATACCTGCCGTAATTCAAGGGAAATTTCTACCTGTTACGATGAGCATAGTTGACTCACCTGATTTTTATTTTAAAACAGAGTACGCAATATATATGTATTCAATTTTTTCTATGGTTGTTAATTCTTTTCCACTATGATTATTTAATAGTAATATTCATTTATTAAGAAAATTTTTACATAAAATTATAGTTTGTGCATCTAACTAGTTTTTATATAAAATTGATTTTGGCAACATTCCATTAAATATCCGAATAATGCCACACACGTCATGTTTAGTTTTTGACAAGAACAAGCTTTCGTTGCACAATTTTTTTTACAGTTACAGTTGCTAAGTCTTTAGGTAATGACGGTTTTGTTAAATACAGTGGCTTTATTTGGTTATCACAGTAAACATAACCAAAATCAGAGAAATCTAAAGGTTCATATTGAAATTGATTTGAATTCCTCCAAATATAAGTCTGAAACGAAGCTCGTAAAATTTTTTTTTTTTTCTTATTTTTGTTAAATGGAGAAAGGCTTGGATATTTTTAAAGTAAGCCTACTATATTTATTGTAACAGGTAGAAATTTTTCACGGATCACGCCAAGTGCATTTGGCCTTTTTATCGTATTAAAAAAAAAAAGGTTGAAGAAGATTTTACTTCTCAGGCAGTATCTGACAATAATTTTTTCATGAATAAAAATAAATGTTAAAAATAAATGTTTCTGTTAACTTTAATAAATAAAAAAATTATCGAAAGTATCAAAAAAAGTAAAAAAAAATCACTCTATTAATCGGCTAATATAACAAAGTGTTATGATAAATGTTATTATTAATTTTTTTAAACTTATTATCTCTGAAAAACAGCAAAAAATTGATTGAGCGCGTCATCGGGCTTTCTCTTACCCATCTTATACATTGAGTTGGAAGTGAGATAGAAGTACTTATCTCTAAAATTACACGCGCGTAGGAAGCATATTGTTATAACGTAAAAAAAATATAACAAACAAAATTTTGTTTACTACAGTTTGAATATTCGGTAAAAAATTTTAAATTATAGCATTTTAAATTATAATTTTAATTCAAGAAGATTATAATTTTTGTCAATTTCGGATTTTAAAACATTCACAACAATTAAAGGGTTAAAGATACGATGATGGGCGTAAGGACTTTTTTATTCAAAATATAAAAAAAAATTATTGTAAAAAAGGCATTTTTTCTGACTGAATTAGTTTTTCGTTGTTTAAACAATAACATCAACAGATATCGAGTGTCATCTTACACTTTTATAATCAGGAAAGCCTTCCGGACATTAAAAAAAAAAACGATGCGCCACTATGCCCTGCACAAATAGGTATTATTGCTTTTCAATATTTAATACTAAAAACAAAATGACTATTACTAACATGTTACAGTATACAGGGTGTATTTAATAACACCGAAAAAATTAAACGGGTGATTCTGTGATGAAAATTAATGTGAGTGTTTGGTCGTGCTAACGGTAATTCATTGGAAGCGTAACGACTTTATGCTGAACAGTACCCACAGCGTAGACTACCCCATCATACAACGTTCACAACTATTCACGGACGCTTGCGGGAACGTGGTAATTTTGAAAAAAGAAGTTATGATTCTGGTCGTACTAGAGAAGTTAGAACTGCAGCTGTAGAAGAAGCCGTACTTAATTCAATTGAAGAATTCCCAGAAACTAGTACCAGGAGAATAACTCGTGTCCTACATGTAAGCCATTCCGTTGTTTTTAGAATTTTAAAAGAACAAATGTTGTATCCCTATCATCTTCAACTGGTACAGGTGTTAATGATTCGAGATTTTTTACCCCGTGTGATTTTTTGTCAGTTGCTTATTAATATGATTGGCCAAGCATTACAGTTCTTAGGTAATATTTTATTTACTGACGAGGCGAGTTTCTCAAGAGACTGTATTAGAAATTTTCACAATAATCACCTTTGGGCTGACGAAAATCCTTATGGCTTTTTTAAAGGAAATCATCAGTATCAATTTTCATTAAACGTTTGGCTCGGAATTATTGATAATCATTTAATTGGTCCCCATTTTCTTCCGCTACGATTAAATGGTGAAGCATATTGTCATCTCCTTGAAGAATTACCTGTTCTTCTTGACGAGGTTCCCATTCAAATTAGGCAACATTTTTTATGGTTTATGCACGATGGTGCACCAGCTCATTTTAGTATACGTGCAAGAACTCACCTGGATGAGGTGTATGCCAATCAATGGATAGGTCGAGGAGGACCTGTAAACTGGCCAGCCCGCTCCCTTGACCTTAATCCTTTAGTTTTTTGCATATGGGGATATCTGAAATCTTTGATATACACAAACCCAGTTGAAAATATCGATGATCTGCGAAACCGCATTGTAGCAGGGTGTGAAACTATAAGAAATTCTCCAGGAATATTTTATCGTATACGCAATTCTATGAAGAAAAGGGTAGATGCTTGTATTGAAGCTGAAGGCGGTCATTTTCAACATTAATTATAATTGTTCATTGTTTGTTCACTTTTGTTTTTAGTTGTAAAAGTCTTAAGAATCATAATTTGGTTGGCTGTTGTTTAATAAAATGCTATTTTACATGAGCTTATTTATTTTTTTCTCATAAATGCTTAAGTTTTCGAAAAAAACTTGTAAAGATAAAAAAGTTAGTCAATGAATTGGGCTTTTCAGTCATACTTTTTTAAAGAAAAAATTTTCATCTAAAAAAAATTGTAAGAAAAAATATCTTAGGGGTTGATTATTTCAACCCCTTCCAAGCATACTTCAGGGTTGAAAAAATTTAAAAAAGTGTACTTTTATTGACAGATAATGTTTACCAAGTTTCGTGTGTTTAGCTTGATATACAGGGAAAATAAAAAAGAAAAACCATTTTTTTTTTTATTTTCGAAGAGTTGTAACTTTTCGGAGGAGGTTTTTTTTAAAAAAAATTATACCAAACACTCACATTAATTTTCATCACAGAATCACCCCTTTAATTTTTTCGGTGTTATTTAGATACACCCATATTAATTACTAGATGTATGTAAAATTTTATGTAATTGGGCATATGGCATGTTTAGAATTATAAATACATAATAAATAGGAATATTTATGGATAAACAACAAAGAGAAAAAGAGTGATTTATTTAGATTTAAAATTTAATTGTTTAAGTTTTAGCTTTATTACATTATAGGTTGTATCACTTTTACTATAAATGCTTTATAATATTTTAGAGAACATTTTCCTCTTCAGTGCATATTTATTTGGGGAAATAAAAACTCCCTAGTGCTTCATTCTGCTTTCGCTAACATCATAAAAATTCTTTCACGTGCCTGCCAAATCGCAGAAATATCTGTTTTATTTCCACTTCTATATAGTCTATATTTTATTATTATATTCACTTTCCTTTACTCGGCCGTTATATCCTCTCTCAACTACGGGCTGTGACCTACAAATTATTAATAAAAAAAATTTTTTAGTATATGTTTTGCAATTGAATTACCCAAAATAATACATTTTTAAATAGCTATAGTCTTCTTTATTGTATAAAGGCTCATTACTTTATCCTTTCATTACAAAAATAATAAATAATTTTTTTTTCAATTTTGACGTATTAAATAATATTTTTTGTAATCGCAACAAGTGTCAAAATGATCTGCTTTACGCAAACAGTTACATAATGTTGAACATTATGAAACTAGTTTTAAAAAATGTATTATATCCCCAGTTGCGAAAGAAAACAACTTAAAATAAACCTTCTTTGGTTTTAAAATCAAGTGTGTATCAAAGAAGAGCAAATTGACTTCCAAAAATATAATTTGGTTGAACTTACAACCTAGTAATAATGTTCTTTTGATTCTTATATTGTATTATAATTAAGCACAAAATAATTAAAACACAATTTGGCCTTATTGAAATCTACATAACATTAACAAATATTATAAACAGTAAACACACTACAACAAGTCATTGAGAATAAATTAATATTATTTTCTATTTTTCAACAAAATACTATTTATGCAACTAACAATACAAGAAAGTAGTAATATTAGTTGACTAGATGTCATTAACACTTTTTACCAAAACACAGTTCTATGAATAATCTAGTGAAATTTAAAAAAAAAACTCTATGTAACACGTTACGAAATACCGTTTTATGTAACTCGTTCATGTTGCAGAGCCTCGATCTACTTGTCCCGCACATGTTTACTAGTTACATAAAATAGGGTATTTCGTAACTGTTTTCATAAACAGCTATTATTTAAGTGGATTAAAATATTAAAATTATACTACTAATCACTCTTTGTAGAACAATATTTTCTTATCAGTACAGCAGTATTTCTATTTTGTTACTAAGCGTACTTGCGCGATTTAAATAAGCTTTACCGCGTCTGGTATTTTACTCTTTAGTAGGATACTTGTTTGCTTACATTGGGTCCTATGATTAAACCTTTACGTTATCCGTAACGTACATGCTAGGCCGAATTTTAGAAGTAACGAGGCAAGTTCGTATGACGGAAACCTGTTAAATTAGAACATAACAGGCGGAAAATAACAGTAATGTTTTGGAAAAAGTTTTTAATCACACGAACTTGTCTTGTTACTGTTAAAACTCGGCCTAACATGTACGTTACGAATAACGTAAACGTTCAATCATAGGACCCATTATGTTAGTCTTGTTCACCTTTCAGTTTTTCTGAGGCCCTCTACCTACTAAATCCTTGTATTGCATACGAAACATCGTGAATGCACCTTTATACGTCCTTTACAATAACCTACGAAGACTAAAGAGAAGGAGGCAAATTGATAATGGATATATTTAAAATTTCCGTCATTATTTTTATAAAGTCAAATTGACTGTAGTTCAAACCTTAGATACGTTAATTTTCTATGTAAGTCGACGTGAAATAAAAATTGTAAATTGTTTGAAAAAAATCGAAATTTTTTAACAATTTACTGTATGATACTACACAATTTAAATTGTACACGAAATTATATTAAATCAAATAGGTGATCGCTTGTTATTTCTTTAATATATTTTTGTGAAGGTATTTGCTCATAAATATTAGTTGATTATTCTAATGTTTGTAAGGGGTCTAGAAAAATTGATCGCCCGCAATTGACCGCCAGCAATTGACCGCCAACAATTGACCGCTAGCAATTTACCGCCGTAGCAATTGATCGCCTAAGCAATTTATAGCCTACAATTGACCGCCAGCACATTTATCGCCATATAATACATATAATCGTTTAGATACATTTATTGGTCATTTTAAATTTAAAATATGTTTTTTGTTTGAAGGTGTTGTTTAAAAATTAAGTAGTTATAGTTAAAAATGGAAGTTACTTATATGCTAAGTATCTTGACTGGGTCTAAATTAAATTAAATTCAACTACATTTAATCGTATAAGCAATTTATCGCAAGCATTTTTTATCGCCAAGAAATATATTGGTCTTTTTAAAATTAATTAAGAGTTTTTTTAACTTATTATTTTTTTGTATTTATCTTTTCAGATAGGTGTATTTGCTAATTGTGAATTTGCTATATTGTTCGAAATTATTTTATTAAACTTATTTTTAAAGTTATTTTTGATACTGCAGTTGTAACATATGTAATTCTTTAATGTCCTAGGTTATTTAATGATTTACCATTGGAAATTTTGTGCGACAAAAAAATTAGATTACTTTTAATATTTGACATAATTAAGATTTGTAATTATATATTTTTAAATATATTCATGGTTAATTACCGTAAGAAAATAAGCCTAATGCCTAAAATTGTTAATATTCCTAGAATAGCGCCCTCAAACTGAACAGGTACATGAGCTAATGGTGTTTTGAATGCAATAATTTGACAACAATTGTTTTTTCACAAATAAAATTATGATTTATTTAATTAACAATTGAAATTTATTAATGTATACTTTTTTAACATGAAAATAATAATAATTATCATATTTATTAAATATTTTTTTTAAAGGTGAGACTTTTATGAGAAAAGTCAAAAAACCATTTAAAGGGGGATGTTTTTCTGCTTATGTATACTCGTTGTAACTTCTACTGTCCCCACATGGCCAACCCCATGTTTCTTACAATGAAAAACCCATTATATTATCGCAAATGTATGCCTGAGATGTAAAATGAATATTTTGGAAATTTTTAGTTTTTTCCCCTTTCCCCCTTTTTTCTATTTTTTTCCTAAGACGTTCCCCTTTATTTTTATTTTATTTTTATATTTTTCATAAAACCCTTACCTTTAAGATTATTTAGAACTGATTCCCTTTATTTAAAATAACTATTGAGGGATCGATGTATTTTCATTATATTTTGAAATTTAAAGCTCATTATACCCTTTTTTTTATCAAAAACTGGAAAGAATTGAAATTTAAAAAAAAATATACTAGGCAGATTATTAATTTTATTAAATATAAGTTTCAAAAAAATAGGAGAGTATCCATTACTACAAAATATTATACAATATAGCACAGTATGTGCACTATTAATAAGAAATATTATGTGCTATACCTCTTAAATAATTAACAATATCACACCGCTCATCGTATGTGCTAACTAGCCTTTTAATGCGTTCATCACAATCGCGATACTTCTTTTTTGTTAACCACTTCTACTTAAATATTGTTCAATACGCATTTCATTAATACTTTGTTCTTTTTTAATGCAATTAATAAATTTCCAAATATTAGGATGATGTGCAGCGACTTGTTCCTCAAAACCTCTATGCCATCCTTCGACAGAATTATTCGTTCTTGGCAATCCTTGAAGAACAAGCCTATGCACATTCCACACTTCATGTGAGTACTTCGGTGGCCGACGAAGATGTCTTCTTGTTGGATGTTCAATCAACGTATCCTCAAAATAATCAAGAACTGGAGGAAAAACACATTTTAACACAAATGTTCAAAAACTTGTGTCACTGTGGGAATGGGTACAAATGCAATGGCTGTCAATATTTGCATATTCAAAGAAAACGTAGCATCTGTCTTGTAACGTTGTTTCAATCCATTATTCAGAATGGAACAAAAAATACACTGCGAAAAGTGAAAAAACAACCTTGTTGCGAAGCGTCCGGAAACACTGTTCTGCAAGCATTCATCATAGCCATCTCAAAATCTATAGTTATTGATTTCGGCGACAAAGTCGGTTCCAGCACTTTCAGCTGCCGTAATAAAGATACATATGTTTCTTCACACTTGTTAGGTAATAATGCATAAACTAATGGAAGTGATAGTTTGTCCTTGAATCCGTGTATCGTATACAACTGTTAAAAAAGTAAAGGAACAGTTTTAAACGTCCCATCGGCATACCAGTGTTCACTTCGCGCTAACAAGTTTAAATTTCTTTTTGTACTGAAAATTAACAAACGATTATCTTCAGGCCCAGAATCAAATTGAAGAAACAATTCTCCATTAAATGCTGCTTTATATTCTTCATTAAAAACTATATCTCTTCGATGTGTTGGGAGGGCTGGTCCTTCAAAATTTTTATTTCTTATATTTCTTATCGTTCGCTTCATTGTGTCTACGTTTGGAAGCTTCGGGGCCGCTGCTTGGCTACAAGTTCTTTAAATATTTGAAACAATAGTATAAGGCGTATTATTTGTTGTTTCTGCTCATATTCGAATATTATCCAGAATTTTTGCTGCTTTTACTGCTGCTGCATCTCCACAGTGATTTTGCTCCTTCCATGTTTTAATGATTGTGTCATCTACAGTTGTAACTCGAGCAGCACATTTGGTTTTACGGTGATTATGACACCTCCAATGAATTTTTGCTGCATTTTGCTTATCTTTATAAAACAAATGTCCACTAAAGCACAATTTTGCTTTACCCTTTTCTGATTTTAAAAATTCGACAGATATGATGCGTTTTCAAACTCTAATGGATGAAAAACAAAATCACAATAAGAAAAACCTGCAATGGTCAAATTTCATTAACGTAAGAGGACTTGCCTAATTGGTGAGTCAAACCACGCCCACTGACCACTACAGAAAGAGAATTAATCAATCATTAAAGTACCCTGTTTTTCTATATAAAATTAAAGTAATTTATAATGTTTTTACGTATCCTGTTATTTGTATGTTCTAAGAATCTGCCCTTTATCTGTTTTGAATCAATAAAGGTAAGTACCCATTGAAAAGTAGGTATAAAATATAATTTATAATTTTAAGACGTTAAAATTGCTTTAAGTACAATAATGCAAAAAAATTAATATACCAGATATTTATTATAAGCAGTAGGAACCTCGTTCAAAAATGCCAAGATTAGGTTACCTACCAAGAATCCTAGGTTAGCATAATTCCTTCTTTTAAGCAGATTTTTATGTGGTGTTTATGACAGTAATTATTTAATAATAATTAAATTAAAATCAAACAAACCATTATAACGTCGAATCTTGCAAAAACGGAATTTCCTAGTGATTTTTTAACCATATGGCAGTTGAATTTAATTTAATTTAGACCCACCCAATACACTTGGCATATAAGTAACTTCCATTTTTAGCTTAACTTAATTTTTAAACACCTTTGAAAAACCATATTTTCAACTTAAAATGACCAATAAATGTATATAAATGATTATATGTATTATATGGCGATAAATGTGCTGGCGGTCAATTGCTACGGCGGTAAATTGCTAGCGGTCAATTGTTGGCGGTCAATTGCTGGCGGTCAATTGCGGGCGATCAATTTTCCGGATCCCGTTTTTAAGTTACTTTAAGGCGATATTTCGTAGATATAAACTATATAAATAATATAATTTAAGAATAAATAAATTTAATTTTTTTTTGTATTATGTATATTTAAAACTTGACGACGCTATAGGGACAAGTCATGCATACTGCGTATGCTTATAGCCACACTATTTTACGATGTTATGCTAAGACGCTTCTTTATGCACAGTAGGTTTCAATTTCGGCTTAAATGTTATATTTATATTGGTCTTTGAAACTATTTCCATGTCTAGCAGTTAGGATGTTAGTATGAAATACCAAAAGCGTGAAAGCAGGTAATTTTTTAAATGTATGCTCTGGTTTGTTTTTACCTTTGGTGTTCAGGAATGTTCTCCACTTTCTTTTAGTTTTGGTCTTTACACATAGTTAGCATTACAAAATAGTTAATTTAATAATACAGTTTGCAGTTTGCCCACGCTGAGATAGGATTCAGAAACAGAAGAATTGAAAATCTTCTAGAATTTCTTTAAATTGTTATTGATAAATTAGCTTTTAAATAAATGTACAACTACGGAACTTTGTGCAAGTTCCACACACATAATACTCGCATAAAATATATCTATTAAAAAAGTTATAACTTTTAAAACTATAAAAAATATTCGCAGAATTATCTTATATTTGATGAATATACTGGTTGCTAAATAGACCGAACAAATATTTGATTGGAACATCGAATATTAAGCTGTTGGGTTCGGGTAATCGATACGAGCTTATTGGTTGACGTTAATGCCGATAAACTTGTCCAGTAATTGATGGCACACCATGTATGTGTAAATAATTGGGTATTTATGAGGGAATAAATCATAATAGGGTCGCTGATAGTTAGACCAGAACCGGCATTATTAAAAAACTGGCTAAAATTTGATAAAAAAAGCGATTAAAGCATTAAATAATACCAATTGAAAATAGATATCTAAATCGTTTCTATGTTATAATCATTTAGGTTAAAAAACAGAAAAAAATTTGAATGTGCTCAAATCCTATAAAAGTTGCAAAGCAATAATTTCGAAATAAATAAATAAACATTTTTACTCATTATCCTTAAACGAGTACGTCAAACTTTTACCCCCAACATTTTTTGGCAGTTTTCAATAACGGTATTCAATTATTTAAAAAATAAAACGCAATTTACAGCTTTTCTTTTTTGTTTTCTTTTTTGTTGTTAAACGTAATGTCATATTTTTTAAATGTGAAATGTCACTATTCATTGCCTTGTTTTCGATATTTGGTTTTTTCGATTTTTCGTTTTGTGAATTTTTTGAATTTTCAATTTTTTATTTTTAGATTTTTAGATTTTTAGATTAATCGATTTTTCGAGTTTTCGGTTTCTCGATTTCTCTATATTTCGACTTAAAAACCAAAAAAGAGTCAGTTTTATTTGTTTTCATTTCGTAACTGGTGACATAATCAACTTTTCGTAATCTACTTTATGCAACTGGTTGCATAAAGTAGATAGTTTTGACACTTGCTGCGATTACAAAATATATTACTTTATATGTCAAAATTAGAGAAAATAACAAAATGTAAATTAAATGGATAGATCCCATATTGTTATAGAGCAGGGTTTCTCAAACTTTTTGGCGACGGAACCTTTTTGAAAAGCGAAATATTTGACGAAGTCCTAAACACATAAAACACATAATTTAAAAAAAAAATATTCAAATTTTTCTTCATTTTGACTTTCAATAGGTAAACGTAATAAAAAATTGGCTTTATATTATGCTCCGATTTCACATATTCAGTTTTATAATTGTAATTTGACAATATTACTGTCCATCTACGGCTGAAAATTGGGGTATACCTTTAGCTGGGTTAAAAATAGTTATTAGAGGTAAGTGATCTGTAACTAGGATAAAGAATATTCATTAAATTTATTTAAGCCAAAAATTATTGCAGGGCCCTCTCTTTCAATTTGGGAATATTTTTGTTCGGACTTTGATAAGGTACGCGAAGCAGAAGCTATAGATTTCTCAATATTTTTTCAAAAACATGACATATCACGGCCTTTATTCCCACATTTGATGCATCTACGATTAATTTAATCGACAACTCAGGCTAAAAATGCACAAGAACATCATTTATTGTTAATTTATTTTTGATTAATTTTAAAGATTCCTTGCAATAATTATCCCAAATCCATTTCACCAATAAAAAATAAAATAAAAAAAAAGTTCTCAAGCAAAATCATATCCTCCTTCTTCTTAGTGACTTAAAAAAATTACTTCTTAATAAAAAGGTCCTCAAGACAGGTCCCTCCATTTTGTGGCGATAGTAATGTTTTTTTTATTGTGATTATTTTCTTCGCGGAGCCCTCACAAAGGCTTTGCGGAGCCTAGAGCTCCGCGGAGCACACTTTAAGTAACAATGTAATAGAGAAATACTAAATAAAATTGGCAATGAAATTGATATTTTTGTATTTGACTGTATGTTACTCCTTCCACTTTCTGAAAAAAGATTCCCCATGAAACAAGAAATAGTAAACAGTTTATAATAATAACCTTTATTTGCTACTTTTAACATGTACCAATGACCAAGTCCGATTCTGTTTATTTTCAAATCAACAAATATGGACGTCGACAGAACTTTTAAAAATTAAATATCTCACCGAAATAAATGTAAGTTTCTTTTATCTCCGTCACATTTCGCACTTTTATTATAAATAAAGCTTTTTACAACACATCTTGGCATTTTCAACGTTAATTTCCAAAATTTAAGTCACTAAAATACCAAATTAATTCTCGTTGACACATTAAATTTGGATGGACAATGCTCTGACATGTGTTGTTCTCAACTGTGATTGGTGGGTGTGAATAATTTCGAAATGGGGTTATGCGCAGTGTCTTATGTTCCATCTAAGGTTTGTATAATCTAAGCTTGTACTATACCTAATCTTTTTCCCAAAGTAATGCTGCAAACGATTTCTGTTTCCTTTTATTTGGTCGCCCGGTACAATTATTGAAAAGTTGAAATTCGTCTTTGAATGATAGTAGTACAGATTTGCGGAGTGTTTGCCGCGACGCGCCCTATCATGTAAGTACTTTTTGTATTGGTATTTTATTTTTCAATCGGATAATGAGTGGAACTATTGTATTAATATTAGTATACTTAAGTGTGGTATAAATAATGTGTACATGAAGAAGTATATTGTGGCTTGTCTTTTATTGTTTTAGATAAAATAAATAGTAAATTGTTCGTTATTTTTTCAGGTCACGAAAGACATTGACTGATAAGGAATTGGAAAATGCTATAAATAAAGTTATAAGAGAGCTTGAAGATAAAAAGAACGAAGGCGAACGAGAAGAATACGATAGGCAGATTGATAGTGATGCAGATCAAGAGAAAGAAGTTGTCACAAAAGATTTATGTAGTAGGGTATCAGAACAATCAGGAAACGAATTGGACATAGTTGCATATGTCGACCAACAATGTCAACGAGAAGATGATTACCGGTTTTTTATTGGACGAGACAATGAAACTATCTGGATTAGTAAGCCTCTCTCCTCTGGTAAAACAAAAGCAAAGAACATAATAAAAATTTTACCCGGTCCAAAAGGTAGCGCCAAAGAAACTCGTAAGGAAGTTAATGCTTTCAGTTTGTTTATTACTGACCAGATGATATTAGATATTGTGACGAACACGAATATTTATATTCGAAGGAAACATATTGAGGATGAATATTTAAGATCCAGGGATGACAGGGAGACTACAAAAACAGAAGTCAAAGCTCTCTTGGGGGCACTGTTTTTCATCGGTATAAAAAAGAGAAGTCATACAAATTGCCTCGAGTTGTGGGATCAAAAAACAGGAATGATTCTTTTATGAGCACTTTTTAGTAACAAGCGTTTTATGTTTTTGCTTCGTGTACTTAGATTCGACAATGTGCATACTTGGGAGGATAGAAGAAAAACTTTGTGATTCCAAAACATTTTACACTTACAACTTCGAAATTTATTGTGGAAAGCAGGTACCAGGTCCATGCGAAAAGTCCAACAAAGCTGATGATATTGTTAAAAGATTAGTTATACCTATAGAAAATACAAAAGGAAATGTTACTACAGACAATTATTACACTAGCTATCCACTAGCAGAATATTTACTAAACCACAGACTTACTTTACTTGGTACCCTAAAGAAAAATAAAAAGGAGCTACCCTTCGAATTTTTTGGTTTCCAAGATGACACTTGCTTGATATCGACAGTTCCTAAAAAAAAACAGAGCTGTGATTCTACTTTCAACCATGCACAGCACAAATGAAATTGACGAAGACACCCAAAAACATTCAGCAAACTTGGATTATAATGCCACGAAAGGAGGTGTAGACACGGTCGATCAGATGTGTACATCTTACAGTACATCCAGAATAACAAGAAGGTGGCCCCTCGCTGTATTTCTTAGACACTTGGACATAACATCCTACTCATAGACCATAATATGATGGTTGGTTACAACACAAATTAAACACATCTAATTTTATATGATGTTTCTTTATTCAGTTTTAAGTCACAACTGGTAAAACCCCAATCGTGTATTCTGCCGGCTTATCAAGACATATTTTTATGTATATAAAGAATTACACCGTGGCTAAAACAAACCGGCTTACAAAATAAAGTAATATATCTCATTTCCCCCTTAAAAAAAAAAGTTTAGGTGGATTTCCCGATTTTCTTAAAAATAACACCTTTAATCCATAATTTGGAATTCACTCTTCGGTAATCCCGCACTGTAACACTTTCAACAGAAACAAAGCGAATATTACGTTTACCTCCATGATAAAATTTCTGCTTTTCTTGAGCTTTTGAGACACGATCTTTCAACTCATTTTCAATATTAGAATCACGTAACAAAATATTGAAACGTGTACGAAGTTCGCGACCCAACAACAATTTTGCAGGAGTTTCATTCGTAGTACAGTGCTCAGTTGACCGGTAATCAAACAAAAAATTGTGTAGAACAAAATTTAAATGATTTAAAATAGGATTTTTGCCAAGTGCATTTTTCAATGCACATTTTGTTGTTTTGACAGCATTCTCTGCTGCGCCATTCTATGAAGGGTGGTAAGCTAGACTAGTGATGTGCATAATATTGTTCTTGGTTGAAAAATCCTTAAATTCATAAGAGCAAAAAGACGCACCGTTATCGGTAACAATTTTTTGGGGTAAAGCGAAGTGTGAGAAATAGGTACGCAAAACATCAATAGTCATCTTAGATGTAATCGATGCCATTGGAAAGACTTCAATCCATTTGCTATGTGCGTCTAAAATAATCAAAACGTATTTATTTAAAAATGGTCCCATAAAGTCTAAATGTAGTCTATGCCACGGCTGGTCAGGCCAACACCACGTATTTAATATTGACTTATCCGGGGATTTTTTGTACAGTAAACAATTTTGACAAGCTTTACACATCTCTTCAATATCTTTTCCAATTCCGGGCCACCAAAAATAGAAGCGTGCTAAACTTTTCATTTTTACGACACCCATATGTGTCGAATGCAAATTCTGTAAGATTGTAAATCATTAGGAATAATAATTCTGTTGTTCCACATTAAACAATTAGATTCAATACTTAGCTCATTGCGTATTCGGTAAAAACTTTAAAAGTGTGGATTTTTATGCCATGAACATTTTTGTGGCAACCCAGTATTTACTAAATTTAAAATACTTGATAAAAATTTGTCTTTCGACGTAGCTGCTTTAATCATATTAAAATCCACGTGAATATGTTCGTTTTTGGAAAAATAATTTATAAAATTTAGTTCGACATCAACTAATAAATTTTCTTCTAAAGGCAATGGCAAACGTGACAAAGTGTCTGCTAGATTTTTTCTGATTTGACCAACTCTAATTCGTAATTATAGCTAGAAAGTATTAGGGCCCAACGCTTTAGGCGATTCGCTGAGTATAAAGGAATATTTTTTGTGGACTAAAAATATATGATAGCGGCTTATTATCAATCACCAGAGTAAATTTTTTAAGGAAAAGATAGTTATTGAATTTACACAGGCCAAAAATGACTCCCAAAGCCTCCTTTGCTAGAGTACAGTATTTTTGTTCCGTCTCTGAAAGAGTTCGCGATGAATACGCAATAACTTTTTTAGAATTATCTGGCATTATATGATAAATTAATGCCCCTACCCCATAATCATTAGCATCTGTAATTAATCGAAGCGGGTTATAATAAACTAAAATCGGAGCTGACACTAATAATTTTTTTATATTTTGAAAAGCAAATTCACAATTTGCTGACCATTTCCACTTTACACTTCCTGTCAATAGATTATATAGTGGATTTAAAATAGTGGAAACGTTTGGAACGAATTTCCCGTAATAATTGATGAGACCAAGAAACGATTTAAGTGTCGTTACATCTTTGGAAATTGGAGTATTAACCATAGCAGTTATCTTTGATTCAGAAGTATGTAAACCTTCTACATCAATATCATGTCCCAAATAAGTTATTTTATGTTGAAAAAAACTACATTTCTCCATTGATAATTTTAAACCCGAATTTTGTAAGTTAGAAAGGACAGATTCTAAGCGTTCTAGATGTTCTAATCGATTCCTTCCCGTAATAAAAATGTCATATAAAAAACACACGACCTTATTTAAACCTTGCAGTAGTGATTCCAAAATCCTTTGGAATTTCGCAGGGATACTAGCAATTCCAAATGGTGCCCTATTATATTTAAACAATCCCTTATGGGTAGATATTGTCATTACCTTTTTAGATTCTTCATCAAGACAGATTTTTTGGTAAGCGTTGGACAAATATTATTTTGAATAATGAACACCCCCCTGTAATTTAACGAACAAATCTTCAATTTTCGCAAGGGAAAGGACCCATTTCAATAAAAGGATTTACTGTTACTTTAAAGTCTCCACATATACGAACAGAGCCATCCTTTTTCAACATAGGGACGATAGGCATACCCCACTCTGAGTATTCTACTGATTTAATAACGCCAAGACTGCATAACCTTTCTAATTCCTTTTCCACTTTTTCTCGCATGGCAAAACGCAAGGAACGTGTTCTGTAGAACTTCGGACAAATTTCAATATTTGATTTTAATTTTATGGACATAGTACCTTTATTGAAGGTTCCTAAATCAGCTGAAAATAAAGTTTTGTACTTGCTTAGCTTGCAATTTAAATCTTGGGGTAAATTTAAATTATTCAGATTATGAATACTACGTTCGAATGAGTTGAAAAAATCGCAACCCAAAAGAGGTGGGCCCCTTGTTTAATAACATAAAAACTTAAAGGTTTAACTATATTTTTAAATCTTACTTCAGCCGAAAAATAACCTAACGGAACAATTTTATCCCCATTGTACAAATTAAATTTTTTTTCTGTTGTCAATAATGGTTTGTCAGAAAAATTATTTTAAAACACATTTCCGATATAACACTATAACTCGCCCTGTATCTAAATTAAAAGTAAATGAAATATTTTCTATAAACAAATCAACCCAAACAGGATCTGTATTGAACTGAATGTTAAAAATAGAAAATTCTTCATCTTCCAAAAAATTGTTTCTAGCATTGTTTTTGTTAGATTTGTTTACATTTTGATTCTAACTTGAGACAGAAACACGAAAACAAAAATTGTCAGTTGAGTAATTTCTGCGTCCACAGCATGGGCATTTACCTTGTAACGTGGTACTAGAGTTAGACAGAGATGGAACTGCTCTGCTATCGGTGTTGCTGCTGTGATTCCGTGATCCAAGTGTTGCTGAGCTAGCATGAGTGTTCAGATTTGAAAATTTTTCTTTATATTCACCTAGTAATTTAACATCCTGTATATGAAATTCATTATTTATTGAATTAAAATGTTTAATTTCATATGCAATTAATAATAAACACGTTCCAATTTCAGCTCAAGTTCAATGTTTAAATCGTAATAAAAAATGCTGACTTATTTTCAAAACACTGAACTGAAGACATTTAAATTGAAATAATAATATTTTTTTAATATACATTTAAATAATTAAATATTAATTGTTATTGCATATTGTTTATTCTGTGATAATATAAAATGTAGATACAAATAAGAAATAAACAGATTGACTTTCAACATGTGGTAGTTTACTTTAGATAATTATCTCTGAAATGGGATTCATGAAAACCATCTTGTGGTGTTAATTACAACAATTATCGTTGAAATCTATTCCTGGAGTTTGCGTAGTAGGTTTCTGGCTCGCGCTTAACTGTTCCTGAACAATATGGCTGCTGGTGACTAACAGATTTCGAAGCCGCGATTTCCACTACTTTTAAAAAACGCACTGTAGACTTTTCTTCGAAAAGTCGATCTTTCACTGCATCAATGTCATAACCACAAACAAATCGGTCTACCAGCGCTCGTTCTATTTCTTCTTTCCCAGAAAAATTACATGCTGCCAGTAAACCTTGAAGACGAGCCGCCCAGTCTTTAGGAGACTCGTTGGACACTTTTCGCGAATCAAAAAATTTTTCGCGATTTGCGAACACTGTTACTACCGGTTTAAAATGATCATCCATCAGTTTTATGATGTTTACGTATGATATAGTTTCCGGTTCTTTAGGAACACACATGTTATATGATAGTTTGTACTTCCTCATTTAGAAGAATTAGAATATGGCACGTTTACGTTCGTCTACATTTATTTCATTTGCAGCGAAATAATTTGGTAAACATTTTTTATAAATTAACCAGTCAGATGAAATAGGACAAAATTCTTGGACGTGGCCGGTATACTGTATGGTAGGCGCCATTTTTAAAAAATTTAAATAAAAAAGTGAATTTTTACTTTTTTGCACTTACACTTTGCACCACAAACAGAGTTAAATTTACACTCTCGACTCAATTACCTAATTTTCTCGTCGCCAACTTTGTAACATCCTAGACCATAATATGATTGTTGGTTATAACACAAATTAAACACATCTAATTTTATATGATGTTTCTTTATTCAGTTTTAATTCCCAACTGGTAAAACCCCAATCGTGTATTCTGCCGGCTTATCAAGGCATCTTTTTATGTATATAAAGAATTACACCGTGGTCCAAACAAATCGGCTTACAAAATAAATTAATATATAGGTATCACAAAATTCGAATGTGATTTTTAAGTTCAATAACATTAACAACAAAGACAGAAGACGACTCCCAGAGGAATTGCAAAACCTGGGATATGTTACATCTGTGGCAAACATAAAAATAGTAAAACCAAGGCTGTGTGTCAACGGTGCGGAAACAATGTTTGCAAAAAACAGTAATATAAATATTATATGCTTCTGGTGTAACGGGGAAATGGAACTTGAATAAACCTTTTTTTATAACAAAATATACCGTTATGTTCTAACTTTAAATTAATAAAAAATTTAAAAGTACAACAGTTTTATATATAAAAAAGTAAAATGCGGTGTGAATGCCGTAACGCGCCCGTTTATAAAAAATTATTTGACGCGCCCGTCCGAGGGTTAAAAATAACTAATTTAAATCTTATATCACTAAAATGCGAGCTAAAATGATTCTAACTATTGAAAATATTACATCAGACATTATTTTGTCGAGACTTGTTTGACTGTAATGCCAGCGTCTTACAATAAGCGTAAGTCAACAATACAGATACATGTCGTATCATAATCGCTGTCATTAGGATCAAGTTATAAAATG
Organism: Psylliodes chrysocephalus; assembly: GCA_927349885.1. Classification (NCBI taxonomy): domain Eukaryota; kingdom Metazoa; phylum Arthropoda; class Insecta; order Coleoptera; family Chrysomelidae; genus Psylliodes; species Psylliodes chrysocephalus. Next base: position 16,105,624 of record OV651817.1, read on the forward strand.
CCTACGCCTAAAATTTAATAGTTTTAATGATTTAAAACATTATTGAAGTATCTAGCTGAAATTTAGTCGAGAAATGTGTATTTTATTTATATTTTTCACATGTACTAAAAATATGTTGATTTAATAATCATAACTATTAATTTAAATTTAATTACCTACAAACAATTAATAGTTACTGATTTTTAAAGTTGAAATGCGTTAATAAAATTATCTATATTTTAGGCCTAAAAATGCCAAAAATTTTAACACCGAACCTGTTGATAAAACCACCTAAAAACTATCGAATTTTGTTTGTTTGTGCTTCCAGAGCACGTCGGTGATTATTCTCCAATAGACGGATTATGTTTATCAATAACCGTACGTAGTTTGTCAAGAAATGGTGTCAGTTACTATAGGAACAATATTTATATCCTGCAGTATATGACTTAGAGTGCATTATCGACATTTTTTAACTTTATATTTCACAGTCTGATTTATCGAGAATGTGACTTCAGTTTTGATTCAGTTTTAGTTTCGAATGGTTTTCAAAAACTAAAACGCTTTTACGCGTAATTTTAAGTTGATTTTAAATAAACAAATTTGTTAACTTTGAAAATATATACATTTTAATCTGCAATGTTTTTAAGTTTTAGTCTTTTTTTGACCAAAAGGTAAATTCAAGAAAAAAATCATTACGGTCGTCTGCAAGAACGCCCATTAAAATTTATGAAGCATGAGTCTGTGGCAACTTTAAATTACGAACACGCTACACATTTGTTCAAGTTCATCAAGCCATCAGATTCTTGCGAACGTTTTTTTAAATGGCTGTAAGTATTACAAATGTTAAGTGAATATATAACACATTTTTAAATTGCATATATCAAAATTTGACAAGGTAATAAACAGAACAATACTTAGTGTCTCATTTTAAAAACCAAAATTGTAGGCATTTCCGGAAAACCGGAAGTCCGTCCTTGCTTACGCAACATCTAATTAACTGTTTTTACTCAAGTATTCGCAGTTCGCAGCAGATACTACGAGACATACAGATTCATCCATCGTACTAGGAACATGGTAAACATGATGACCAATTGACGCTTGTCCGCAACTGTCACATTCAAATTTTGTGCTTTTATCGCGGGCGAAAAGTATTTCTTTAGATTTAAAATGAATGTTTAGGAAATTGCTGAGAAAGTACAAATTGTGAAATAGCATTTTCAAGGCAACACAATTCGACAAATAATCGGTTTGTTTGAGGCGACATTTAAAAATAGGCCCATACCATCACTCTCAACAGTACATCGTATTGTTCAAAATTTTCAAATTCATGGCTGCGTTTCTCCCAATGAACATAAAAAGGCTCGAGTTAATAATAATCAGAATGAACAAGAAGATAGGAATAATATGATTTGTGCAACTGTGGAAGAAAATCCGATGATATCTCAGAGAGAGGTTGCGGAAGCTGTAGGTTCCAGTGAAACCACAGTAAATAGAATTTTAAAAAAACATGTATATCGATCTTATAAAGTAAGAAAATTCCAAGAAATTTATGAAACTGATAATATCAGACGAATGGAATTTAGTGGGGCAGTAATGGATAAAGTTAACAATGACAACAATTTTCTTTACAATGTTGTGTTCACCGATGAGTCGACTTTTCCATTATATGCCAGGCATAATCCATCCCAAGTCCGATATTGGTCTCGAGAAAATTTACATAAATTTGTAACAGTTCGCACACAGTTCCCGCAAAAGTTGAATGTTTGGACGGGAATACTAGATGAAAATGTATTCGGTCCTTTTTCTATTGAGTGTAATTTAAATAGTGTTAAATATTTGGATTTACTGAGACACCATATTGTCTCTGAGATACGGCGATTGGCAGGAGCTCGATTTAACAATATATGGTTTCAACAAGACGGATGTTCTGTGCATAATCGTGTGACGGTGCAGCACTTTTTAAATGAAACATTTCCCAACAGATTATTATTAGGGAAAGGTACAATTCTGTGGCCAGCTAGATCGCCGGATCTCGTACCTTGTGATTTTTTTTGTGGGGTTATTTAAAGTCTCAGATATACAAATTCAGAGAAGAAAGAGCTAACGACTTAGATGAGCTGAAAGTGAAAATTTCAGAAGCCGTTCAACTTATTAGTCCCAATTTGTTGGCTTGGGGTACTGTCTTGCCCAAGAAGGAGGTCTATTTGAGCACCTATTACATTAAAAATAAATTCGTGTTCTTTTATTATTGATTGTAATTTATTATTGTCTGTTGGATTCCATTTTATAATTTTTATTTTTTTGTAATTTTTTAATCTCAGTTTTGTATTTTTTTTTTAATCTTAGTTATGTAATTTTTTTAAGTTCGTTTTGTTTTTTTTTTTAATGTTCAATGTTTGTTCTCTATTTTTTAATATTCGTATTGAATTTTTTTCCATTTGAAAACAAAATAAACCACAAATAATAGAAGCAGTAAAGTTAACCATATTTTAGAATACGCGCCTTTAATTCCAAATAATTAACTTAAAATAATTCAAATAGGTAGTAAAACTCATATTTATTTATAAAAATCAAACAAAACTTGTAATTTTATAAAAAAAGTTAAAAATATATAAAGTTGAAACAAAACTAAAACTACAATACGAATAAAAAAAAAACGTAGCATTCATATGATATAAATTTATTGCAGAATAATAATCAAAATAGATAGAATCACTGAGTTCATTTACTAAAAATCAAACATAATTTCCAAAAAAAAAAAAAAAAAATTAAAATCACAGAAAGTTTATGCAGCCACGTCTGACAAACATTTTTTTGCGGTTGGTCTACAAATAAAAATAATAATATAGTATATGCCATTGAATTCCAAGGGCGTGATTTTTTACCGAGTACTTGGTAGCGTATCCCTCCGAGCAATTACTACTAGAGGGAGTCTTCCCGCCTTCCCCGCGCTAAATTTTGTAAGCAACATCTACTCCTCCCGAGGGGGAAAATACCTCTTCTGTAATTGGCTTATTTAATCAGCGTTGCCAAGTTTGACAGGGCCACTTCTGACACTTTCTCACACATGTCAATTTCTTATTTGTTTTTTACGGAAAATATTATTTATAACGTTGTAAGGGTTGTAAATGTATATTTAAGATTTATTATCTCTAATAATATGGTGAAAACATGATTTGTGTGTGAAAGGCCTGTTGAAAATGCTTCTTTAAGATAATATCATAAGTAAGTACAGACACAACCTAATTATCAGAGGCGGTGCCATTAGGCAATCACCTTTAATTTGCAATTAAACTTTCTTATTTTCTAATCGAAAAATTAAAATTAAGAGCAAGTAAACTCCAGCTAAGTTCGTCTTCATCCGTCTCATAATGATTATAGTAAAGGTTGATTACTTATTATTATTTTAATATCACATCTTTGTAAAGTTTATTGTTATTTTTTTTTTAGGTTTCCTATTCTTGATATGAGAAAGAAATACATGGTTCCAAAACATAGGAATTCAACAAGTGACCATTTGAATTACTTTTTATGCTAATGAACATTTTTATTACATACCTCAGGGGAGGAAAATATTAAAGAAAAATGCAATTTCGACGAAAGAAGTATAATAATCAATCCTGTCACTACTTCTTCACTATATTCATCTGCTACTAAAATACTAAAACAGCAAGTAAATAGAGAAACTTAAGTTTCTTTCAAAAAGAATGTTTAAGGAAAAAGGCATACCCATTTTTTTGTTGACACTTTTTTTTAACTAATCTAAAAGACTAATTTTGTGTATTGTTTAAATTTTAATTTTTTGTACTTAATTTGTTTTAGGTTTAAACAAAATGAACTTCTAAGATATGCATGGAATATCCCAAAAGAGCTAAAAAAGGTTTTAAAATTGTTAAGAAAACTATTCAGAGCCAAGAACATAAAATAGTCTTCCTATCCAAAATAGAAATAGGCATAAATATTTAGATATAATAAGTGATTTTTTATTCTATAAATAGAACATAATTTGCTTCTAAATCACTACCTAATGAACTATATTATACAGTACAAAACTAAACAAGAATATCACATTATTCATGTTTTTTTAATTTCCTTAAAAAACGTCCCAAAAAAATGTGAATATTTGTTATTGGAGTTTACATCGTTATGCTAAAACAATACTAGAACAATTTAAATAATGTGGATTTTGACTATTTTGAGTTATGCAGATCATAATGATCTAAAAAAATGTTTGTCTGCTGCTATAGTCAGGTATAAAAACACTCATTTATTTAAACACAGTTGCAATATACATTTTATTTAGTTTTTAAGTTAAAACCTATTAGGACATCCTAAAATGACTTTTTTCGTTTGATGTGAGATTAATTATTCTACATTTTTGTTGGTGAAATAGAATATATTAAAATGTCTTATTGTTTTCTCTGATTATCTAAAAAGTTAGAATAATAATATACAAAGACTGTTATAACAAAAAAGAGGTATACCTTTACTTATACACACAATTAGTCAGTTCAATTGTACGATAATTTAAAGCAAAAATCCAGAAAACTTTAAAAATGTGTTTTTACTATAACAAGGACATAATTATTAAAAAAAACTTGGCATATTAACATTGACGAAAACTTTTTATAATATATATTATACAAATCAGAACAAACTACACAAAATGACATTATTAATAATTTAGCAATAAAAAAGTTAGGTACAATGATGACATTAAAAGTTGAGTTTCTTGAAATACTTTTTTTAAATTGTCTCAGTACCTACCTAGTATTTTTCTAGCACAATGATATTATATGAAAGTACATTGTGTGATATCTTATATTTTAGGAATAAAATGATATATTTTTTGCAGGTTTCTGTTAACAACGATTCCAAGAATTTTTGAAAATATTATTAAAACGGCCTTTGCAAATTGTAACGTTTAAATTTGGCCTTATAGCGGTTTTTCATAAAAATAAGAATAAACTAGTTTTTATCCGTGTTCAATAATTATTTAATGGGTCCTTCTATAACCGCATTTTAACCACTGTGCTTTTGAATCGATATTCGAACAGAGCGGTCCTTCTGTGACACTCTGGGTGAGCATGTAGCTGCCCTGTATTCAAGATGTCGGTCTAGCGTTTCCGTCCTGTCGTTAATTGTGAGTATATGATCAGTTTGGGGTAGATATGACCTCTATTTGGGTTTAGTTAGGCTATTTATTTGGTTTTAGAGGTTTGTTAGGTTATTTTAGCCCTCTCTGTCAAGAATTTATTTCGTAATCGAGGGTGCTGATGGGACACCTATCTGTCACTGAGGTATGTATTACTGTTTTTTTTTTAAGTGACGTTGGTTTCCGCCTTCTGGAAATTTTCGAGATTGACATTCGACACGAGGTTCAGATTCGGCACGTGAATTTAAAAGGTACTGTTTTCGAAATTTATTGGAAGTCGTTTCAATCCATTTGGGATATTACGAAGCAACCTTTTTGTTTTAAGTTATGCCCACATATATATGTAGTCTTTCTGAATAAGCCGTTCACGAATTTTCCGTTCAATTGATCTGGTGCACCGTTTGTCCCTTTTTTTTTTAGCTGTAAGAGAGGGTTCTTGTGACGGGCCAGTATTCTTGTGACGGGCTGATACTTCTTGTGACGGGCTATCAACTCTTGTGAAAGCCAACACTTCTTGGTACGGGCCACTAGTCCTTGTGAAGGGCCAACACTTCTCGTGACGGGCCAGTATTCTTGTGACGGGCTGACTAGCACATATTGTGACCAGCTGATTGATTCGTATGCTGCTAACGAAGCAGAGACATCAACGTCTACTGGAAAGAAGTATACCGCAAGTTTTTGCTATCTTATTTTTATCTTACTTATTACTATTTAATCTATTTTATTGGGGGATGTTATTAGTACGTATTTTTAATCTAAACCTAATGTAAACGAGGTTTAGGGGTGTAAAGTTTACAGTACATTTTTATTTAAACCCGAAACACGTCACCAAGAGCTTTTTGTGGAATATATTACTTATGGGTAGTTAATATTTTTAATAAGTAACGGAGTTTTACATGTTTTTACCCCTAGCGTACGTAAATAGTACCCTATTATTTGTTTGTTTGTAAAATACAGTACACACCTCATGTATTATAGTTTTACGATTACCCCTAGTCCTAATTAATTATTTTTTAAGTCTAATATAGCGTTTTAGTTGTAAATATTGCTCCCAGTGATACTGGATTACTGTTAATAATTGGGGAATCTGTTAGTAATGTACTAAGTGATTTAATTGTTACTAATTTAGTAAATATAAATAAATAAATAAATATATATTTCATAGTGTGAACGAAGTTGACCCCCCATGTCAACACGATTTATATTTAGATTATTAAACTTGGGTATATATTGAACTTAACTTATTATTTATCCCCACTTGCTAACTGTCAGCATTTATTTTTATGGTAAAGTACACTTTTAATATATTGGGAGCATACTCGATTTGTAGCCGCTTGATGGCCTTGTAGACGAGATGCTATAGTTTCCTATTTGGAGTTTGGTAGTGAACTGTCACATGGATTGTTGGATGTGAGGTTAAACTCCTGGCGCCCACTAAAGAACATAACTTTTTCTACGACTCACCCCCTTCTTCACTGTAGTTAGTCGGCATCCAACTTTGGATTGACATAAATCCCACCTCAGGTGCTTAGGCACAGAAAGTAGGTAGCATTTATTTTTGGCGCCCAACGTGGGGCTCGTTTTTTTTGCTTTTTATATTAGAAAAAATATTTTGAGTACTTTACCATATTTTGAATTTTCTTGTAGATTGCATAGCCTCGAGTAATATTATTTAAGTATGGGATTTGCTATTTAACCTAGTGGGAACTAAAGATTTTTGGGAAATAACTAAATAATAAAATAATTCAATTATTATTATTATTTCAATTAATATTCACTTTCTTTTAGTTTAAATCTGAGACATTTTTTGTCTGATTTTTTGTACTGTGGCTACAATCAGTGCTTATAGTTTTTTTTTTGGTAACAATTATTGATAAATTTGTTGACATTGGCAAGTGGTATTGATACTAATTGATATACTGAATTTTTATTTGACTTTGCGGATTTAATGACTTGCGGTTTTGATTAACTTGTTTTTTTGTGACTATTGATTGCAGCCTAGCTATATACAGGGTATATAACTGTATACATATATAAGTGGATATTTTGGAATTTTTTTTATATAAGGTACATATATTAGTGGTTATTTTGAAGAACTTTTTTTATATAAGGTACATATTTGGTATTGTTGTACACGGTTATTGTCTTTGATCTTTTGGGAATTTATTTAGGGTCAAAGATAATTTTTTTGTGGTTTGAATTTTTGGACTTTTGAGTCACCTTGGGAAGATTTTAAATTTTTTTATTGTAAATTTTTGGAGTGAAGTCTAGGATTAAGATGGCTTTCAGGATGCAGATTAATAGACTTGGCAAGGACGAGCTGTCGTATGAGGCCCAGGTTAGAGGCATTGCATTAGGTACGGTTGAGGAGATGCGTTCAGCATTATCAACAGATCTTCGGTTGGAGAAGTCTGGAGATAGTATTAGTTTTCCTGAGTATCCTTTCACAGAGGTGGAGGATCAGACTGCAGTGTTAGAAAAGTTGGACATACTTGGAAAATTAGTTGACGATTTTAGGGATTCATCAGGTAGCAGTGCATATTTGAAAATAGAGTCTAGGTTAGGGCATATTTTGGGTAGGATTGCGCGTATGGAAAAATCGACGCTTGCACCACCACTTCGTTCTAGGGCTTTGGCGATGTTGGGTGATTTACATGCAAAAGCGCAGCAGCATGATATTGCGATGAGGGAACCACCTCAATTAAGTTTTATGGTGCATCAACAGCAGCCTAGTTTTGGACCAGTCGATGCTGCTTTAAGTCCAACATCATCTAGCTCTAGAATGGCAATACAACCTACTGCAGCTGCGGAGATGAAGCCCATACTGCCTAACAAGTGGAACATCTCGTTTTCTGGTGATAGGAAGGGAATGTCGTTAGGCGCATTTATAGAAAGAGTTGAAGAGCTGAGGGTAGCGCGACACGTATCTAAAGAGATTCTACTTGAATCTGGTATAGATTTTTTTGCTGGCAGAGCCTATCAATTATACTTGGCTTATCGAAATGAGGTTAGCAATTGGGACCAATTCGTTACTTTGCTCAAGGAGGAGTACCTTTCACCGACTTATGATGAGAAGTTGTTTGAAGAGATTCGGAGGCGAACACAGGGACCTGATGAGTCTATGGGGATTTATTTAGCGGTGATGCTAGGGTATTTTAATAGGTTGACTTGTGTAGTTCCAGATGAGACAAAGTTGCGAATTTTACTTAGGAACATAGCCCCATTTTATCAAAATCAGTTGGCGTTAGTGGATGTTACCTCTATTGCACATTTAAGAGAGCTGGGTAGGAAGTTGGAAGCTCGTAAGGATGCTGTTGAGAACTTTGTGCCTCCACCGAGGAGAAGTTTAGCCGGATTTAGCTTATGTACAGGCCGATGAGGATGTTGCTTTGGTGGACGATCGGCCAACGAATTCTTCTAGATCTCCTTAGCCCTGAGTTCAAAATGACACAACAGTAGTATGTTTTAGGTGTAGGAAGCCAGGTCATCGGGCGGCAGGTTGCCTTATGAAAAGGAGCCTTGTTTGTTTTAGGTGCAATAAGGAGGGGTATACGACAAGAACTTGTCCTAATTGTTCTCAAAATCGGTCGGGAAATGGAAGCCAGCGTACTTAGATGATAGAGGTAGGTGCGCCGATAGGGATGACTCGATCGGGAAGTTACAGGTGTTGTTAGATTTTGTTTTAGAGTATGCTAAGGGCGACGAACGTCCCTATTTGACAGTCTAACTTTTAGGCAAACCTTTATTAGGGTTATTAGATTCTGGAGCCTCGCGTACAATTTTAGGTAGTAAGGGATATAGGGTTTTATTAGATTTAGGTATTTCGGTTAAGAAAAATGTTGACTCGTATTGTACAGTGGCTAATTGTGTTAAGTGTCAGGCTTTAGGAACTGTGGATTTGCATTTTGTCCTTAAAGGTAAAGTTAGTTTAGTAAGTTGTCTTGTTGTCCCTGAGTTACCTCATTTACTTATACTGGGTGCAGATTTTTGGAGGAAAATGGGCATTATACCTGATCTGCAAGCTAGAGAGTGGTATTTCTCAGATGAACCTGTGATAGTAAATACTGTAGAGCATGTTAGGGGCCAGACTACTTTAACAACGTTGGAACAGTCAAGGCTTAAGGCGTTAGTTGATAGGAATCTTGTTCTTATGGGTAGTACTTTAGGATACACGAATAGAACTGAACATGTGATTGTTACCAGCAGTTCACCTATCAAGCAACGGTATTATAGGGTAAATCCAGTTGTGCAGGAACAAATTAATAAGGAGTTAGAGAAAATGTTGGAACTTGATGTGATAGAGCCTTCTAACAGTCCTTGGTCTTCCCCCATTTTATTAGTTAAAAAGAAGCATGGTTCTCATCGATTTTGTGTGGACTTTAGAAAGCTCAATGCTGCAACGTTAAGAGATAGTAATTCCCTTCCCATGGTTGCTGATACCCTGGATAAGTTGCGAGATGCAAGGTATATGTCGAGTTTGGACGTCAAGTCGGCATATTGGCAGGTACCTATGGCTGAATTTTCCAAGCAATACACCGCTTTTACCGTGCCAAATCGAGGACTTATTCAATTCAAGAGGATGCCGTTTGGATTGCATAATGCTCCAGCAACTTGTCAGAGGTTAATTGATAACGTTCTTGGCCATGATCTTGAACCTCACGTATTTGTATACCTCGATGATGTGGTTGTTATTAGTCAGTCTTTTGAAAAACACTTGGGAATTTTAGAGGAAGTATTCCGTAGACTTAGGGAGGCGAATATCTCTGTCAGTTTGATAAGTGCCAATTTTGTATTCCCCAGTTGAAATATTTAGGTTATGTTGTGGATAGGAACGAGTTGCATGTAGATCCCGATAAGGTAAAGGCGATGATTGAAATTCCTACCCCAACGAACTTCACTCAGGTTAGGCGTGTTATAGGCACTTTCTCATAGTACAGACGTTTTGTTTAAAAATTTTCCACCCTTATGGTACCAATCACGAAGTTATTGCGGAAGAAGGCTAAGTTTGAGTGGTCCGAGGAGTGCGCTGAATCTTTTTGTCAGATTAAGGAATGCCTTGTCACTGCACCTATTTTAAGCTGTCCTGACAACACGAAGCCGTTTGTAGTACAAACTGATGCCTCAGGGTATGGTATTGGTGCTGTTCTAACCCAACCTTATGAAGATGGCGACAGGGTGATCTGCTACTTAAGCGTCTCTCTGACAAGACAAGAGCGAAATTTCTCAACTACAGAGAGAGAATGTTTGGCAGCATTGTGGGCTATTGAGACTCTTAGAGGGTTATTTAGAGGGTATATATTTTACTTTAGTCACCGATCATTACAGTTTATTATGGTTGAACAGTCTTAAGGATCCGAGGACGTTTAGCTCGTTGGGCCGTGCGTTTGCAGCAGTATTCATTCCAAATTGTTCATAGGAATGGGAAGAATAATGTAGTCCCTGATATATTGAGTACGTCAGTTCCAGTGGTGGATGCTACTGAGGCAAATGTTCAGGAAGGTGAGGTATTTGATCCCGATAAGTGGCTAAAGAAAATGATTAATAACGTCAGTGATAGTCCTTTGAAGTTTAGTAATTGGAGAGTTTCTGAGGGGAAGTTGTGGAGACATGTTCCTTCTCGTTACTCTGGTTTGGAGGGTCAGTAGAATTCTTGGAAGTTAGTTGTCCCTAAGAAAGGTCGTAGGGAAGTCATTGCAGCTGCGCATAATCCTCCCACCGCGGGTCATGCAGGGGTTTATAAAACTTTTGCTAGGGTAGCCGAACGCTATTATTGGCCGAAAATGCGTAGCGATGTTGCAAGTTTTGTTAAGCGATGTAACCTGTATGTTGCTAATAAACCTCTTCAGGGTAAACCTACTGACAAGATGGTCTCTCATCCAAAAGCTAGTCGACCATTTGAAATGTTGGCCATGGATCTCATTGGGCCGCTACCTCGCTCTAAACATGGTAATAGTTATATATTAGTAGTCACTGATTACTTGAGTAAGTTCTCTTTTTTGTGTCCACTTCGTAAGGCTGTAACCAGCTCGATTGTTCGTTATCTGGAAAAATTTCTTGTTTTTGGAGTTCCTAGGGTCATTATTTGCGATAACGGTAGCCAGTTTCGTAGTAAGGAGTTAACACGATTTGCTGACAAGTACCATTGTCACCTTAAGTATACCCCTAACTATTGTCCTAGAGCCAATCCTACAGAAAGAATCAATAAGAATATTAAAACTATGTTGCGAATGTATGTTTCTGATGACCATCGCAGTTGGGATGAACATCTTGATGAAATTGGGTGCGCGATTCGAACCGCGAAACACGAGGTCTCCCAGGTAACGCCATTTTTCGCTGTATTTGGCCGAACCATTGCTCTTTCTGGTAAGAATTATCGTCCGAATGGTCTGTTTGAGGTAGAAGATGGTACCCAGGAGGGGAATTTAGGTCGAAATGAGAACTTTAGGCAATTGTATGAAGACATACGTGGTAGGTTGACTAAGGCTAATGATAAAGGTTGTGATAGGTATAATTTACGTCGTCGTCAAGTTCAGTATTTGCCCAATCAGTTGGTTTGGAAGAGAAATTTTGTGTTGTCTGATGCGGCTAGGTATTTTTTTGCAAAGTTGGCTCCAAAGTTTGTAGGGCCATACTATATTAAGAAACGAATTTCTCCTTGCACATATGAATTACGCGACGAATCTGGTAAAAGTTTGGGAATGTGGAGTACTAAAGACCTGAAACCAGAACCACCTGATCCCGAACCACCTGATCCTGCTGATAGTCATTAAGTTATTGTGGAAAGTATAGTAATCGCCATCGTTAAAACTAATCTAGTTTTGGGTATTTGTTTTTGGCTAGTGTCAAGTCGAGGTTTGGTTTATCAAGCACCGCCTTTTGTCGCCCCTAGGTATTTGCTAATTAGGTATTAGTGGCCTTCCTTTATTGGGATAGTGCAGAGGGGGTTGTTAGGTTGTTTTGAAATGTGGAGGTTTATAGTATTGGATGATTTGGTAGTTTGTTGTTTCCAGGAGCCATCTCGTATGAGGATTTCTGTGCAAACTAAACTCGATTTTGATTGGTTAGTGGTTGTAGGGGTTGTTCTATCGAGGCGAATACATATCTATCCACCTAAACATGTAACTGTAGTTGTTGTTTAGTGTTAGATCCCAAGGGTGACCAATAGTCTGGTTGGTGCCCTGTGGAAAGTAGGTAGCAAAATATAATTCACAATTAAGAGCTTTTAATCTAACATTAAATTTTTATTCTCCATAAGGTTACAGCTTTCTAAGAAGAAAGTTTAACAAGACTTACCAGACCCAAAATATCAAAATTTTACCAACCAATTGATGGTTCTACTGGTTTCCATAGGAAAATTCTCCTCGAAACTACTAATAGAAAAGTGGCAGAGGCAACCGAAGAAGGCAAAAAAGTCTTTTGAAAAATAAAAACTAGAAATTTGTTTAAGAATCTAATTACTGTTTGAAGTTTTACCATTAATAATTTTTGATAACGATTTAAGATTATGAAGTTCTATTATGTATTTTACTCTTTAATAACCTACGTTAAAATTTTTATTAGGACCAAAATAAAATAATTTTCATTTCAACTACAAAAACACTAACAATATTAAAAAGGGGAAAAACGTTAGAGTAGTTATGTTCAGGAATTAACTCTTTAAACATTTATCTACTTAAAATGTGTTACTTTTAGAAGGTATGTTATTAACTTTCTATGTGTACTTGTATTAATTTATTTCATTTTATTATCTGTTGTATTTTCAAATTGATTTTGATATTAATCTTATCTATTTATATATTTTTTATGTTCACATATACAGTATGGTTCAAATGAAAGGAATAAATTCATTATAATGGAAGTAGTTGGTTTTTCGAAAAAATGCTCGGACAGGTCAATTTTGTTTACTTAAAGCGCAATTTTATAAATAGAATTCAACTTTCCCCCACCTCCCATTTTTGGACAATGACGCCATTGACAATTTTTTTAAATAGTAACCCCAATTTTTTTTTCTTGATTCTGATAGATCTTGCAATTTCCTACTCGGAAACATAATATTTGAAATATCTTACATAACATTTTTTTTGAATAAAAGTCATTTAAAGATCAGACACATAAATTTTATTTTATTTTGAGAACACAATAAATGAATATAAGATAATTATTTGTAATTAAGTGCTTAATCTAACAAAATATTAATAATAATAATAATAATAATAATAATAATAATAATAATAATAATAATAATAATAATAATAATAATAATAATAATAATAATAATAATAATAATAATAATAATAATAATAATAATAATAATAATAATAATAATAATAATAATAATAATAATAATAATAATAATAATAGATAGATAGATAGACAGTTTATTGACATTCCATACATAGCATAGTTATAGTCAGTACAAAATTATATAAATAAATAATTAACATAAGAATATTAAAAGTCCAAACACAATAAAATTAAAACAACATAGAATTAGTTAAAATACCGAATATTAAAATAAACAATTTTAGACAAGATACTTATATAGGACAACAAACATATTAAAATATAAGAATTTAAAAGAACAAAACGGAGTATACCATAATGACATTAATTGAATAGAATAGTAACTAACTAGGGGTTTCAGTCATAAACTCGTTAAATTCCCGAATGCTATAGAAACATTCACCCAATAGTACATTTTTCATAACGTTGTCGAACTTGTTGCAAGGCATTTCTTTAATCTTTAAATTTTTATAGCGCTTTAACACTAGGTTGTACAAATTTATATTAAGTTTATTATTTTGACTGCAACAAATTCTAGATTTAAAAGGAACAAGACCCTCAGCATTCCTGGTGTTGTAATTATGTTGAGTTGAGTGAGAATCCAAAAGATGTCGTTTTTTGTGTATACTAGTTAAGGTCTCTAGTATATATATATACAAGGAAGTGGTAGTATCTTATTCCGTTTAAATATGTTCCTACAAGGTGCATTATATTCTGCATCCTCAATTAACCTTACTGCTGTCTTTTGAAGATGAAAAACATTTTGAGCCTTGTAATTTTCGCCCCAAAATATGATACCATACATTAAGTGACTATGTACTATGGCATAATATACATTTTTTAAAACATTGTTATCCAAACACAACCTAAGCTGCCTAAGCGCAAAAATTTGGGATGACAATTTTGAGCAGACATGGTCGATATGAGAATGCCAGTTTAAGTTGGAGTCCAAATTTATTCCCAGCAACCTAACTGGGTCAGACGGCTTTATTAGTTTGCTAGAAGTAAACCTAATTTCCTGTGTTTTCTGCTCATTGAGCTTAAGCTTGTTAGAGCTAAACCAGGATTTGGCTTTGTTTATGGATGTTTTACTTATACCACTTGTATCCCTAACTAGAAGAGTAGTATCATCAGCAAATAAGATACATGGTCCGTCATCAACAACATTAGGCAAGTCATTTATGTATATTAAAAACAACAGCGGTCCCAAAACAGAGCCCTGAGGAACACCTTTTAAAATAGGTGCCAATTCAGTATCTGTGTTATTGTATGAAACATATTGCGTTCTATTTCTTAAATATGATGAGAACAGATTCAATTCTTTTTGTCTTACTCCATAAAATTCTAATTTAGATAATAAAATGTCAATGCTTACACAATCAAATGCCTTTGTCAGATCACATAGTGTTGCAACAGTGTTTTTACTATCGTCAAAGCCTTCAACAATGTATTCAATGATCTCAACTACGGCATGAATAGTGGATCGGTCTTTTCGAAAACCAAATTGCGCGGGTGAAAATATTTTTTTGTTTTCGAAGTAGCTTAAAATGTTTTCTTTTAGGATAATTTCAAAGATTTTACTAATAATCGGAACTATAGCAATAGGCCTGTAATTGTCAACCTCGCTTAAATCACCTTTCTTGAAGACCGGTATTACTTTATTAATCTTCAATTGATCAGGCCAGATGCCTTCAGAGATGCAAGCATTATACAATCTTACAAGTGGTAGGGCAAGCGAGTCAACAGCGGCTTTAATCATTGGACTACTAAGTCCATAAAAATCCATGCATACAGAATTTTTTAAATTTGAAATAGCTTTTCTAACATCACCCTCAACGATTTGGAACATACAAAAAGAAAAGGATGGTTTCTTGACTTTACTAAGGAAATCCAAGGCGCTAATGTTGCTATCTTCTAAAGTCTGACTAATCTTATCAGCAACAGAAACAAAAAAAGAATTAAATTCCTCTGCACTTATATCAGAAGAAGCAATCTTATTTTTCATAGGTTTTCTTTCATTATTAACAAGATTCCAAATGGTTTTCATTTTGTTCTCAGAGTTAGAAATGCGATCTGAATATGCTTGACGTTTTTCGAGTCTAAGTGATCGTCTATAAGTGTTCTTTAAATTACAATAACTCACCCAATCTTCTAACGAATTTGTTCGTCTAAAAACATTTTTTTGTTTAAATACCTGCCTTCTTTGTTGCTTAAGGCTCTCGCCAAACCAACCAATACTCTTGAGTGAATTTTTAAATACTTTAAAAGGGAAGCAAGACTCGACATGTATGCTCAAAACGTCCAAAATCTTGGCGCACTGGTCACTACAATTCATATTATCTAAGTCAATAACATCCCAATCAAACTCAGATAAGATTTTTTCAAAATTTTTAAGATTAAAATTATTAATAATTCTTTTAGTAAAGCTTTCATCCTTGGATGGGGCTATTATATTATTTATTTGAGATAAAATAGCAAAATGGTCTGCTATATCTAAATCAGTTACTTTTACAGATATTTCAGTTTCATCAATGTTTGAAATAAAGTTATCCAAGCAGGATCTAGAGGTAGGAGTTATTCTCGTAGGTGTGTGAACAAAATGAGCCAAACCAAAAGATGACAAAGCGTTACAAAGTTTAACAGAACTTACACTGTTACTGTCAAGGTCCAAGTTAAAATCACCTGTTATAATAATTTTTCTATATTTTTTATGCAGAAAATGTATTAATGTCATAATTGAATTTATAAAGATATCGATATTACCATTGGTAGATGATCTGTACAGAGTTATTATAGCAGTATTTTTATTAATAATTTCTGCACCACAGAACTCAGCATGTATTGGAATACTGAAAGCTGAGATGTCAATACACTTAAGAGGAATTTGGGAATTAGAAAACATAGCTACGCCCCCATGTTCTCCTGAATCTCTACAAAAAGCAGATACTAGGACATAGTTATTTAGGTTAATCAATTTTAAGTTTTCTGACGTTAGCCAGTGTTCCGAGAAACACAAAATATTTATTTGATTTGTATTTGTATAAATTTGTAAGATATCTAGCTTATTTGTTAGACTTCGGACATTGACATGTAACAGTGAAAAAGTCAGATCAGATGTTGTTGTTTTCGTCCCTTCTTTTTTCATGTTATTGTTCATTCGTGGAATCTTGGTTTGCCTGATACTGTCTTCTGTACCGAAAAAACTCATTCAAATAAACGCCTTCCGGCCAAATTTCTGCATTTAGTAGCTTCTGTGCGGATGTAGATGGTACAATAATCTTGAAGGATGCATAGAGTTGCGGCTGTCTAGATTTCAATTGTTCAACCTTGATTTCATCATCAATATTTTTCAGATGATTCCTCACATCATCGACTACTGTGTTTGGATTCCAATTCGTCGAATGGTAAAACGTAATATCGGTAGAAATATTAGCTGCTTTTAAGTTTTGATCATCATTACGCATTGATCCAACTAGTAAACTTTTTGGTTTTGAGTAACTTCTAAAATTTGGTTTGATAGATTGATTAGTTTTATTTAAATTTATAATATCTGCACATAAACTAGATGTTTTTGCTTCATGTATGGCAGCTGAAACGCGTTTGGAATTTAGATTACTGGCTGGTAAACTGGGAGCTTGACGAGATGAACTCTGAGCATCATTTCTACTTTGGTTGACATTTATGCTAGGATATTCATTTAAGTATTTACCATTTAGGGAATGGAATGATGCCTGATTTTGTATTAAATCTATTTGTGACTGCAATGACTTAATAGCGATTTCTTGATTTGCGATCACTAAATCTTTTTGCCGAATGATTTCCTCAAGATATGTAACTCGAATTTCATCAATAGTGTTTTTAGTTGGGTTTATAGATGGATTTGGAGACATTAAATCCGACGAATTTTCACCACTGCCAACACAGCAATTTATTGTTTGACTGTCAATCTGTATAACATTTTTCAAACCTGGTATACAGCTAACATGAGAAACTGTTCCACAAGTTATGCAGCGTAATCCTGTTTTGGCATAATAATAATAATAATAATAATAATAATAATAATAATAATAATAATAATAATAATAATAATAATAATAATAATAATAATAATAATAATAATAATAATAATAATAATAATAATAATAATAATAATAATAATAATAATAATAATAATAATAATAATAATAATAATAATAATAATAATAATAATAATAATAATAATAATAATAATAATAATAATAATAATAATAATAATAATAATAATAATAATAATAATAATAATAATAATAATAATAATAATAATAATAATAATAATAATAATAATAATAATAATAATAATAATAATAATAATAATAATAATAATAATAATAATAATAATAATAATAATAATAATAATAATAATAATAATAATAATAATAATAATAATAATAATAATAATAATAATAATAATAATAATAATAATAATAATAATAATAATAATAATAATAATAATAATAATAATAATAATAATAATAATAATAATAATAATAATAATAATAATAATAATAATAATAATAATAATAATAATAATAATAATAATAATAATAATAATAATAATAATAATAATAATAATAATAATAATAATAATAATAATAATAATAATAATAATAATAATAATAATAATAATAATAATAATAATAATAATAATAATAATAATAATAATAATAATAATAATAATAATAATAATAATAATAATAATAATAATAATAATAATAATAATAATAATAATAATAATAATAATAATAATAATAATAATAATAATAATAATAATAATAATAATAATAATAATAATAATAATAATAATAATAATAATAATAATAATAATAATAATAATAATAATAATAATAATAATAATAATAATAATAATAATAATAATAATAATAATAATAATAATAATAATAATAATAATAATAATAATAATAATAATAATAATAATAATAATAATAATAATAATAATAATAATAATAATAATAATAATAATAATAATAATAATAATAATAATAATAATAATAATAATAATAATAATAATAATAATAATAATAATAATAATAATAATAATAATAATAATAATAATAATAATAATAATAATAATAATAATAATAATAATAATAATAATAATAATAATAATAATAATAATAATAATAATAATAATAATAATAATAATAATAATAATAATAATAATAATAATAATAATAATAATAATAATAATAATAATAATAATAATAATAATAATAATAATAATAATAATAATAATAATAATAATAATAATAATAATAATAATAATAATAATAATAATAATAATAATAATAATAATAATAATAATAATAATAATAATAATAATAATAATAATAATAATAATAATAATAATAATAATAATAATAATAATAATAATAATAATAATAATAATAATAATAATAATAATAATAATAATAATAATAATAATAATAATAATAATAATAATAATAATAATAATAATAATAATAATAATAATAATAATAATAATAATAATAATAATAATAATAATAATAATAATAATAATAATAATAATAATAATAATAATAATAATAATAATAATAATAATAATAATAATAATAATAATAATAATAATAATAATAATAATAATAATAATAATAATAATAATAATAATAATAATAATAATAATAATAATAATAATAATAATAATAATAATAATAATAATAATAATAATAATAATAATAATAATAATAATAATAATAATAATAATAATAATAATAATAATAATAATAATAATAATAATAATAATAATAATAATAATAATAATAATAATAATAATAATAATAATAATAATAATAATAATAATAATAATAATAATAATAATAATAATAATAATAATAATAATAATAATAATAATAATAATAATAATAATAATAATAATAATAATAATAATAATAATAATAATAATAATAATAATAATAATAATAATAATAATAATAATAATAATAATAATAATAATAATAATAATAATAATAATAATAATAATAATAATAATAATAATAATAATAATAATAATAATAATAATAATAATAATAATAATAATAATAATAATAATAATAATAATAATAATAATAATAATAATAATAATAATAATAATAATAATAATAATAATAATAATAATAATAATAATAATAATAATAATAATAATAATAATAATAATAATAATAATAATAATAATAATAATAATAATAATAATAATAATAATAATAATAATAATAATAATAATAATAATAATAATAATAATAATAATAATAATAATAATAATAATAATAATAATAATAATAATAATAATAATAATAATAATAATAATAATAATAATAATAATAATAATAATAATAATAATAATAATAATAATAATAATAATAATAATAATAATAATAATAATAATAATAATAATAATAATAATAATAATAATAATAATAATAATAATAATAATAATAATAATAATAATAATAATAATAATAATAATAATAATAATAATAATAATAATAATAATAATAATAATAATAATAATAATAATAATAATAATAATAATAATAATAATAATAATAATAATAATAATAATAATAATAATAATAATAATAATAATAATAATAATAATAATAATAATAATAATAATAATAATAATAATAATAATAATAATAATAATAATAATAATAATAATAATAATAATAATAATAATAATAATAATAATAATAATAATAATAATAATAATAATAATAATAATAATAATAATAATAATAATAATAATAATAATAATAATAATAATAATAATAATAATAATAATAATAATAATAATAATAATAATAATAATAATAATAATAATAATAATAATAATAATAATAATAATAATAATAATAATAATAATAATAATAATAATAATAATAATAATAATAATAATAATAATAATAATAATAATAATAATAATAATAATAATAATAATAATAATAATAATAATAATAATAATAATAATAATAATAATAATAATAATAATAATAATAATAATAATAATAATAATAATAATAATAATAATAATAATAATAATAATAATAATAATAATAATAATAATAATAATAATAATAATAATAATAATAATAATAATAATAATAATAATAATAATAATAATAATAATAATAATAATAATAATAATAATAATAATAATAATAATAATAATAATAATAATAATAATAATAATAATAATAATAATAATAATAATAATAATAATAATAATAATAATAATAATAATAATAATAATAATAATAATAATAATAATAATAATAATAATAATAATAATAATAATAATAATAATAATAATAATAATAATAATAATAATAATAATAATAATAATAATAATAATAATAATAATAATAATAATAATAATAATAATAATAATAATAATAATAATAATAATAATAATAATAATAATAATAATAATAATAATAATAATAATAATAATAATAATAATAATAATAATAATAATAATAATAATAATAATAATAATAATAATAATAATAATAATAATAATAATAATAATAATAATAATAATAATAATAATAATAATAATAATAATAATAATAATAATAATAATAATAATAATAATAATAATAATAATAATAATAATAATAATAATAATAATAATAATAATAATAATAATAATAATAATAATAATAATAATAATAATAATAATAATAATAATAATAATAATAATAATAATAATAATAATAATAATAATAATAATAATAATAATAATAATAATAATAATAATAATAATAATAATAACATAGCATCTTCTACAAGAACATTGAGGATTGCGGGCTGTCCAAGAAACTAACCTTTGCTTTCTTAAGGTCTAGTGGACTTAAGTCCGAAACGGAAGGATTTATTGTGGCGGTGCAAGATGGTGTTTATAACACTTTAGTATATCGTAGAGAAGTGATGGGTATAAATTTGATAGACGTAAGTTGCAGAGCTTGTCATAGAGCACCCGAAACTGTTATGCACCTTCTATCAGCTTGCCAGACCTATGCTAGCACTAATTATATCCATCGCCATGATGCGGCTTTAAAAGTGCTATAGTATCACCTGAGGCACTTCTACGGTATAGATGAGGCACCGCTACTACCATACGCTCAAATGGATATGGAGTCTGTTGTCGAAAATGAAAGAGCCATGATATATTGGAATTACCCGTTCCCAACCCTCCATCGAATTCAGGCTAACAAGCCCGATATGGTGCTTATTGATCACCAACTAAAAACCATGAGCGTAATTGAGTTTTCGGCACCAGCAGAGTCCAACATGAACATCAAGGAAGATGAAAAAAAGACAAAATATCAACCTTTGTTATTCGACCTCCGCAGACTGTACCCAGAGCTTTCAGTAAAAATTGTCGTGTTGGTAATTGGCTGCTTGGGTGGTATTACAAATAATCTGGTTCCTAATTTAAGATTAATGGTGGCGTGCCATAATAGACCCGAAAACATAGCCACCGAAATGCAGAAGGCTGTCATCCTGGGCTCACTCAGGTTGCTCAGAACTCACGAGAATCGGAACTCATAATTTCTTACTCTGCAGGTAGCGGGGAGAAGTTGTGAGTATTTGTGCCAGTCAGGACTCGTGTTGTCGGAGATACGAGATAGCCTGGTCTGGAATTTACAACAAAAATAATAATAATAATAATATTATTTATTGGAATTACGCTTTTCCTACTACAACACGCCTTCAGGCGAATAAACCAGACATAGTCTTGCTGGATAAGCAGAAAAACTCAATGTACGTCATTGAGTTTTCCGCTCCGGCAGAAACAAACATCGAACTTAAGGAGAGGGAAAAGCGGGCCAAATATGTAGAACTGCTTGGCGAATTGCGCAGACTATATCCTGAGTACACCGTATATTTTGTAGTCCTTATAATTGGCGTTCTTGGAGGGACTAAGGACAATATCTTAATAGAGCTGAGGAAAATACCGGCATGCCGTGAATCGCTCGAACATCTAGTGATGAACATGCAAAAAGCCGTCGTTCTCGGTTCAATGCGTCTTTTGAGGCAAATGAGTTTGGCTGACGATCACTGACCGAGCGGACGCGAGGAGTGATCGTCTTCACGATAGGCCATCCGCGTAACGCCCTGTGGGGTCGGAGCCACAGGATACGTCACGTCGGAATTTCAACAAAATAATAATAATAATAATAATAATAATAATAATAATAATAATAATAAAGAAATTGTGAAATTGGCATTAAATTCTTTTTATTATTATTATTCTTTTAGATGAAGCACAATTACAAAAAATCTTTTATTCATTTATTGTGTTTCAAAATAAAATAAAATTTATGTATCTGATCTTTAAGTGACTTTTATTCAAAAAAAAATTTATGTCAGATATTTCAAATATTATGTTTCCGAGTAGGAAATTGCAAAATCTTTCAAAATCAACAAAAAAAAATTGAGGTTACTATTTAAAAAAATTGCCAGTGACGTCACTGCCCAAAAACGTGAAGTGGGGGAAAATTGAATTCGATTTAAAAAATTGCGTTTTGAGTAATAAAAATTGACCTGTCCGAGCATTTTTTCGAAAAACCAACTACTTCCATTATAATGAATTTATTCCTTTCATTTGAACCATACTGTATGTTTTTTTCATTGAAACAAACGTTTATTAGCTTATTAAATATAATGAATTCATGTTGTTTTATTATATGCTTGCATAAATGATTACTTTTATTTCCTTTTAAAAATGAATTTTGAAGATAAAGCCGAAACGGTGACTGAGAATAAAAAATTAGACGAAAGTGACGATATTTACTGGAGCTTTCATCTACACGCTCTATTTTCTAGCCATCTACACCTGAGCCAGCAAGATTCGTCTTCCCTCCATCCTTACATTCTCCAGATTTACAGAGAAAACGCCGTCCTCAACATATCCAGACCTCTTCTTTGACGTGGACTATACCACTAAATTATCAGCTTTATTTGTTATCTCGAGCAATTTAAATGCATTCGTAATTGCTCATTTTCACCTCTTGAACCAAAGTGAAAAAATACTATAATAAAAAAATTGGAATAACGTCACCAAATTTGAAGAATCGACTTGTTGGGGGTTTACACAAGTGATTAATTAAATATAAACACACCGTAAAAGTAAAAAAAGTTATGAACAACAATACACACAAAGTCCCGATAAAATTACACAATTTGGCTCGACGTTAGTTTGTCAGTTTAGAACTTGGTAGGTATATTTATTTATTTATTAAATAACACAAAAGAACTATAAAAGTAACAAATAACAAAGTAGATAAAATCAGAACGTCTGTATTGTCGCGGTCACGCCTTTATTGTTCTATTTTTAACTCCGAACATTACTTCTTCCATGTCTTGACCATTGATGGCGCTGTGGTTCCCGTAACATTCTTTAACGTTTATGCCGCGTTGCCTGTTTTAATAAAGTCCTGGGCATTTCATCGCGTTACAACAGTAATTTTAAAAAAATGACTTCAAAATCGTGCAGATGCCATTACAAAGGACTTTGCTGATTTTCTCATAAAACCCATCAGCAAATCTTGAACAAATTTATATGGGAACATCCCTGAAGTACTTCGTCTATATATAAAAAAAAAATCATAGAAATCCGACAAGGTGGTAAAGAACTATCGCTGAACTTACATAAAAAATAGAGTTTAATAATTTTCTTATGGGCCCAATTATTAGAACTTAACTAAATTCAAATGGGACCATCCCTCATGTACTCCCTTTCTAACAAAAAAGAATCATAAAAATCGAACAACGTGTTAAAAAATGATCGCTGAACATGCATAAAAAATATTTTGACGAATTGAGAACCTCCTCATTATTTTGAAGTAGGTAAAAACACTTAAAATGAAGTCAATCTCCCATAATAATTATTGAATTTTTAGTCCATAATTGGGTTATTTTAAGGTTTATAAGGTTTATAAGGTTTACCGCCTATTAACCGACTTCAAAAAAGGAGGAGGTCCTCAATTCGTCGGAATCTTTTTTTTTTTTAATATTCTATTGTAAACATCGAATCATCAAGTCGTTTATTTTCACTTCACAAAATATTGTTTGTGTTAAAATTTAGTAAGTTGACAGAACGTATGTCACACAACATGTAATGAATGAAAAATTAAATGAGAAAAATCGGTTGAGATCAGAAAAACTGAAAGGTAATAATTTTAACAAGTATTAGAAATTAAAAATAAAAAAAAAACGACTTCAATACGTGCAGATGCCATCACCGCATCTTAACCAAATTTATATGGGACCACGCCTGAAGTACCTCCTTACTAACAAAAAAAGAATCATATAAATCGGACATGGTGGTAAAGCATTATCGCTAAACATACATAAAAAATGAAGAATTTGAGGATTTTCTCATGGACCCAATTATTAGATTTTGTCCAAGTTTATATGGGACCACCCCTGAAGTAGCCCCTTTCTAACAAAAAAAAGAGTTATTAAAATCGAACACCGTGTTAAAGAATAATCGCTGAACATACATACAAAAAAATCGCGACGAATTGATAACCTCCTCCTTTTTTGAAGTCGGTTAAAAATATGACAAGTGATTTAAATTAAAAATTTAAAAAAACGACTTTAAAAACGTGCAGATGCCATCAACACATCTTAACGAAATTTATATGTGGCCACCCCTGAGGTAACCCCTTACTAACAAAAAAAGAATCATATAAATAGGACGAGGTGGTAAAGCATTATCGCTAAACATACATGAAAAATGAAGAATTTGAGGAATTTCTTATGGACCCAATTATTAGATTTTGACCAAATTTATATGGGACCACCCCTGAAGTACCCCCTTTCTAACAAAAAAAGAATCATTGACATCGGACACGGTGATAACGAATTATCGCTGAACATAAATGAAAAAAAAAAAAATATCGCGACGAATTGATAACTTCTCCTTTTTTGAAGTCGGTTAAAAATAAATTGCCGCTGCTACGAAATTATAAAAAAATTTACTTTTGTCCCCAAAGTAAAAACAAACCAAAGAAAAATTGAAAAGGCCGAAAAAAAGAAAGAAAAAATTACTACATCGGTCAGGAGTCGAACCTGAAACCTTCAGGTGTGGCCTTTATAAAAATTTAAAAATTTTAAGTTAACCAGATTTGGACTCCCGTCGCATAAATCATGAGGCGATGACATATTTTGCGTCCTGATTTTCAGATGTGATAGGCTAGTACGGAATCTTTCGTTCGATTACATCAAACTAACAGACTTTTAAAACTACTTAACTCTTAACTGCATCGCATATAGTATATGATACATTGCATTTATAATTCTGCTACTGACATATATTGGCTTGTGTAAGAATTTAACTGTGTTGTACGGCTGAGACAACATGCATTAGAAGATTATATAAAATTTACCATTATTTATTTCTATGACAGAAGATCTATAACCTCAAATGTGCACAATTACGTATGTTGTAATGTACCGGTTTTTTAAAGTGCTTTTGAGATTAATTTCTGGTGTGTAAATTCATAAAAGTGTATATCAAAAATTATTTTTCTAGTATTTGAGGTACATATGTAGTTTAGTTTTATTTATTTAGTTTTAACGTTTGTTATCAAGAAATTTCTAAAAATTCCTTATTTACGTGATATCGCATTTGATACATCATGCAATGCAAACATTTATGGATATATTTACAATAAAAAATCTATGATAGAAAATTTTTTTGTCTTTAGATGGATCACTATATAAATTTTGTAGACGGTAAAGGACGGAAAAAAGCCCTAGTAAAGAAAGATGTTTGTCGCTTATAAGATATGCTTTACGGGAGTGACAATGATTTATCACAATTCATGAACAATTCAGATAATGAAATTATTAAAATTTCAGATGAAGTTTTATTTAAAAAACTTGAAGTCCAAAATCGAATAGAAGATTACACTTCAAAATTTTCAAATTGTTTTCCTAGCACTTCGAAAGTTCCAGCTGACGTTCCTAGCACGTCAAAATTTCCAGCTGATTTCCCTAGCACTTCTGTGTCTTCGGATGCGATTTCTGACGATGCTGCATCAAAAATTTCTGCAAAACAAAAATCAAATATTCCTCCAAAATCACGTATTACTCCAAAATCAATTCCTTCAAGACCAACAATTAATAGAAAGAAAGCATTAGAGAAGCAAATTCGTTTGAGAAAATGGTCTTTGATAATTTTGAACCATCATAAAAAATGTAAAGAAAATTCAAGTATTTCGAATGATTTGTTACAGTTACAGTATCCATATAATTTTTTCAAATACTTTTTTGATGATGATTTGATGAACCTAATAGTACAACAGTCTATATTATATTCAGTACAAAAAGATCCTATTAACACTTTCCCTAAATTCGCTGCAAAATACAGAGGAATTCTTATATTTTCATCTGTGGCACGTGTTACGTGCATTAGTGTTCTCTGGCACCCGATCTTGGGTAACGATATGGTGAAAGCAACTATTAGAATCAACAAGTTTGAAGCCATTCGTTCTATTCTTTATTTCAATGATAACAATAACAATTTACAAGCTAATGATCCTGCTTAAGATAAACAGTTTAAATTGCGTCCTATCGTAGACCATGTGAATAATAAATTTTCTAGTGTACCCATGGGTGAGAGTCTTTTAGTTGATGAACAAATTTGGGCAACTAAAATAAAACAGTCGTAACGACAATACAATCCTCGAAAACTGAAAAAATGGGGCTACAAATTATTTGTTTTATGTGATAATGATAGTTTCGCTTACAAGTTTGAAATCTACTCAGACAATAAAACGTAATTATTGATGGAGAGACAGATATAGGAGCAAACCCTAATATTGTTATTCGTTTGATTAGAGGTATCCTAGAAAATTGTCGATATACCGTATATTTTGACAATTATTATACCTCCCTACCCCTTATTATGGCTGAGCTGAAGAAGAAGGATATTTTTGCATTGGGGACAATACAAAAAGATAGCATCTCAAACAATCCCGTTAATGATGAAAAAAGTATGAAAAAAAGTGAAAGAAGAATTTTTAACGAATATGATGGTTTTCCAATTTCTCTTGTTTATTGGAACGATAACAGTCTTGTGTTTGGCATCCAATTTATGTGGTGTGGAACCCATTGACACAATACGCAGATATGTCTGAAATGAAAAACAATATGTAAACATTCCCTGTCCAAAAATTATCAAAATCTATAACAGACACATGGCTGGTGTAGATTTGATGTATACTCACATTGGGCGACACAAAATAACTATGAAAATTAAAAAATATTATTCTCGCTTATTTCACCATGTGCTTAATTTGTGCATTGTCAATGCTTGAGTTTTTTTTTAAGAGAATAAACAGCCTAAACTGCAAAACAGCAATGTCTCAGAAACAATTTTGAATAGATTTAACATATTCCCTGTTTAAAATTGGAAGGAGTGGCACTCCTAGACGTGGTCGACCTGCCAGCGCTCAAATCAGCTGCCCCTAGAACAACAACAGTTGTTCGTACTGAGGTATTTGAGCATTAGCCACAATTTAAAGAAAAAAGAAAAAGATGCAAAGCATTGACCAATGTCATCTGCAGGAAATGTAGACTAAATTTTTGTATAATGAAAAAGAGAAACTGTTTTTTTGAGTTCCATCGTGAAAACTAAGCAGTGTTATGTAAAACATAAATAAATTTTGAATAGTACTTAGTATTTAGTTTTTAGGCCCATATTTATTTTCGCTCAAAGCATAATGTATCATATTTGATAACATTTTTTTTCTTATTTTAATTTTGACAAAAATGTAATTTATTTCGATATAATTGCGAATAATTTTATAATTAATAAAAAAATGGGTATAAAATTCGAGTTCACGGTGGTTCACTTGAAATTTGAAATTGATTATTTCTCTGTCAAGTGTCAAGATCCAAAATTGTCAATTCTCACGTCATGTCATTTAGAACGTCAAGAAAAGAGATTTTTTGCAATATAAATAAATAGATTTTATAATATAATTGAAAAATTATAGTTAGTTTTGTAACAAATGATGTATTATTAAGTTAAATGGGTAATATGTTAAAAAAAACATATTTTTTAAATTTGTATAACAACAAATACATTTTCAGAGGAAGTACTGCAAACTCTGGATTTATCAAATACAAAATTAAAGAGATTGAATAAACCAACACCCGCAGAATCTCAAGTCACAAATCTCATTTTGGATGACAATGAATTAACGCGTTTAGACAATATTGATTCGTTTACCAAAGTACAAAAGGTAAGTTACCAATTCTGTATATAATAACTTCGGTACTGTAAAATTTAATTTCAGTTTTCTGCTGTCCGTAATCAATTGTTGCGTATGTACGGTGTTTGTCGCCTGCATCTACTTCAAAGTCTAAATCTTTCATACAATGGCATACTCACAATTGAGGGTTTAAAGGAGCTTGTAAATTTAAAATGGTTATGCCTGGCTGGTAACAGTATTAAGGTTGGATGGAGCTTGTTTGCTTTGCTTAATAAAATTATTTGGATTCTAATTGGATGGTTGAAAACATATCATAAGATCTATCGAATACAACTGTCAGTAAAACCAAAATTATTAACCTTTTCGATCATCTGATTAGAATCCAGTTTTCAATAACTATTTGTCTCATTAACCAAATAAGGTGTTATTTTGACACTAATGCCTACTAATAATACAATTACTAATTATTTATCAGACCATAGAACATTTACAAACAAATACTGAACTAGAGTATTTGGATTTATCAGAAAATAACATCACTCACATCTCAGATATGTTATTTTTAAAAAATCTCAAGGTGCAGTTTAAACACCATCCTAACTAACATGGTGTCCATAATTAAATTTGTATTTTTGTAGGAATTGTATTTGCATAAAAATAAAATTAACCACTTGGATCAGTGTGATAGATTTTTGCCTACGAGTTTAACAACACTAACATTAGCTTATAATAACATCAGTGATCTCAATGAGGTATCAAGGCTGGTTAATTTGGTGAATTTGACTAAAATTTATATAGCTAATAATCCTTGTGTTAACATGACTGGGAATAATATGTATCCTTTAAATATTTAATAACATTAATGTTTATTTAAACAAAAGGGGACATCATATATAGCATGAGTGATTTTTTAAGGTACTATAAATGGTTTTTCTTGGAAAAATTAATTAAAATGCTATTAGAACTCAAAAAATTTGTTCTTTGAAATTGATTTTTTTATTATTAATATTTGTAATAAAGGTATGCAGGTCTTCAAGGTATAAAAAAGCTAAGTTGTTTCAATGGATTAAGTAGTACACAAGGTAGTACCTAAGATTTCTTTTCCCAATATTTCACCCATCCATCTGACAGTGTATATAAAAGCGAATTTCCTATGTCAGTATCCTTTGCATTAACTAATTCCATCTGGAAGAGCACACTGTAAATATATAACTATTGAATTAAAAAAATTATTGTTGAATATTATGTTTCCTTATTAAATTATTACAGAGGTTTTGACTACCGTCCATTTATTGTAAATTGGTGTTATTGATGATTATATTTTTGATGCCATTGAAAGGTAATAAAAAATACTATAAATATAATAAAAGCCACTGTACAGTTTTTAATTTTCCTTACAAATAAAATTGTGACAATTCCTATTGGATGGATGCAATAAAAGCAAATTAGACATACATCATTGATAATTCCTTCATTCTTCCTCATATCTTCTTATTCTGTATAATAATGAAGTATTATACATAATTATAGGTGCAATATGATTTGCGACCATATACATGTAAGAAAAATTGTGAACTGTAAAGTGGCTTAAGAAATCGGACATTTTGTTGTAGATCAACTACCCTTAATTTTTTATTTTTTTTGCGATTTTCTAAAATTCATGCATTTAAGGGTTAAGGCAAAAATAACTTAACTATCTATAAAACATTCTTCACAAAACATAAAATTACTGTTATTTTTTCGTAGTTCGCCTTCTGTCGTCAATATTGATCAGACTTTTCATTTTATACGAAGTTTTCAATTATTTTTTTAAATATTTCAGCAATAATATGAACATGATATTTAGCTTATATATTTTAATAAAAAAACGAAATAAGGAGTAATTTATGCCATGAAATTTGGTGGAAACTGGAAACATCGCTTTCATACTATTGCGATGGTATCGCCCTCTAATAGTATACTAGGAACAACAGTTTAAGAAACGTTGAAATATACTACTATGGTGTATTCCAAAATTCATATAAATTTGTGAGACGATTACTCACCAATCATTTAAGTCATTAAAAGTTTTTATTTTGTACGGTTTAAATTTATTTTTCAGAATTGCATGTAACTTTTTATTTTAAAATAAAAGTGCTATTTCAAATTATTTAGATGTTTATTACCCTATAGCAATAAAACTGTAGTTATACCAAAATGTATCTTTCATAAACATTTAATATTTTCTACTAGGAAAATAATGCCGCATTTTTATGAGCTCTTCGCGGAGGTTAATAAATCTAAAAGCCATTTTGTGCAAACCGCATATACTGCAATATTTAAAAGTAGTCTAAAATTTCTGTACAACTTTTACGGAAAGCCGTGAGTTGGTTTTGTGCTAGTCACTCTGCGTCTGTATATTTAATAAAGCTTCTTTTACTTTTTAAGAAGAATACCTGCCCCGCCGTAATTTTTAAATTAACGTTGTATTAATATTTCTCAGGTAATTTAAAATAAATATAAAAGACAAGTTCTACATAAAATACAATAAATACTGTTTTATTTAAAATTTTTATTTTTTAGCTGATTTTCAGAGATAAAAATAAAAAAATTTACCAAATTTATAATTAAAAAAATATATATAACTTCAATAGTCGATTGATAAAAATCTACCTTAATATTTATAAAATTATAAATATCTACCTTTTTTGATAATGCATACCATTTTTTTAAACATAGCTTTAATTGGAACTGTTTCCAAGTTTCCAGTTGTGTAATGTAGGGAGACCAGGGTTAATTGTTACAATTTGGATTTGACTTTTAACCTTTTGCAAAGAAAAAGGATATGGGTATGATTTTTACAGAAATATATTTTTTAGAGTTTTATATTGTATTCAAAATAAAATAATAATCATAAAATACAACATAAAAATAAATGTTGATTTTATTTTGATTTAGTACAAGATAGAACAACTTAATGGGTTTAGTTGTTACCAAGTTCCCGATCTATATACACACTTTCTTTTTTTAATATAATTAGTCAATACAAATTGACAAATTGGCGAATTAATTCTATTGGATTTCATTCTATCATCCAAAATTTGAAATCTTATTCTATTGTAACCATATCTAGTCAAGTTCCTCGTTTGGTCTAGGTCGTTTAGCGGTTAAAAACGTAGAACGTTATCGAACGTGTCGTTAGTTCGATCTGCGCCAGGTCAAGCAATTTTAAATGAAAACTAATAAAAATGGTGTATGGCGAGTATCTAGAAGAGTGTGTTGTGGGTTGTGGTTGTGTAAAAAGGTGGGGATGTGGTCTTAGTAAAATATAATTCACGAATTAATATTTTTTTAATGTCCAGTATTCTATCAAAAACGTCCAGTGTATGTTCATTGGACAGCCATTGGTTATTGTTTAAAACTTTCTATTCACGAGAACGCAAAATCCCTCTGTGAATGTTGAAAATTGAACACGTAGACGTGGAGTGATAGTTTTGCTGGATATCCAGACGTCCCACACATTTAACTAACTCTAGTAGCATTTTGCGGAGTCTATGCTGTATGAAGGGGTAACGCCGAATTGGCTTTACACCACAAAACCCAAAAAACTACATTATTTACGAATACATTTGGATTAACCGTAAATGGACAATTTTTAAACAAAAAATCCATTTGAAAGCGGTTCAAACGGATTCATTCCATTTGTTCATTGCGTGTATTTGCAACGTCCCAATATAATAATAATAATAATAATAATAATAATAATAACTTTATTCGCATAAAATAAGAAAAATATATATATAAATTGTATAATAAATACATCAATAATAATAATAATAAATACATCGACATCAATATAAACAATTTATCGAATAAAGTGATAAGGCCGATAAGTACATGAGTACTTGTTTCGGCTGATTAAAAACATACAACAATAAAACTAATAGTAATATGAATAAAACTTCTTAGCAATTGTCTAACACACAGGTACACTATTTCATAGAAAGTGAAAAGAATTAAATAACATTACATTGTCAATAGCAAAAAAGTTTCTATGAAATTAAAATCAATTATTTAATGAAAATACAATACAATATAAAAATTAACATATCACATAACAAAACATATCATAAATTTAATAAAATAACAAAATTTTTATTCACTTTAGAAGTGACATTATTAATTAAAATTCAAGAAAAATATCCACCATATTCAGCGGTTTCCTACGCAAATATTCTTTAACGTTTTTTTTAAATAAATTTTTGTTATTAATTATTTTAAATTCGTTAGGTAGGGAGTTGTATAATTTTAAGGACATATATCCATATGATCTTTGCGTGCATGTTTTTAGCATCGTTGGAGGAATATACAAATGATTTAGGCGGGTAGAGTACGAGTGAATTGGAAGCATAGCCTCGTATTTTGTTTTATTGTGAAATAAAGCACAGCAATTTAAAAAATATAATTGTCTAATAGTTAAAAGTTTTGTTTCTTCAAAGAGTGCTTCTGTATTATACATACGTTCTTTTCTGTAAATTATTTTTAAAGCCCTTTTTTGAACTACTTCCAATGACGTTAAGTGAATTTTTAAAGCGCCACCCCAGGCACATATACCGTAACGAAGATGACTTTCCATTAATGATAAATATAACAGCCGCATGTATTCAAAAGGTAATATGTCTTTTAATATATTAAATTTATACAAAATACATCGCAGTTTATTTACAATGTGTTCTATATGTAGGTTCCACTTTAGTTGAGAGTCGATAATAATTCCTAAATATTTAATTTGTTTTACAGGAGCAATCAAAAAAGATTCATGCTCACTGTCCACATTAATATTAAAATTAGGTAAATCAGATGTTATGCAGCTAAAGGGCAAGTAGTGGGTTTTTAGCTTATTTACAGTCAGTAATTTAAAATCAAGCCATTTTTTTATTATACTAAAATTTTTTTCAGCCTTTTGTTTCAGGTTATACCAATTGTCAGCTTCAAAGAAAATGGCAGTATCATCTGCAAAACCAATAATTTTCCCATTGCACTTTAAAGAAAAAAGATCATTAACGTATAAATTAAATAACGTTGGTCCCAACACAGACCCCTGTGGTACTCCATATTCCAAGACCCTTTCGCTGCTGAGTACATTATCGACTTTTACAACCTGAGTTCTATTACTTAAGTAAGATTTAAAGAGGTTTAGTACATTATTTCTAATGCCGATATCATTTAGTGATTGTAACAGTAGTTGATGACTCACAGTATCGAAGGCCTTGGACAGGTCTATGAATATGCACAGACATGGTTTACTTTTATTAAGGGAATTAGTTATTGTCGATGTCAAAGCTAGTACAGCATCTTGTGTAGAAGTATTTTCCTTAAAACCAAATTGATTTTGAGATAATACATGGTATTTTTTTATATATGACGAAAGACGTTTTTTAATTATTTTTTCAAATACTTTAGACATATGAGAAATAAGTGAAATAGGTCGATAATTACCAACATTTGTGTCATCCCCTGTTTTGTATATAGGAATTACTAGACTTTTTTTAAAAATAGTTGGATATATACCTTCCTCCACACATCGGTTTAGAACATGAGTAAACGGTTCTAGGATATAATTAGTAATACTTTTTATTGTTTCACTCCGTAAGTTATCCGTACCGGTTGCTTTTTTATTTGGCAAGTTTAGTATTTCTTTTTTAAGCTCATCACTGTCAATTGGTAAAAACACAAATGAATTAATTAATGTCCTTCTTTCATATTTATAGTCGTTATCCACTTTAATTTTATTTGCTAATATTTTACCAGTTTCAACAAATTTATTATTCATTTTATTTGCAATATCAATATTCTTATAGAGTACATTACCATTATCATTTTTAATTTTTTTTATTGGTTGTTTAGTTTTTACTGTATTACTAACTTTATTGATTAAAGTCCATAAGTTTTTAGGATTATGTGAGTTATTGTCAATTTGAGATTTAAAATATTCAAATTTAGTTTTTTTAATGAGAGAATTTAATTTATTTCTATATGACTTATATTCATTTACTAGTAACATATTGAATGGATCTTTTTGTAACCTTTTATGCATATGGTTTTTTGTATTTATATATTTTAATATCGCATTTGTAACCCAAGGAGCGATTTTTGTATGCTTTCTACGTAGTTGATGAGTTTGACTGCATAATTTGATTGTGTCTACAATGGTATTAACTAGTTCATCTGCGGCAGCGTTTGCATCTCGAGAAGAATACACAGATGTCCAATTAATATACCGAAATTTATTATGCATCATGTCAGTGTTGATAAAGTCAATGCCAGTACGTTTGTTTTCAATTATTTTAACTGTGTCTAGAACTATTTGAAGTATGGTAATGTAATGATCAGTAATATTAGTTTTTATTACAATAGGTAAAGTATTATCATTATAATCTACTTTATTTTTTAAAAATATGTGGTCAATACATGTTTTGCTAGAATTTTGGACTCGCGTAGGCTCATTTATCATAGAAAAATATCCAAATTCACTCAAGATATTTAAATATTCTGTGGTGACTTGATCATCAGTTTTCAATAAGTCAATATTTATATCACCAGTAAAAATATTTAGATCATGGTCATTATAATCTTTATCTTTTTCCAAGAGTGTGTATAGGCCTTCATTAAATTCACGGGCATTTGAATTTGGAGATCGGTATACAGCGGTAATCAGGGCCTGTCGATTTTCAAAATTCAATTTTATTTGTATAGCTTTTATATTATTACAAATTTCAAAAATCTCATATCTATACTGAAAATAATTTTTAACAAATACAACTACACCGTCATTTTGATTATATGTGCTTTTATTATACAACGTATTATAACCCGAAATATTAAAAATATTTGTATCCAATAC
The DNA here is from genome assembly GCA_927349885.1 of Psylliodes chrysocephalus. Classification (NCBI taxonomy): domain Eukaryota; kingdom Metazoa; phylum Arthropoda; class Insecta; order Coleoptera; family Chrysomelidae; genus Psylliodes; species Psylliodes chrysocephalus. Next base: position 16,141,235 of record OV651817.1, read on the forward strand.
GTATCTCGTTTCTGTAAGAATAATTAAGTCTAAATCACTGTTTAAACTATTTAGAGCTACATTGAATTCTTCATAATTTTTGTTAATACTTCGAATATTTGTGTTCAGAATTTTGAAGTTAGCAACATTATTATTAATTTGTAAAATATTTTGGCATTCTTCCAAGGTGTCAAGCGAGTATGTTTTGATAGAATCAACTTGAAAGTCGCGAATATACTGATCCATTTTTGTACGAATCTGTACACTTTTTGTTTTTTCTTGGATAAATTTGAGTAGTACAATTTTTTTAAAATATTAAGCAAAACAAATTTAAAAGACTAATTTCTAGCTAAAAAACTTACAAGTTAACAAATAAACAGGTAATATAATTTAAAATACACATAAGATTTTACCATTCTTGGTCTAATTGTTAAATACTGTTAAAAATAATAAAATAATTTAATAAAAACCAGTAAAATCTTATATTTATTAAATAAATAAAATAAATGCTAGTATATGTAAGAATTATTAAAAACGTATATACTATCTAATTATTTTTCTGACTGGATGAGCCAGACCTTAATCTAGTCGTTTTTCCAATAGTTACGGTTGTAGCAGTTTTTTTGGGCGTTTTTGAGTTTATTTGAGTTTGCGTGACTAATTTTGTCCTAACTGTTTCTGGTTTTTGACTAACTTCATTTCCAAGTTCACTTGTGGTAAATTCTTTTTCCAGATTTTCATGCGAGTTTGTGATTATGGGAGTAGAGGGTGCACTATTATTTATACGTGCATTATTTTGGTTTTGCTGCTCTTCTAATATAATCCAATATAATCCAGAAAGGGACGTCCTCTGAATGGTCAAAAGTGTGCAACGAAAAACGTCCAGACTTCCAAAAATGTCTCAAATGGACGTTCAATGGACCTATTTATGCTGTTTGGTAACTAGTTGAGCCATTGTATAGAAAATAACTCTAATGAGGTATTGAATTTACACTTGTATTTACTGCTATGCAAACTGTAAACAAAGTCTGTCTTCCCGTAAATGTAATAACTCCAACTTGTTTTATATCTTCTGTTGAAATTACATTTAACATGTCCTATCTGCAGGGCAGATTAATCTAAATCAGCATTTAACAAACAAAAAAGAATAAAATACTAAATAGACACTCTCTGTATAAATGTAATATGTTAATTGTTTGAATAAGTTTATGTAACATGTGTTAAATCTAAAAATACCAAGCAGTGAATATATCAAAATCAAATGTAGGGTGATGGTTTTATTTTAATACACCCAGTGCTTCAACTAGAACTCAAGAATATCTACCAGAGGCTACAGGGTGGAGCATAAGGCCTTCACCCCAGGTAATCTATTTCGAATACAGTCCACCATGATCGAAGGCAGTATATGTCAAGCCCAATAAAGTTAGGGTAGAACATCTTCCAATGCGATTGTGTGATCTTGATGATAAACGGTGGTTATCCCGGTTTTGTACACTTTTAGTTATTTTAAAACTCCTACTTGTAGCCTAAAACTTTAAAAAAAATGATATTTAATGCAAAGGGGCCATTTGAGTTTATGTTCAGGTAAGAGGGATAGTAATATTGTTTTTTGTGCCATACTGAAAACTTATGACGCTTACTTCTTTTGTAGATAATCTCAGATATATTTTGGACTCTTCTATTGGATTATCGGCTAAGATTTCATGTTTCTAATTAGAAAATGTTTGTCTGCTTTTTTTTATAACGGATAGTTGTTTTGGGGCATAACATATTAAACAACTAATAAATTTATAATTAAATGTTTAATTGAAAAATCAGAAATAACACTAAGATACGATCTGGCTTTCTTCAAGGCCGTATTTGCTGTTCTGCCATATACATGTAGTGACTTGTTGTGTTTTTTTTTTTTATATTTTTCCATTCTAATACCAAATTAAAAACAACGTATTTACGTTTTAAAGTAAGAGCAAAAAATCATTTCTAAAATATACTTTAACACCCTGTTACTTTTTACTTTCCATTTTTATGTAAGCAGTGTAACCGCTCACACTCATGGTCGCTTCTTGAATTATCAAAGCATGTGTTCAATTACCTCCCTCCCATTTGTGAAATTCAAATTAATTTTTACTTACTGTAGTAGTAGGCCTTTTTCCTCTAGTAGCGATCGACTAATTTAATAAAATTATTTTATTACCCACGTTGTGTTTAATTAATGTGTAAAAATAATCCAGTATTCGATGCAAAATTTGATAAAAATTTAGAATGAAATAATGTTTAAAATATATTTAGTTTAATTTATTTTATCCTCAAATAAATAGAGTATACGAGTACAATTTTTGTTATTGGGAAATGAGAAATTGTATTTCTTACCGAGACCTCAAATGCCCAAAAGAAAGGCTATCAATTATATACTGTTGTATAATTTTTGAGGATATATAGCAGACGTCCTTAAAATTGCTCTGTCTTACATTATTATTTGTTTGTCTCTTTTTTATATAAATGAACTTACTGAGATACAGTCGTTGCCATAACAGACGGATATCACTTACGTTTTAACACCACCTAAGGGCGTTTATGTAGTGTAGTCCTACTAGGATAGTGCCAGATCAGTACCAGTGAACTACATACCCCTTATGTTCAGATCTACCTACGGAGCAAAGATTAAGAGATAATTATCTAAGACCGTCCAACACTGCAGGAACATTAGGCATAATTGTTAAAATTTTAGTCTATCCGCCCGAAGTACCGTTTATCTCAATCTCTATCTTTTTCTAAGTCGGTTATAAGCAAGTATGGTTATTTATGGTCTAGAACACTGCGACCTCTTGGGTCTTTTGTATTACTCTGCTTTCTCCGTCCTGTGCCTTTGGTTAGTTTTACCCTACCAATGTTTTCTGGGGCTTTCTTCCCAGTTCTAGGCCAAAAAGGGTGAGGCATCGCCTAGCAAGAGCTTCTCATTCCAAGATCACATGTTATGAGGTTCCTTCCTCTTCCATACACAGTCTACACGTGATTGGATTATTGTTTGATCAAATCACATGAAGGTGTTTCAGCAAGCAATGTCCCGTTAGTAATCCCACAATTTTAAATATCTGAGGCCTTGCGAGTAGTAGTACCTCAGTGGGTTTAGTTCCTTTAGCATGACCTTACTGATTCTGTGCCTACTTCTTTGTTGCCATTGAGTTTGGTTTATTGTGGTTTTCCACCTGGTTCATTGCCTGTCGAGCAGAGGTTTTGCTTATCCCAAATACAGGTTCGAGACGTGTAAATGGTATTTCTAATCCCTCTTTGGTGAGTTCATCAGCCTTTTTATTTTCTTGGATACCTTTGTGTCCTGGTACCAATGCTAGTTTTACTTTATTGTGGGTTGCCACATCATTTAATATTCCAAGGCAGTTTTAAACAAGCTTTGACTTAGTTCTGTTTGAACCAAGGGCCTGTAAAGCTGCTTGGGTATCTAAGATAATTAGGATGGTTTGTTTTATATACTTCCTTTTTAAATTCTCTCTAACGATTAGATTGCATTTATTTTTGCCTAAAATACAGTGGTATGTTTTCCTAGTGAGACGATGATGTCGCAATTGGGTTTAAATCCATTTACGCCAGAGCCTGTTCCCTCGTTAGTTTTGGATTTATCCTTATACCATACGAGACCGCTAAGCAATTATTTCTTTACCTCCTTATTTACTTCGTTCCAGCTGCAGTTGACCTAAAAAAGTCTGTTGAAGGTTAGTCGGGTTTTCATATGATCCGTTTACATGTGAATGTTCACCTGCATAGTTACACTAAACATTTGTGCCTGCTGTCTGCATAACATGTCTTTTATCCATCAGCAGATGATGTCTTCTATTCCCTGTTTTTGAGCGGCAGCTACCACTGATTTAAAAAAAAGTATATTATCAAGAGCTCCTTATATGTGAAAAAATGCTACTAAGATAATTTCTTGTCTACTGAGTCTCCCCTTTATCTTGGTAACAAGATGATGTAGAGCAGACACAAATTTTTGCTGATTTATATGCATGTTGGTTTTTATGAAATTGCCTCTTTATCAGAGTGGTTTGCCGAACATGCTGATCAATCAGTTTTTCCAATTCTTTTAATAGAATTGACGTCAGAGTTATTGGTTCGTAGGCCGTGAATTTATATGTTTAGGTATAAAAATCACTCTGCATTGTTTACAGGTATTTAGTACATGTTTAGGCATCAAACTTTACCTGTTAAGCCTAAAAATATGAGGGACCATTGTTTGTATTGTCTGTTACATAAGCACAGGCAATACCCCATCTGGTCCCGATGATTTGTATGGGTTACAAGTGCGTATTGCCCATGTTACTTTTTCCGTTGAGACTACCCGTTTGCAGTTTCCCATTCTTGGATGGAGACCCGTTTTTGAAAGTTCCAGTTCGTGTGGGTTTAGTTTGCTGCATGTGCAATCAGACAAATGAGTTTTGAGCAGTAATTCTAATGTTTCCATTCCAGTTTTAGTGTATTCCCCTTGTTTGGGTTTATAGAGTCTCCACAGGGTTTATTGGATCTTTTGATAGAATGCAGTAAAGTCTCCATGCTTCAGTTGTATTTTAAATTTCTTGACAGAATGTTCTCCATGAATCCCTCTTAGATTTTCTAAGAGTATTGTTATACTCTGTGAGTTTTTCGGTGTATTTCCCCACTCATTCGTCTTTTTCACCTGATTAAAAAGTTTACGTGTTTTCCTTCTGAGTTTGATGGGTTTGATGTTTCACCAGCTTACTTTCTTCGAAGTTCTTACTAGAATGATGTTATGATTGCGTCCCGTAGTTGTTCTGTAACTTGTCTATATTATTTTTAGTATTAGCAGTTATTTTAACGGTTTCTAACATTGCCCCTAGCTCTACCCCGTATCCAAACCAATCGGTTTTATGTAAGTCTCGGTATATATCACTTGGTTTATCGCGTTGTCGATTTCCATTAGTATACTCCGATTATCTGAGAGGAAAGGCTCTCTAGATACCTAACACTTGTCAATGACTTAATATTTGTTAGTGTTTAAAATAAATTCAAGTAAAGACTTACTTTTTTTGTTGTTGTTAGTACTGTCCCATGGTATATGTTGTGAATTTGCGTCTGAAGCAATGAGTACCTACAGGTTTTCAGCGCGACAGATGCCTTAGCTCATCTGTTGGTGGAGAGCTAGCGAATCATAGGGAAGGTATGCAGAGGTTAGAATGAGTGGCTGCTACTAGGTCTCTAAAATAAAAATATTGTAAGTTAAGGATGTCTAGACCATTACGTAGTGTATATATGCCCGAGTGTTTTCACATTGGGTATTGTATAGTAACTTACCTTAGGTTTGTCCTAACCCTATCACATGTCCTTTGTAGATCCAAGGTTTCTTTATTAGAGCTACATCTGTGTCCTTCCTGATAATGGTATGTGCAATAGTTGTGGAGGCGGCCTTGCAGTGTCTCAGATTAGCTTGCATTATTCTAAGCATCTGAAGGTTCTTCCTTCCTCTCCCTTTGTAGTCTGAAGATTGTCCTAGTTCTAGATAGGGTTTTAACTGCAGGTTTTCTAAAGCTTTTAGAGAGTCGTCGTCAATCAACAATACAATGGTATGACCGTTGTCTTCCACTTGTCTGTGAATGACTGTTCCATTTGGAGCCCTTGTTTTGGATTTTATGGAACGCAAGTTCGTTTGTAGCTTCCATGTTCTACATGGGTTTGGGTACCCAAGCCACAACGTTGGTTCGGACGATCTCGTTAGAGGATCCTACCATAAATTGTGCTCCGTCTCATGGTTGGAGCTGGGGGATTGTTTCACATAGTCAGATTTTAGCGGTGTCATTGTCCCAGATTAAGAAGAGACCTCCGTTATAGAAATATATTTTCATGAACTGTGGTCTTGATCCCTGTCCATCCAAAAAAAAAAATTGTGACATTAGTTTTTCCTGAGTCTGATTCGCTTGTTCCTCAATCAGTTTTTTCTTTGGGAAATCTTTAGGTACTGCCGCCAATTTTATGGACGTTAGAGCTTCTCTACTGAACATGTCACCTTCTATTACTTGCGCTGTGGTTACCCTTGCTTTAACCCAGTTTTAGGCTTCCGTAGAAGTCTTACTGTCACTTTGGAGGCGGCCCCGTTTGAGTTTGATTTGGAGTTTGGTTAGCTCCTTTCTTCTCCGTCCTTCTCTCAGCTCTAGGTCTAATTGGTTTTCTTTTAGCCATACCCTTCTGCACTGGCAATTTATTTTTGGCTGCCTAAGAGCCGCTCAAATGGTCCCAGGTGAATTTTGTTGAGTTTTGAGGCAACTTGTTTTGGGCTAGTTTCTACCTTGGGTTAAAATTATGGTAATATTACCTAGATGTGCATATATTTTAAAGGTATAAATCCTTTCAGTTTCCGAGAAAAAAATTAAACGGCTTAAATTTTTAAATATCGTAATGAAAATATATGCATTCCTCAATAGCACTATTCTTAATATAATCTCGAAATTTGAGCTCTTATTGTCTTGTTAATAATTTTTTAAAATTTGCCAAAATTAGTGGCTAAAACGCCCCTTTATGTGCTGTCTTCTGGTGTACCGCGCCTATAACTATCGTATCGTACACTTTTAGTTTTCATTCGTTTTTTGCAACGATGCACACTAATTTACACCAGAAGATAGCACATAATGAGACATTTTAACCACTAGTTTTTGCGAATTTTAAAAAATTATTAACCAGACATTAAGAGGTTAAATTTGGAATTTATATTAAGAATTAGGCATTCCAACGACTTGTCAAAATGCTGTCAAATGGGAACTGACAGTTTAGATAATGCAACCCTGTGGACCTGTTGTCATTGACAATGATACATATATAGTTATATAGATTGCTCAAAGTGGGTCGTTTTCGAGCGGCCATATTGCCTAGCAAGTGCTCATTAATTTGAATCGGTTTAGTAAAAATGTGTTTTAAAACCAATTTTCATCCTTTAAATATATTAAAAAAAAATAATTATCTTAATTTTTTCCTCAAGGCATAAGTTTATTTTAAAGAACATATATGATCAATCTATATAACTATCTATATCATTGGCCCTGTCAAATCAACAGGCCCACAGTGTTGCCATATTATTACTTAATGATAGTCTCCTGTCATTAACTACGGGCAACCATTTTGTTTGGAATGCCTAATAGTACTGTTGAGAAATCACACACCTAGAGAAATATACCGCTAAAGAACGACTGCGCATCTAATCTGAGTGTCTACTGAAACGGGATAGAATATTCCGCCATTTTGCTAGCTAATTGTCAGATTTAAGAGTCAACTTTCGATGTCAATAATGCCGATGCTATTTTAGAGTTTTGCATTGTTTTCGTTTATGTTCGTGAATTATACGAGCTTTCGAATTCTGTTCAGTCGTTCAGTTCAATGTACCATCCCAATTTTCACACAGAGACACCTTTACGGGGAAATTATGATTTGTTCTTCGATCCTGCATTGACGAACCTCCTGGGTTCTGAGCAGTCAAGCGACAGCATTATCTTACATTTTTTTCGAACGATTTAATAAATTTATCTGATTTTTAAAGTATTAGAAATATGTTATTGTGCAAATTCACAAAATAATGTTAATAGTTGATGCATAAACCATTTTTTTTTAATAATTATAAAATACCTAGTAACAAAGGAGTTTGATGCAAGCAATTTATTTAACAAAAACGCATAATGTTGGTTGCATACTGTCTAGCTTTCACATTACCATGCATTGTTGGTTGCATATATGTTTTGACAGATTTCTGGCAAAATGGCGCTTATTAGACTTTTCAATTGTTGCCGTGTCGGATGTCTCTCTTGCGCTGTATAGTCATCTAGGTGTGTGTAAGAAATGCATTTATTTTCATTATAATATTTCAAAATTTAAAGCCCTTTGATTTTTTTTTCTCGGAAACTGAAACAAAATTAAACCTTTAAAATATATGCATATTCTAGATATTATTGCCTAATTTATTTTGTCCAAATTTTGATTTTATAAAAATATTACTTCTTGAGATATCCTTGTCCGAAAATTATGAGGGGTGCTGTAATCACCTAATTTTTTCTGTGTTATCTCTAACTCCCTGTATAGACTATTTGTTTGGGAAACTTTATTGTTATAATGATAATTAAACCATCTATAAAAATTTAATTTTCTTTTTGTTTCCCTTTTTTTGGGTCCGACACTATAAACAAAAGCTTAAGCTTTTCCACTGAGACCGAATGTGGCGACGAATATTTATCAATTTTCTAGATTAATAGGAACAGCTTGTTTGAAGGAGCCCAATTAACTTGAGTAGGCTTTTGAGTGTTTTGAGTATTTTCTTTGTATTGTGACGTCAAAAACACTGAAATGGACCGATAAGAAGGCGATGTAAGAAAATAAAAAAAAGGAAATTAAACAAGTTCTCGCTTTTAGAAGACTTTTGTGTTTAGCTTTTAGGATTATACATATGATATGTTTATTATTATCTATTGTATTCTCGCAAAACTATTTCGAGTAAATAATTATAATAAAAAGTATGTGAAAATCTAAAGAACATAAAAATTATGTTTATATATCATTATATAAATCGAAATTTTCTTACAAAGTTAACCGTAACTGGCATATCCAGTATCAAATTATTAAATATTAGATAATTAAAAAAACAATTTCATAAAATGTATTTTTAACCTTTTGTACTCAAATTTATTTTAATTTACATAGGCTTAGAATTTATATAATACTTAGAACCTTTGTGGGGATATTGGCGATGGTATTTTTTACAAACCAAAAAATTGTAGAGTTTCTAGTATTTCTACTCTATAATTTCCTAAGCAAGAGTACTATTTTAATAAACAGTGGCTTCTAAATTGTAAATTGTAAAGTGTTATTCTAAATCCTCTATGAAATTAGATAAATAATGAGGCAAAATATATGTCACATTCAAATCAAAATACAGTCCCATGGCTAGATCAGCATGAATTTGACTCAAATGCGAAAGTAGGTAGCACATCCGGAGTCGGACAATCGAGCGCGACCGTTCGGGCGCTGCCGTTCGGGCGCGGCCTTTCGGGCGCCGCCGTACGGGCTCGGAGATGACTGGGCGCGGCGGTTCAGGTGCCGGCCATACAAGCGCAAAATTTTACATTTTATAATAATAAATGATTAGCACAGGGGAAACAGTTTCTAATAAAGCAATACATTTAATTTTAACCGTAGTAATAGAATTATTATATTTTTACCAGCCATTGCACACAATTATCAGATTTATTAATAATATATTTATTTATGAATAAAAATAGTGTACTACATTACGAGTGTGGAAAGTGAAATTTTTTACACGAGTGGGAAATATTGTCGCACGAGGCACAAGCCGAGTGTGTGTGTGTGTGTGTGTGTGTGTGTGTGTCTGTATCCTTGATAACTTCTAGAATGGATACAAAGAAAACCAGCTTTATTCCGGCCTTCAATAAACTGATTAGATTTTGGGCAGAGTCGGAACATCTGGGGGGCTACTTGATAGGTAGTAATTTTTTTTATATTTTATAGAATATATCTGTTATTTACGTTTGGAGAAGAACATTTTTCAAATAAAATTTACTAAAAATATTATTATCTATAATTCTTGTTTCATAAAAAAAAATTCTAAAATAGACCGCATTCGAGATATTTGAGAAAATGTCTAAATTACGAATTTTTAAGAAAACTCAAAAACGGATAAAGGAAAAAACAATAAATTTTAAACCTAAGTTTTTTTTTCAGCCTGACGTAAAATGATTAGATTTTGGACACAGTCAGAACATCTGGAGGGGTAATTTATGGGAGGCCGTTTTTATATTTTATGGAATATATCTGTTATTTACATTTGGAAAAAAAATCTTCAAATAAAAGTTACTTATAATATTATCTATAATTTTTGTTCTATACAAAACTTTCCGAAAATGATCGGTATCCGAGAAATTTGACAAAATTAAAAAAAATATATTTTTTTATAAAAATTGTTCAAATAAAAGTTGTTTGTAATTTTTATTTTATGCATAATTTCTGTAATTTTTATTTTATACATAATTTCTGTAAAATGAACCGCATTCGAGATATTTAAGAAAATGTGTAAATTACGAATTTTGAAGAAAACTCAAAAACGGATAAAGGAAAAAACATTAAATTTTAAACTTCAATTTTATTTCGGTCTGAGGTGAAATTATTAGACTTTGGACAAAGTCGGAACATCTGGGTGTACTTTAAAAGAGGTCGTTGTTATATTTTATGAATATATCTGTTATTTATGTTTGGAGAACAAAATTATTCAAATAAAAGTTACTTCTAATTATATTATCTATAATTTTTGTTTTTTGTCAAATTTTCCTGACAAAATGTGCAAAATTCTGATTTTTAAAAAAATTAGTAAACTTTTTCAGCATTTTCGTTTTCAATGAATATCTATGAAAAATGTTTCGAGTTATACAGTGAGCATCTTAAGTCTTACCCCCCCTAACTAACTCGTTACTGGGGTCTTGTTAGGAAAATCGCCGAGACAGGTCGATTTTAAATTTCTACAATGTACATTTTTGCATGATTAGTTAACCCTTAATGTCATCCCTTACTGGAGGGTACAAACCCTTTCGAAAAATTTAAATGGTATGGGGTGGTGAGTGATAGCTCATTTGAAAGAAGGTTTTATTATCTATTCAACCGTGCAAAAAAATTTGAAATTTGCATCATTACATGTTGATTTATTAATGTTTAAAAATAACAAAACCTCACAAAATAGGAAAGCAACTAGACTAACAGTGACCTTCTAATGGCAAAAAGTCTTACTTTACGTCTGAACCAAAACCGAAGTCATGCAGGGCCAAATTTTAATTCTAAGGATGAGTGCGCTACGTTAATTTCCGTTATTCTGAAACAACAATTAGTCGAGAATTAATGAAGCAAATTTAAAAATTTTTTACACGGTTGAATAAAACCCTCTTTCAAATGAGCTATCACTCACCACCCCATGCTATTTAAATTTTTCGAAAGGGTTACTCCCCTCCAGTAAGGGATGAAATTAAGGGTAAACTATTCATACAAAAATGTACACTGTAAAAATCAAAAATCGACCTGTCTCGGCGATTTTCCTAACAAGACTCCAGTAACGAGTTAGATAGGGGGGTAAGACTTATGGTGCTCACTGTATGTATGTGGAAAATGTATGTATTTAGTTTATCTTCTAAACATTTATAGAGGTGCTGCAATAGGTTGTACAAAATACATTATACCATATATTTCGATGGTTTCAAAAATAGGTCGATTGAACCTTACTTACCTATGTACAAAAGTACAAATAAGGAAGTTATGTTTATGATTCAAATTGAAAATCTATTTTTTTCGGAAACCGTAAAACTGTTATTGCCTTAGGCCCTAAATGAAAAATAATAGTCTCCCCTCGGTTGCAATAAGGCTTGTTAAACTCACAATACCTAATGTTCATTAGACGTTAATGTCATTAGGTTAGATCAGAATCTCAAGCTCTGTCAAAATATATTGTTATTGTCAGAGCTTGAGAGTATGATCTGACTTAATAACGTGAACGTCAAATAATACATCATTTAATTAACATCAGTAAGGTCTTAGATTTTTTGTAAATTATATTTTAATATTTGAGCGTCCATGCTTGCATGAAAAATTATTTAAATAAAAAATGTGGATACAATTTAAAATTTACAATATACTTGTCAGTGGAATTTTTAATATTTTTAATATTTAATAAACTATATTTTAACTGTATTAATTTTACTTATTTACCAATCAAATTCAACAAATGGTGACAGAGCGTGATTGATGCAAAAGAAGGGTTTAAATTAATATATTGAAAAAATTAGTGTCAGAAAAATGTCGACTTTAACGTACCGTATTAAACCGTTTGAAAATACAGAACATGACGCATGACGCGTGTTCAAGCTTAAACTATTTTATTGTAATATAACCTCGGGGTATATGCAGGCACCAAAAGTCGAACCATTATGTAATTCTAATTCAGAAGAAAAATAAGAGCAATTTAAAATAACTTATTCTGAAGAAGATTAACGATACTAACATACTGTTAATATGTACAAAAATAAATAAAAACAATGCCTTAACGCTCGATCAACATATTTTTTTACATAACTGATTTAAAGCATCATAGTATCGCAGCGCCTTACGGAGACATTTTCGGATATGTGTTCTTTTATTTAAATATCTTCTAATCTTGCACTAACTGTCGTGGAGTTGCCAATCTCCCATCCAGCGCATTCCCAAGTGACAGACTGGGGAATGCTTTTCAGATATGGGTGGTACCGATAGTCGGCGCGAGCCAAAATCGTTATCACGGAGTAAACCCTGTAAAAAATCCGCTAAGTGAAGTTGTAGATCTTGACGATGTACTACGTGATTCCGAGGAAGTGAGGTCGCAAACGGTCCTTCGGCATCATGGCTAGGGTGTGCGGGATATAGGCGCAAGCAATGCCTTGGCTCAGTATGGGCGCACTGCCGGGCTCGACCGAATATTTCGGCCCAACTCGTAGTAACAAATGGATACAGAATTAAATAATAGCAACGATGACGGGACAACTGAACCAATTTCAGAAGGAAAACATGCTGAGATGCACGATACCAGTACTGGAACCGAAAACAGTGGAGAGAATAGCAAGCTGCCAGAAAAAGAAGATGCATAGACGAAACTGAGAAGTCAAAAAATATTACCTGAACCATCCAAAAAGGCAAGTAAAATAGAACATTCCCCGATAAGATCACAAACACCAGTAATATTCGAGATGTGAGAGATATGGAGTACGCTTCATGGGTACTCATTCATTGATAGTAAGCCAATGATGAAGGGGAATAAGGAACTAAGAGAAAAAAAGAAAAGAGAAATTACCCCAGAAAAAATAAGTGCGATGGCAGAATTCGTTCAAAATGCGGAACAAGAGTATATCATACTCAACGAAGCAAGGGAAATGGAGGAAGAACTTGAAAAGGTCAAAAGTATCATTAAAGAGGTATCAAAAACTAAGAAGCTAGATGGATTTGTGAATAGAATGTCCCAAGCAATAGGTGTGATGGTAGATATACTAGATAAACTAAGGACAAAAACAAATCAGAAAAACATAAAAAAACCTAAAGGGAGACCACAGAAAGACGCTGCAACACAAATGTCTAAACAAACAAGCAACCAATATGAACCAGGAAATAATTGAACTGATAGAGGAGGATTTAAAGAAAGCTGAAATAAAAGGAAGTAGAAAAACTGATGAAGCGGCTATGGCTAGAGGAAATATGTCAAAGATGTAAAGTAAGCAAAACAATTGGGCTGATAGGAGAAGAAAGCGAAATCATAATAATTATGAAAGGAGAAGAGAATAATATCGACGAGACTCCAAAATGACTACTAAAAGAAACCAACGAATCGCTAAAATCACACAGCAAGAAAACCTAGAAGATGGAAAAATGGTCGGAGTAAAAAATATTAGCGAAATGATGCTGAAGCAAGGAGAGATACACGTACACCACGGCAACGAGAGTGGCAAAACAAGGACAGGAAAGAATAGTCGCAGGGTAAATCTAAAGAAATTAGTGGACAGGACTAGAAATAACGGTAGCAATAAAATAACATGCATGACAATGAAACAAGTGGATTATATAAGCACGAGAAGAAGCTTGGAATATGTAGGCAGAAAATAGAATGTAGACGTGGTCCTGTATAAAGATAAAGCGAAAAATACAAGATGAGAGGATGTTAGAAAAAGAAAAAATAAAGATATTATTATCCTGATGCCTGTAGAGGGAACACCATGTGCACAACTTATTAATATTATAAATATGAAAGAAAAAGTGGGTACAAAAGGAATAATGATCGACAAAATCAATAAAACAGACGATGGCAATGTACAGATCAAAATAAAAGGAATGAATAAAAGACCAAATTACAATTTAGGAAAACACTATCTGAAAATTTAGGGGATATGGCAAAGGTGCAAATAAAACAGAAAACTCAAACGTACATGATTTTAGACATAGACGAGACAGTCACGGAAGAGGAGGTGTAAGAGGTGCTTAAAAAGGAAATGAATACTGAAAGTCTAGATGATATACAAATTAAAATATATGATAAAATTAACGATAGAGGGCTTAAATACGCTTTTATTACAATTAGGGAAAAAATGGTCAAGCTCGATAATGACAGAAAAAGGATAGAAAAGGGATGGATCAGGAAAATAAATAATATTACAAAAGCTACAGGCCTCGCAAAATAGGGCACGTAATAAAATACTGCACCAAAAAAAAAGGAGAACCAAAATTATATAAATGTGATGAGCTGGGACACGTGAAAAAAGACTGTCAAGGAATACAAAAATGTTATCTGTGCAAAACTGAGAACCAGAAACAATGACATATATAGTTTATATAGACTGCTCATCCATACGTTAATAAAACGATGAAAAGCGGGTCGAACTGGGAGATGTTTTCTCTTTGTCTAGTACATGCAATGTATGTGTTTTGTCTCAATTGTGAGTGCTCACTAGTAAGCAAACCTTTTACAGAACTAGTTTAGAAGAAAGTTTAGTCTAGTTGAGATTTGGTTCTCATTTTTATTGCTCAATCGAACATTTTGTTGAATTGTTTATTTTATTGAGTTTTAATTATACTTATGTTCTGTTTTAAGTTTTTTTAATTATTTGTTAATTATGCAAAGCTCTTCAGCAGCACACATATCTTTATTATCTGCTTCAGTAGTATGTTAACTACAAAAACACATTAAACATTAAATAATTATCCAAACATTTTAAATTATTTATGTACAGTACATTCATTGCCTGAAGAAGATAACTCAACACTTTACCATTACTTAACATTTTACTAGTACATACTAGTAACATCATTATTATTGACAGTAGCCATAACTCTTACTTTTGCTGAATTTCATTTTTTTTATTATTCTCATGCCTTAGCTTTTAGCTTAGGTAAATTTAAACTAGGTACTGCAGTAGACACAAGCATTTTCTACTTATTTACACCTACAAAATATAAATTAGCAGATCAAACAATTCATATTAGAAATGTCAAAATATTAGTAAATAACTAATATTAATAAAAATACTATTAAAAAAAATTACAAACCTGGAGGGATAAAATCTTCTTTTGTTAAGTGTTGAGAGCAAACTCGCATACCTATTACTAGTAATAACTGCCCTTTCCATTTTCAATTTAATTATCCAATCCTTTCTTTGAAGTGCCTTTTCCTTAGTTCCAAAGTTATTTCAATTTCAATACTTCTATCAACTGAAAGACATTTCTAAAAAGATAAATTAGAATTCTTTTCCCTTTTTAACCGACTTTAAAAAAGGAGGAGGTTCTCAATTCGTCGCCAATTTTTTTTTTTTTTAATGTATGTTCAGCGATAATTCTTCAACACGGTGTCCAATTTGAATAATTCTTTTTTTGTTAGAAAGGGGGTACTTCAGGGGTGGATCCATATAAATTTGGTCAAAATATAATAATTGGGTCTGTGAGAAAATCCTCAAACTCTTCATTTTTTATGTTTAGCGATAATGCTTTACCACCTTGTCCGATTTATATGATTCTTTTTTGTTAGTAAGGGGGTACTTCAGGCGTGGTCCCATATAAATTTGGTTAAGATGCGGTGATGGCATCTGCACGTATTGAAGTCGTTTTTTTTTATTTTTTTATTTCTAATACTTGTCTACTACTGCAACCAATTACACAATAATTTCTATTGTGTAGTGCCATTTTACAATAAAGTATTGTAGAAATATCTCACTTAAAATACAATTACTAAGGTATTCACTAAAATTCAACTTTTAAAATACAGCTAAAGTGAAAACAAAACACATTTAACAAATATCCTTCCTATCATATTTAAAGAACGGCCGCTGAACATTTTCAATATAATTCATCTTGTTTAAATAGGATACCAAAATAGACAAGCATGCTCAAAGGAGATCTAACAAACGCAATAAACAATAAACAATAAACGATGTATAATAACTTTGTTTATTTATAAATTAATTGCAATTTCTGAAGATCGTGCCTATAAGATTGCGCTTTGCAGTCGATTTTATTATGATAGTCAGATTTCCACTAGTGGAAGCTTATTATGTATCGGAAATATTCCTTTAGAGTTTTATTTTTGATCCATCAAATCATTCACATTCACCGCTGAAATAATCAATAATTGTCCAATGTCCAAAGGGAATAAACGTCAGAATCCTAAAAAGCTACTTACTTTTAGTAAAATCTTTAAAAAGTTATTTCCATTGCATATCTGCTTTTAAAATGCGAAATAAATTTTAAAACAATAATCAAATGTCTAAATAGTGTCAAAATGTGTAAAATTGTTTAAATCTATGTTCAAAATTGTTAAGTCCTCTTAAAATGTTTTGAAATATGGAACTAGACTTTACGACTCAAACAAATATATATTCTTTTTCAAAATACCTCCTGTTTTGAAGTAAACATTCGGGTAATAATTTTTTTAATTCAGTTCCTACTTTGATGAATTATGGGTTTCTAAACTCATTTGGGCCAGACCTACTCTGCCTGGTGAGCACTCGGCAAGACAATATGGACGACTGCAATTTGACCCGCTTTTCGTCGTCTTGTATACATTTGAATAAGCAGTCAATATAAACTATATATGTCATTGGCCACAAAGCGGAATTTCAGAAGTGCCCGAAATATAAGAAAATGTAAGTGGCACAGAAGAAGGAGAGAAGAGCAAGTGTTATGAGTGTTTAGTTATAAAAATAATTCAGGAAAATCTAGATAGGGGAAACATGCAATAGATCTGGCATATAAAATAGCAAATGAAAATATTGCGGACATAATTCTTATAGCAGAACCCAGGAAAATTAAAGCTTTAATAGAAAATTGGATAACCGATAAAAGAGTAGATGTTGCCACAAAAATAAGCAACAGAACTATAAAAATTCTTAACGAAGGAGCAGGGGAAAGTTTTGCCTAGATGGAAACATAGTAGGTCGTAATATACGGCTGTTATATCTTACCAAATATCAAGTTAGAAGCGTTCACGGACTTTCTACGATCCTTGAGGAAGGATCTAAAGAAAAAGAAGAAAAAAATAGTAGTTAAAGGAGATTTTAATGCAAAATTGCATCTATGGCAATCTAAAATTGAAGACAAGAGGGGTCAAATACTACCAGAATGGATGGCAGAGGGAGACCTGATAGCTCACAACTAGGGAGACGCCCCAACTTTCAAAAACAAAAAAGCCGGTTAGTCGTATATAGATATAACATTTAGTACAAGGCACACCTCTAAAAAGATCACGAGATGGAAAGTACTGGATACTGGATGAGGAAGCCCTAAGTTATCGTCAACTTATCACCTACGAGATCGCAGAGAGAAAGAGAGAGAGAGAGAGAGAGAGAGAGAGAGAGAGAGAGAGAGAGAGAGAGAGAGACGGAGCAAGATACAGGCAACATCCATGTAGTGGCAGCAAATTTGGAAGTTTGTTAAAGGAACTGCAAATTGGACAAACATGTTAATCACAGACATAAAACCATGGATAGAGCCGAAATGGGGACAGACCAACTTCTCTCTGACGCAGATTATGACCGGTGACAGTGACTTTCAAGCATACCTGCTTAGGTTTGGACTAAGTCAAACATATTGTCAAATAATATATTAAGGTTTATGTACTATAGTTATCTGTATCTGTAACGTGTGGAGGGTGGGTTACCCATTACGTCACTTAGGCCTCACTAGGCCCATTGTTAATCCTCTTAAGATGATAGACACTTCCTAGTTCGTGAGCCAACCTACAGATTTAATGTAGTAAATAACGTCGCCAAGAGGTGTTTCTCTTATATTGGCAGGTGTTAGCCAATTCTCACCAAAACACAAATCTTCTAATAAATGAGAGCGTTAGACAAAAGTAGAGGATAAGCTCGATGGTCTTATCTTCTTGTTTGCAGAGCACTTCGGTTTATATATTTTTTTTTAATTTTTATCAAACAACTACTTATGCCATATTTTTAGGCCATTTTCAGACTCTGGAAATAGAAAACTTATAAAAAAATTGCAAAATTAGTTTGTTAAAAATAAACCGAGGTGCCCTGCTGACTTTGACCCAACAAAGCACTTTATTTTTTAAGTTTTATAACATTTCAACAGTTTAAATATGTGGTGTGCTTGTCTTTAGAAAAAAGCTTTACAAAACCAAGGTGATCTGCTGGATTATTTCGAAGCTAGCAAAGCACGTTGTATTAAAAAAATACCATTTTATTCGAAAAGTTCTATATTGTTTCAAGAGCCCAATAATAGCTTAAAAAAGTGGCATAGGTATTTTCAGAATGAAATTAATAAACCAAGGCACTCTGCTGGCTTTGTTCCAACAAATATTTAAAATTGGCAATTTTTTTGGAAAGTCATATAATATTTTAAGAGCCTATGAATAGCCTCAAAATATGAAGGGTTTTTTTTTATAAAAAAATCTTTAAAAAGTCGAGGTGCTCTGCTTCGAAGCAACGACGAAAAATTACTAGACTAATTTTGTTTGCAAAAATCGTATTGAAAACATTTACAGTATCATTCACGTCGTTGTCAAATTATTACGAAAGAGTATGAGACAGTATTGTTAGGTTATAATTTGCTGTTGACTAAACATAAGGCTCTAAACCACCCAAAAGGCATATAAAACTAAATTTGAGAAGTATATTTGCATACGTAATGCAAGTTATTATCAGCTTAATATATTTTTTCTAGTTGTAACTGTTAAAGTTGTATAGTATTTATCAGGAAAATACGCAATTAATTTGTAAAGCAACCATTCTCGCTCCTCAGATAAACATAATTGCACATGGCATCCCCATTCAAATTAGCAGCTGTCTTCTTCTTTCTAATACGGCAGCCAATACGACAAATCTGTCTGCATAATAATAAAACACACAATCTGAAAGATTGCAATATAAAAGGCCCTAATTAGGAATGAATGGATTAGTTTAATAGTTTTTTGTCGTTGGTTCGAAGCTTACAAAGCACCCTGTATTTTTTAAAAATACTATTGTTTTTTCTAAAAGTTTTATAATATTTTAAAAGCCTAAAAATAGCTTCAAAATGTGGCATAACTAGTTTTCAGCAAAAAAAAATATTAAACCGAGTTGCTCTTCTGAATTTGTTCCAACAAATCACCCTGTATTGTTTAAAAATAGTAGTTTTTTGCGAAATTATTTAGTATTTTAAAAGCCTAAAATAGTCTAAAAATGTGGCGAGGTTGGTTTTAAAAGAAAGCGTTAAAAACTTAGGTGCTCTGCTGGATTCTTTCAAAGCTAGTGAAGCACCCTGTGTTTTTTAAAAAACACAAGTTTTTTGAAAAGTTTTAAAATACTTTAAGAGCCTTAAAATACCTTAAGTAGTTGTTTCAGAAAATAAAGAAAAATAAATAAACCGAAACACTCTGATAACTTTATTCCAACAAATCACCCTGTATTATTAAAAAATATCAATTTTTTAGTAGTGTTATAATATTCCAAGAGCCTAAAAGTAGCCTAAAAATGTAGTGTTTATTTTTTGTAAATAGTTTTAAAAGACTGATGGCTCTGCTGGATTCGTTCAAAGCTAGCCAAGCTAGCTAAAAATACAAATACGAACGAACTGAGATGCTCTGATAAATTCGTTCAAAGGTAACAGAGCACCTTAATTTTTGTAAGAAACGGAAGCATACAATTTTTGAATAAGGTATAAAAATAGTCTTGAAATAGCTTAAAAATATGACACAGGTTTTAAGTCAAAATTCCGTAGGTGCTTTTTTTGGTGCCATCGGCATCAACTGCTACGGTTATTAGCCTCGTGTTCTGTGTAGGCTTTGTTAATGTTTCCCAGCGCCACTTAAGGACATAATTGTTAATTAGTACCCAACAGTGAATGGTCGAGTGAGGAATCCTACCAAGGCATCAGAATTAATTTTAAATAATTAAATTAAATGAAAAAATCCCGGCCAACGGTGGGATTCGAACCTGCGACCCTTGGATCCGCAGCCAGAGACTCTACCACTGAGCCACCCACCCCGTTCCTCTTTGGTATTATTTTTGCTTTAGTTAATATTGGTTTTTGTCATTATTTGATTGTCTTAAATACATGTTGATTAGGTCTACTGGGGATATCCCTATACAGAAAAAGTGAAAATGTCCCAAAATCAGACCCCTAGTAAATGCGAACTAGAGGCAATTTCATATGCATATTTTAAAAATTAATAATTTAATTTAACATGAAAGAGATAATAAAACCCCGCTTTTTCATTTTATTTTGTACCCCGAAAATGCTCAAAAATAAGAATTTGTATTTAAAATTTGAATAGTAAAATTATCTGTTTGGAGATAAAAATAAAACCGTTGAATTCAGATTTTAAGCTTTTCTTTTAATATGAAACCAATTATAAGAATTTAGATGTACAGGGTGTTTTATTCAGGAAGGAAGAACTTGCGAGTCGTTATCTAAGCTGGACCTAGATTTTTTTTTATACATAAGTAGACAAAGTTGATAAAACACCCTCTACCTCGGTTATAAACCACAAGGGATTATACAGGGGTAATTTGGAATCACTTCAGTGGCTTTCTTCAAAGAATGCTAGTTTCACAATGAACCACCCTGTATTATGTCTTATTACAAAATAAGACCATTTTGTGAGCTGATTTTGTTTTTACTTGGTTATGTTATTTCAAATAATTTTCCCTATTTAATCTTTCTTTCTGTAGACAAATACAAAACAAAATGTAAAATGAATTTACCTAAAAATTGAAACAAATTCAAATAAAACAGAACAAACAATAAATAGGTTTGGCAAGTGAATTCAGTTTCCGCAGTCGTAGGTAGCACTCGAATTCACACACATATACATCACTCTTTATGCATATTTGTATTTGTAGAACCATTTTTTATACTTCACTCAAGAGGGATGAAATCTAGAGATGGTTTTTGTATCAGAAATATTTGTATCCTTGAAAACCTAAGAGGTAACAAATTTGAAAATGTAGATTTTATTTTTAAAATGATAATATACAGGGTGTTCCGAATAAGTACCGACACAGACCAGGTGCGTGTTGGACACTCCAAAATTTGATGATTTATCACAATTTACCTTTATATCAAATTTATACCCCTAATTCAGTGGCGGCTTGTGGAAATTTAAAATGAGTGTTCACTTTTTCCAATAATTTTATCATTTGTAAGTTAGGTTCAAAACTTCATACAAGTGTAGTTATTATCAATATCATACTGTTGTTAAACACTACAACTATTAATTTATAAATAAATTAATATTCTAGTTATTGTTATATTTATTTTGTTTCTAATACGTTGAAAACCTTCTATAAATATTATTAGTTAGTCAACTGACTTTTCTTAATATTTTGAGATTATTTTTAAATATATATCAGGTTATATAGAAAGCTTGACATTGATTTTTGTGTAAAAAAAAAATATTATTATATGACACTTTACCTACCATTTTTTAGTTTTTATTGTATATTTGCTAAAAATTTTAAATTGATATCATTTTTAGTTTCTGATATTTTTAATATTTTAACCCCCTTAACTTCCCAATTTATTCAGCTTTTTTTTTCAGAATTAATTGGCTTTATCTCTTCCTATAGAGCTTCATTTTACCAAACATTTTATGTTGATATCGCTTTTCGTTTTTAATTTAGGATTTTCTTTTAATTTCAACCCATCTAACCCCCCTATTTTAATCAGATTTTTCAAAATCAATAGGCTTTGCCCTTATAGAGCTTGGTTTTTTCTTTAAATTTTTAAAATAATATCATTTTTCGTTTTTGACCTATCGTGCAGACAAAAACCGAGACATCGGACAAAGTACTACTATTGACTACTGTGTAAAGAGTAGAATAATAATATAATCAAGACTAAAACAATAACATAATAGCTTAAAAAATAGGTATACTAAAAGCAGTTAAAGTTTTAAAAATTGAATCGGTGAGTTTGAAAAGTCCAACATTTGACATTTTAAAGTAAGATAGCCATTTTGTTTAAAATTTGATTCTTCATCGATTAAGCTTAAAAACCGTACTAGATACCTATCTGTTAAAGTAGTACAGCTGATTACATTTGTGAAATTAGGCGAAAAACCATACATATTCGTGACTCGTTAAAAGGTTTTTATTGTTTTTCTTGGAAGGCTGATTTTGGACATGTACGGTTTTTGAACACACCGATTGAATCATTTAATAGGTATATCAGTACCTCAGAGATAAACTGTCATTCTAAACTATGTCATTTTAGTCAACTTTTTATTAGAGCAGACTGAATGTTGGTTGGACACTTTTCGTGTTCCATATTTACATATATTATTTATATTTCGACAAGAAATTCAGTTAGCCCCAATTATTGGCATACTTATTATTTACTAATAATCTAACTATTAAAACTTTTTTTTTAAATACATGAATTGTGGTTTTTGTAACATATTTTTATGTTTTGATAACAAATTTTTTATGACATGTCATATATCTCCAACATGCCTCTATAAATAGTACGACTAACGTTTATTGAACATTAAACATAGTGTTATCTTTTTAAGTCAACTTTTATTGTGACATCACTATTATACATGGTATAGAATACCCCTAAAAAGATCTTGATTTTAAGTAGGTCATTGTCCGTTTTACCGATCTATTAACATGTTAACATCTCTGTTTAGCTAGAGGCTTTAGGGAAAGCATCTCACTCCCGCGGGCTCACTCAGAAAAGTGAGCCATAGAGACGAGATTCGCTAGAGCGCAAAGGCGATCCAAAAAATAGAGATAATAAAATTATTATAATTGAATTTATATTTTTATGTTATTTAAAATAACGTATTTTCATGAAATGTAACTAACTAGCCCTTATAGAGAGCGTGCTGTAATGAATCACAAGGGTGTTGTAGTAACCATTATGTGCACCCATCAGAAAATTTTAATATTACTAAATTAATGTTGGTAGTTCTTAGTTGTAGTGAAATGTTAAAGTCGGTGCCACTAATACAATAGATAAAATAATTACAAAATTTACTTTTAAACACTAATACACGTTTAACTTAATATTATTTTATAATATAATAAATAAATAATTTATATTATCTTTATTTTAACATATTTTATAATATTTATTTCAATGTTTATTATAATAAAATTGCATTATTGGGAATAAACATTTATACCTTATTTACCTGTTATAAAATAGGTACTGCTAGTTCCAAGTAAAGGAAGTATACGTACCTACAACGAATAATTTCAAAGTTCTGCAATCGAGTAGAGTTTGTAGTTTATAAATACGCCATTAGCGACTACATATTATACTTCACAGAACAGAGCAGTACACATTGTAATGTGGCATAACTTTAAAAGATGGTACATAGCCTAATACGGTACGGACAACGGCCTGCTCTGCACAGTAGTATACTATGGAAATACGCTGCCGGGAATCATGATCATAAATAAAATTGCCTCCAAATGTTAATCAACATCTACGGCGTAATCTTAAATCATCTAAATCGTGTGGTTCAGTTTTCTATTGAAAATTTTTTACATATCCCCATAAGAAAAAGTCTAATGGCGTAAGATCGTGTTGGCCATTTTATCGATCTTTCGCTCGCTATTTATTTTGGTATTATGGTAGTGCTTCATCCTGTCGAAACCAAATCACATTCGCTGGAACTTGTCGGTTTGCTTGACCAGGATATAAATTAGTCAACGTTGACACTACATTATTTTAAAGCAGTGTTAAATAATTATCTAAAATTAAATTGCCATCAATGAAAAAGTTCTTTTTTAACCCAGTAAAGATTTCCATAAGACCAGAAGCTACAATTTTGACGATTAGTATAACCGTGAAGTGTAATAGTGCATAGGGTGAAGTTAAATTGACGAGTAAACCTAGGTTTACCCGGGTAAACTTCGAAATACCCAGGAAACAGGGGTAAAGTACGAAATTCAACTAACATTATACATATTTCGGGCTTTACCCGGGTAAACCGCGTTCTATCCGATTTCGTTTGGTTAAAGTTGGGTGTAGGAATTATTATTGCGTCATCTTTCGCCACGTGCAGTCAGTTCGAAAATGGCAACCATAGAAAGCGGTCGCGCGCGTTTAAGACAGCGTGTTAATGAAGTTTTCAATGAACTGGTGTCTTCCAAAAATGTGAAGAGTCTTTATTTTAGTAAGGACCAATACCAAGAAATGTTAGAATCAGTTGGCAAAAAATGCTAAAACCAAGACTACTTTACAATATCGACGTTTGAAGCGATTTGACATAGGTTCTGTTAGAGGTGTTGAAAAGGTTATCACTCGTGTATCATTAGGTGAATCGAGCATAAGGTATTACGATACAAACGACGAAATGTTTGATATTTTGCATAATGCACATTTGGTCATTGGACATGCTGGTAAACATCGCGTGGAAAGTGAATGTAAAAAAAAGAACAAGAATATAACTCGGGATGTTATTAAATTATATATACGCTTGTGTGAAGGTTTCCAAAAGAAACTAAAATCTGCAAGAAAGGACTTGTGGTTAAACCAATGGTGTTTTCGGAGATGAACAGCCGTTGTCAAGTTGACCTGATTGATATGCAATCCCATGGAGACGGAGAATACAAATTTATTTTGATCTATCAAGACCACTTAACAAAATTTGTTCAAATACGTGCATTTAAATCGAAAAGGGCAGAGGAAGTTGCTAAGTACCTAATAGACATATTTTGCATTTTTGGCGCCCCATCTATACTACAATCGGATAACGGGCGGGAATTTGCAAACCGTGTCAATGAAGAGTTATGTTCCATGTAGAGTGGCCTTAAAATAGTAAATGGCAAACCGCGCAACAGTCAGTCACAAGGCAGCGTGGAAAGAGAAAATCAAGATATACAAAATATGCGCATGACGTGGATGGACAATGAAAACTGCAAACGATGGTCAGAAGGTCTGAGATTTGTTCAGTTAATGAAAAACAGGACATTGCATGATGGAATTAAGCGAGCTCCTTATGTCGCCATGTTTGGGCATGATATTAAAGACGGCCTATCAATCTCAGCTTATCCAAAATAAACTATTGAAAATCTACGCTCCGAAGAAGAGCTTGAAAGAGTTGTCAGGGAGTTTGGTGAGGGTGAACAGCCTCAACAACATAAACAAAATGAAGACCAGCCTATGGATAATGACCCAGAAATAGATATCCCGCAAGAAGAAGATATTACTGAAAGTGACAACCTGCACAAAGATATTATGGAAGGTGAAAATATAGAAGAAAATGTGGATAATAATTATAGAGGAAACGCCAGTAATATAGAAACTTTAGAAAATCAGACCAAATGTGTGAACTTTGCTTGTACCAAAGAAACATACAGTCAAATAGACAGAACGCAAAAAGAAATTTAGAAAATTAAACAAATAAGATGAAAGCCTTATCTAATTTAAAATTCCCTCCATGTTCTGTTGGAGATACAGTCAGAGTGAAAGTTCCAGACGTTAATCGAGGAAGGGGCGATTTTAGAAACATTCTCATGACAGTTATCGAAAAAACCGACGACAATTTTTATAAACTACCTAACAAGACAGGAACAATGGAGAAAATGTTTTCCAGGAATTAATTTTCTGTATGTAGTGAGGAACTTGTAGATCTGAAAAATGTATCACCGGAAAAGAAAAGTTTGCGACAAATTGCAAATGAACAGTCACTTTTAGGAGGTCAAGGTTATGATCGTTGCAACTGTTAAGCTAAATGCGTGACCAACAAATGTAAATGTAAAGCAATAGGAAATCTTTGTAACTCGAAATATCACGGCAGCTTGTCTTGCTTAAATAAATATATTATAGTATTTTTTACTTTGACAGGACAGAGTCTTAGAATTTTTAATTTTATTTATAAAATGTGTTTTTTTCAAATATATATGTTTTTTAAACATTTATGACCTTGTTGTTTTTGTTACACCCAACTTTAACCGAACGAAACTTGATAGAACGCGGTTTACCCGGGTAAAGCCCGAAATATGTATAATGTAAGTTACATTTTGTACTTCACCCACGTTTTCTGGGTATTTCGCAGTTTACCCGTGTAAACCTAAGTTTAACAGTTAATCTAACTTTACCCGTAACACATTCATCAGAAAACATATGCTCAAGTTGGACAACATTGTAATTCACATTGTTATTCACAAAAATGCGTTATTCTATCAAAATAATATTCCAAGAGCTACTGAATTCGTATCAATTTATAGTAAATCTTTTGCTACTCGAGTGATCGATGTATGACTCACACCATCAAATATTGCAGCTGCTTTTGTCGGCTCGAAGTATGGTAGTTGTTCAGAGATATAACCATTCATGGATAAAATATTAGATTAATTCGACAATCAATATATTTGTAGGTCCGCAGCGAGGAGACAAAAGATTAATTATTTATTGTTTCGACCATTACTTTTCATCAAATTTGGTAGATTTTCACAAAACTTTTATTTTAAAAAAATTAAAATTAAAAAATTAAAAATACTACACATGACATGTTTCGAAGTACAACTTCTTTTTCAAATGTGACTAATTTACAATTTGGTGTCCAATATATATGCGAAGTAATTTAACCAAACAAAGTAATTAAGAAAATACATCAATAACATTACAAAATAAACCGACTATTTAAAGTAAATAAGTGTACTTAAGTAATTATGATATCAATCAGATAACAATGGGATATTATCATTACCGGGATTATCTCACAGAAAACTAGGAAAGAGATTTAATAAAGGTGAGTTATTAATATCTAATTAATCCTTTAGTAGGTTGTCTAAATTTTTAAATCTATTTATTTCAAGGGTTTCTAAATGGTTTAGTTTAATGCCCTTATTTTCTATATGTAAAATTTCAAAGTTGTCTGTAAAAGAATGATTTTCAGCCAAAATATGATTTGAGTAAGTATAATTATTTTTGTTTTTTGTATAGCTATTAAAATTTTCGAAATAGCGCTTTTTGAATGTACGGCCTGTTTGACCAATATACAATTTTGGACAACTACCACAATTTAATTTATATACCCCCGATTTATTATTAGGATTAATTTTACCCTTATTGTTTTCAATATACTTCCCAAGCGTATTATTGGTTTCAAAAGCTACGTTAATATTTTGGTTTTTTAAATATGATGATATCTTTTTACTAGGAGCTCCTATATCTGCAATTTTGATCTTTGATTATGGGATAAACTTGTTGAATGGGTGTCTGTAAAAGGTCTTTACAAAAACATACCACATATTCCTTAGACCAAAATAAGTCGATTTAAGTAAAATTACTTTTGTACAAAGTTGCTTCGTTTGGGCTCCAGAGGGCCTTGAAGTTACAATTTTTAAATCGTTTTTCCCATATAAATTTAAAACGGCATATGCGATTTTGCTGAAATTTGGTAAATTGGTATAGTTTTATATGGCAAAAAAAATAGTATTAAAATTTTGTCCAATAATAATACATAGGCGTAGAACTTGATTTTTTAAATTATGGCACCTTTAAAAATTCTACGCCAATGGAAGAAAAGGAGTTTGAGTATCAAATTTAGATTGCGCAACTCATTTACTTTAAAAAAGGTACTCTTGATAAGACTCGATTACTCTCATGGTTTTGACTAAATTTGCATTTTAGTAATTTTAGAACATAAACAATAATTATTAAAATACAAACTTTGTCAAAACCATGAGAGTAAATCGAGTGTTATCAAGGGTACTTTTTTGTAGTTAATGAGTACCCAATCCAAATTTCATACTCAAACTTCTTTTTTGCCATTGGCGTAGAATTTTTAAAGGTGCAATTATTTAAAAATCAAGTTCTACGCCTATGTATTATTATCGGACAAAATTTTATACGATGAAAAACTTAAAAAATTTACTTTTTTCATATCTTCTTCAATACCTCTAATCGAGACTTTTAACAAAAGTACTCGATTCTTGCCATGTACGATTTTTTGAGGAATATTAATTATTTGCCTGCAATACGTATACAAAAACATTTATTGTTGGTTTCCATAGTTTCATCTAAATAAAACTATTGTCAAGTTTTAACACCTAATCTCTTATTAACGATTGAAAGTGTTCTATCTGACTCAATCATTAAAAAAACAAATGCGTGGTTTATTAATATGGCTGTACAATATACCAATGCAGAATATACCGATATGTTACTGACATTAGGATTTTGTGAAGGAAATGCTCGAGAGAGTGTCAGAGTGTACTCTGAAAGGTTTCCAAATCGTCGTGTACCTAGCCACCCAACTTTTGCTGGTTGAGAGACGTCTTCGGGAGACCGGTTCCTTTGCTCCCAACACTGTTGATAATGGAAGAGAACGTTTTGTAAGGATTCCTGAAGTTGAAGAAGACATTTTAGAACGTGTTGAAGAAGATCCAGAATTAAGCACCAGACGAATGGGAAGGAAACTAGGAGTAAGTAAAGATGTCGTTCATAAAGTGCTTAGATAACAATTGCTATATCCATACCATAAGAAGCCAGTACAAGAATTATTAGTCCATGATCCTCAAATTCGTTTGGGTTTTTGTCGATTTGTTAATATGCAAAGAGAAAGAGATCCAAACTTTGTCAAGAAGGTTCTCTTTACCGACGAAGCGGGTTTTACAAGAAGAGGTATAACTAATACCCATAATGAACATGTTCATGCCGTTGAAAATCCACATGCAATAAAGGTAAACTATTTTCAGCACGTATTCAAAATGAATGTGTGGGCTGGAATAATTGGTAATTTCATTGTTGGTCCTGTCATACTTCCACGAAGATTAACTGGAGAAAATTATTTGGATTTTCTACAAAATATGTTGCCAGAATTGTTAGAAGATTTACCTCTCCAACTTCGGAGAGATATGTGGTTTACGCAAGATGGAGCTCCACCACATTTTTCTTTAAACGTTAGAAACCACTTGAATGAACAATATCCACACAAATGGATAGGCAAAGGTAATGAAGCACCTGTAAACTGGCCACCACGTTCCCCAGAACTAACACCGATGGATTACTTTTTATGGGGACATCTGAAATCCACAGTTTACAGGGAACCTGTAGAAAATGAGGAACAACTCTGGCAACGTAATTAAGATGCAATAAACAATCTTAGAGGTGATAAAGAAGTTATGGAAAGGATACATTTTAATTTTCTTCGACGTATAAATCTTTGTATGCGTGAAAATGGTGAACATTTTGAACAATTTTTGTAAAATCTCTATTTTGATTATGTTGTAAATAAATATTTTTGTGAAACCTATACACTCTAAATTATTAAAACAGAAATTTAGCGAAAACCATGAGAGTAATCGAGTCTTATCAAGAGTACCTTTTTTTAAAGTAAATGAGTTGCGCAATCTAAATTTTATACTCAAACTTCTTTTCTTCCATTGCGTAGAATTTTTAAAGGTACAATTATTTAAAAAATCAAGTTCTACGCCTATGTATTATTATCGGACAAAATTTTAATATCATTTTTTTTTTCACATAAAACTCTACCAATATATTAAATTTCAGCAAAATCGCATATGCCGTTTTAAATTTATATGGGAAAAACGATTTAAAAATTCTAACTTCAAGGCCCTCTGGAGCCCAAACGAAGCAACTTTGTACAAAGGTAATTTTACTTAAATCGACTTATTTTGGTCTAAGGAATATATGGTATGTTTTTGTAAAGACATTTTACAGAGTCTTATATCTGCAATTTTGATCTTTGATTATAGGATAAACTTGTTGAATAGCATATTTAAAAAGTTTTTTCCCTAAAATGTTGTCTACTAACTTTGAATTAAAATTATTTTTTACTGCGATTTGTTTAATGATGTATAATTCTTTTGTGAAATTCTCTTTGGCAAGGGGGATATTAACTAATCTATGGATCATACTGTTGTATACTGCTAGCTTTTGTTTGTATGGATGAGATAAACTATTATTTATTATAATATCGTATGTGATGGCTTATGAAATATCCCAAATCTATGGCCTTTATTAATTTTAATAATATTTAAGTCTAAAAAATTAATTGAATTATCCTTCTCTGTTTCCATAGTAAATTTAATATTAGGGTGTATATTATTGATAAAAACTAATAAAGAATTTAACTGTCTACTAGTACCAGTAAAAGCAGTCAGTATATCGTCAACATATATATCTATGCAAATAAAGACAATGTTTACTTAAATTATTGCTATGAATTTTATGTTCTATATTATCCATAAATATTTTTGTAAGCAACGGGCTTAATGGATTCCCCATAATAAGACCTTCATTTGCTGAGTAGATGTTATTTTGAAATTGAAAATAATTTTGTTTTAGGCAAATGTTTAACAAATTTAGGATTTCTTCTTTCATTATAATATTGACTTGATTACGGTCTAATAAGTTTTCTACTAGCTTAACTGTTTCTTTAGGAGGTATACTAGGAAATAAGTTTGTTACATCGAATGATACTAATTTTGTGTTTCTAGGTAATTTAATTATTTTTTAATTTTTCTGTTAATTCATAAGAATTTTTTATACTGTACTTTAAATGGAATTTGCAGTTTTCTTGTATAAGTTTAATTATGTGAAAGTTTAACTGATGGAGCCGTGATAAATGACACAACTGGTCTAATAGGATGGTTCTCTTTGTGTAATTTTATTAAAGAATAAAGTTGTGGTGGTTGAGGGTTCATTTGTATTAGTTTTCTCTAGAATCAAAAATTGCTCTTGAATCCTGAATATTACGTTTTAGTTCTTTTTAATATTTATCTGTTGGATCAAATTTAAGTGTGCTATAATTATTGATTGCTTGTAAAAATGAAAGAGTTTTGTTAATATAATCTAGATTATTAATAGCAATTACTGTATTTCCCTTATCAGCACGAGTAAAAATGATATCATCCTGTTTTACTTTAATTAACTTACTATCTTGATTTGAATTGTTATTATGTAAAAATTGTGTTTTAATTATGTTCGCAGTATGATATTAATGAGACAAAGTGTTATATGAATCTTTTAAAGCGATTTCTGTTTCTATTCCTAAAATTTCTAAGTTAGAAGTATTTATCTTAGGTGCGATGTTGTCTTTAAACCCTTTTTCTGTTAGAGATTGTTCTGGATCAGAGAAATGTGTGGTAGTTAAGTTAACAAATCTTTTAAAAAATGTATGATCAGATATTTTATTTGTGTTCTGTTCTGATTTTTGTTTAGGTAATATGGATTTTTTAAAAGTAAGTGATTTTAATTTTTTCCGTTGTCTAATAAATTTTTTATGAATAATTTGACTAATCTGTTTTTATCTACAATTTCAAATTCTATAAAATGTAATCTGTGAGATAATTCAGTATGTATTAGGTACCTTAGTGTATATGCTGAAACAATCTCTTTTGGAATATTCTTTTTTCTTATCTTTTGACAACAACTTCGAAACATGTCATGTGTAGTGTTTTTAATTTTTTAATTTTAATTTTTTTAAAATAGAAGTTTTGTGAAAATCTACCAAATTTGGTTTTACTTATTTAAGAAAAGATGAGAAGATAAAGAGGGAATAAAGAGAAGTATTTTACGTAGATAAAACTTTATTTTATCAATCAATAAATGTGTAGCCAACTAATTTTAAAATAATTTGTATTTACAAAAAAAAATATTTTTTAATTATATAAATTTCATGAATTTATCCATAATTGTTAAATATTCAGATGCAAACAAACCTTTAACAGATATAATTATGAAAATGTTGGTTATTTGCTGTTCCGACGAGAGGAAGGGACAAGAGGGCAAAACCCCCGGGGCCTAGGGTGTTCGGCAGCTTTAAAAAAATAGGTTATATTATGTGGGTGACAGGCCCTTTCCATGTCCCCACCATGGCTCTCCGCGGCCCTGGTTATTTGAAATTAGTAAGGAACCATATTTTAATTAGTTACACTAACACATAAATAATTAGTCTAGCTTGTCCTGAATAAATGTATTTGTTTTACGGTTTAAAAGATATTATTGCAAAAACTTTCCACTTGCAACTTTTCTGCTACATAAAAATCACTTTCTGGAATTTTTGCAGTCACCAAAATGAAAGCTTGTTTGTCTCTACATATTTGTTTTGAAAACCATAAAAAAGTCTAGAAACCCGAGCTCGTTCCATAGGGAAGTGAGGTAACCATATGCCCCGAGCCCTTCGTTTAACTTTAAAGCAATTCCTATTTCCTGGTTGAAAGGGTTGAGTTTGGAGTATACACGGCAAACTTTCAGATATGAAATGAAAATAAACAGAGTGATGTGCTGATTATTAAGGGTAGTATCTGGATAACTATAGTATATAAGAGGTGCCAGAGTTAATCTAAACGACCTAGTTAAAAAATTTAAGAATATAATTGTTAAGTAACTGTTTAAATGTAAATTTTTGTGTTGTTACGTGAATATTAATGTTAAATTACATGGTAACACAAAATATTAATAATCGAGGGTAAGTTGAAAATAATTAGGAGAAAAAACTAAATTGATCCAGTTCAGTTTTCTAGAAGTTATGGGCCTGGGCAAGGGGTAAACAACTGAGGATGCAGGTGTACAAAAAAAAGTATTTTCGAGGATGTATGATGACGTACGAGACTGTACGAGGATATATGAGGATTAACAAGGATGTATAAGGATTTATCGAGTATGTATGATGATTTCTTGAAGATGTACAACGATAAAAAATATTTTACATTTATTTGCCAGAAAAGTATTAAAAATTTAAAATAGCACTTAAATAATGTAACGATTGTAATAGATTATTTATTAAAAATGGTTTATTTATAATTTATTTATAATGTACTATTTAATTTATTTAATACTTAGGCACTATTATAACTTACAATTCTAATTTATTTATTTCAATTTATCTTTAATATCCAACACTTAAATTGAATCTTTACGTCTACCGACAAACTCGGGCTATTTATACAAAAATATATCGTCCTAGAAAATCCGGCCGCGTAAATAGAAAAGCTACTTCAATACATCCCCCAGGCAGTGACCAACTAGACTAGGGTTTTTATGCATTATTCGTGCAGAAAACCTACTTGAATATAGCCCCGGATGGTGTCGTATTGGAGTAGGATTTTAGGCGGCGTAATATTCTGTAATTCCTACTTTAGTACGGCAAGTGTTCCTTTAGTGGTTATGTTTGGTTATGTTTATAACGTGCGGCGGCTCGGTATTCGATTGTTTATAAACAAAAAGTGAATTAACAATATACCCTACCAATAAAATGGAAGAAACTATTGAAATATTACTTAGTGCAATATTAACTGACTAGCGAATCGTGAAAATGGACGGTCAAAATGACGAAAGTTATAAGTACTGTGCCTTTTCAATGCAAGTTAAATGAAAAAGACTGCTACATTTTGCTAATTCAAGATCCCGAAAAATACACTGGACTATCAGAAATTTTTTGAAAGATCCAAAAATATAACCGAAGTTACACAGGTTGATGAAAAAACATTTAAAGTTCAGAGCGAACGAACATTAGAGTACTATGTAGTTGGTCATGTAATTGGATTTTGCACTTGTTTAAGTGGAAGTGGTGGCCACTTTTGCAAACACCTACTAGAAGTTGAAAATAAGTACTGTATTATGTTTCAATCTGCCCTGCTGCTATCTGAAAAGGATCGCCAACAGCTTACATATCTGGCTCTAGGAAAAGAAATTCCACTGTCTTCCTTTGAAGACATCAATTCACCTGTTCATGAAGGATCATCTAATGAACACACATCTGATCAAACTACATCTCAGCAAGCAGAGTTAGGAGCACCATCACAATTTAACATTCCCATTGACCAAATAGGTCTTGACAATTACAATATCATAGTCCACAAAATCAATGAGTTTACACGCATTGGTCAAGTTTTACAAAGTCAAGCAAATATAAGCCATATACCACAGATACAAATAAGAATCGCAACCTGATTATCAATTACTATATAGAACTTTTTTATATACAGAAATATGCCGCTATACTAGAAACTCTACAGACTTCCATCACAGATCATGTCATTTGCGTATCACAAAACAGCCGGTAGGAGATCAAGAAAAATTAAAGACAACCAACATCTATTTCAAGGCGAAAAGCTAGAGGTATTTTAGAAGGACGAATTTAAGCTGGACGTCCTGTGAAATTAGAACACCAAGGCGCCAAAAAGCGACCCTATAATAAAACTTTCAATATTGAGAATAATTTACAGTTTGCCAAAAAACATTAATAAACAATTTAAATAGCACCACACTTACAGGTAAAAATGTCGCCACTTGATTATCAATTAATACTGAATAAAAAAAAAATCTACAGTAATTTACCAAAGAACAACCCACAGAACTACCTCAAACCAAGAGCTGAAGATGCCTATTTCAGTTAAGGTGTCAAAAAGCAACCCCATTATATAGCCTTCAATATTAAAAATGATTTACAGTATGACACTAAATATTAATAAACTATGCCATTACAGGTTTTTTTTACGTAAGAAAACACGCGCTGTACTGAAGTAGTATTTCCACATGTTTAAGCAGCGTAATAACGCGCAATCCTACTCCAACACGGCACCATCCAATGATATATTCAAGTAGGTTTTCTGCACGATTAACCCATAAAAACCCTAGTCTAGTTAGTCACTGCTTGGAGGACGTATTGAAGTAGGTTTTCTATTTACGCAATCCGGCCAGAAGAATCTCGGAAGCTTCCTTTACGTGCCGAACCGCATAGCGAAAATTTCAGCATCGACGTCTTGAGTCTTTGTGGTTCACAACTAGGATTGCCAACGCAAGACTCAATGTCGCCTCTAGGTAGGTAATGGGACAGCCTGGGAACCAAATTTTCCTTTGACGATGCCGACAATGATGCCGTCAAAGGTCATTAATCATTTTAATTACCTGTCAATCATTAATTACCTTGTCTATAATTAATGACCTGTCAATCATTAATGACCTGTCAATCATTAATTACCTATCAATCATTAATAACGTGTCAATCATTAATAATTATTTAATTCGCTAAATGATGGTAAATACAACGCGGCTTCGAATAAAGCGGCTAGTATTGTAAATATCACACCGCGGTTGAAGAAGAGGTATCTGATTCCAGGTAAAAGAGCTCGGCTCGTAAGGGTCATAACTAATAGTGAGGCGACATGTTACATTTAAATTAATTGCTTGAATAGATATACGTGTTCGTAGCCATGTGTTTTACATATAAAATGAGATCACTGCAGTTAAAATCTGAATATATAATCTGAGAATAAAAAGATAAATTGGCACATAAATAAAGAAAACAGTCGGCATCGCGCGACATTGTCCCCTCCTTAAAAATAGTTTCTCCTGGAACTCAAACTGAATGATTGTGTCTGCAACTGGACTCACTTTAACGATTTCCATTCATATGGAAATAACAAGGGACGGTGTTCACTAATACCTGGATACTGAAATAATGAATAATGAACCTCAGTATGTTGAAAAATTACTTCAACCATGTTTCTTATGATCCTCCAATTTAGCTGGTTGCTGTCTATCTTGGGCATAGCTAGTTTCTGTACATTGGACATGCTCCTTCAGACTAAGTAGTGTTACCCATACATTATGATAAGCGGATCGATCTCGAAATGTGTTCTTTGTTACCAAAAAGAAAAGATAACGTGATCCATCTTGAAGTTTTTATGCTTTTCCTGGGGCCGGTAACCGATCTTGAAGTTCTGGAAATCGACCAAACTTCTTCCGGAACACAGATGCCAGACCTCGAACGTCGTTGATGTTGACGGAAGTGCTATGGACCAGTGACTTTTCTTTAGGACCCGTGAGCAGATCTTGTTGTTGCTGATTTTTTTTAACGTCACAGTAGGAAATTTCATACACATCTATAATTAATATGGAAATATTATTACACACGGTAATTCCACAACGTTTAGAGCATTTAATAAATAATATTTTTTGTTTTTAAAATTAACGTGTCTCGGCATCTAGTGACCACTGAAATGGGATCTGTGATAGATTTTATTTCAAATACATTTGGTAACATATAAAATCAAATTAAATTAAGCATTCGAAAGTTTTTAAGGAACTAAATCACAGCACTAAACTAGTTAGGTAGACCGAGTTCCACTGAGCTTGTGTTTGCGACGAGTTGAGCTGTAGTATTTGCAATCTAAAAGTATATGCACAATTTTAAGTCTTACACTATCACAGAATTCTATGATTCAGTGGTGTATTTAGGACATTTAATTACCCCCTCTGGAGTTAAACCAAATCCTGATAAAATTTCGGCTATTAAAAATTTTCCAATTCCCAAAACTCAGACAGACATTAAAAGTTTCCTTGGACTCTTAGGTTATTACCGACGCTTTATTCGTGACTTTGCTAAAATTACAAAGCCATTAACAAAATTTTTGAAAAAAGTCGCTCAGGTAATTCATAATAAAGATTTTATAGACTGTTTCCAAACATGTAAAGACATTTTGACAAATGACCCCATATTGCAATACCCAGACTTTAATAAACCTTTTATACTAACGACAGACGCTAGTAACTATGTTATAGGTGCAGTTTTATCGCAAGGTAATGTACCAAACGATAGGCCTATTGCGTATGATTCTAGAACCCTAAATGACTTAGAGATAAATTACTCGACTATTGGAAAACTACTTGCAATTGTTTGGAGTTGCAAACATTTCAGACCTTATTTGTATGGGAGATCTTTTTATATATACAGTGACCATAAACCGTTAACGTGGTTATTTAGTTTAAAAGAGCCTAACTCTAAACTAGTAAGATGGAGGCTCAAATTAGAAGAGTACGACTACAAAATCATTTACAAAAAGGGTAAAAATAATACAAATGCAGATTGTTTATCCAGTATATCACTTAACGCACTAAAAAATGAATCAGTAGTTAATAATACCGGAGATGCAGGCAATTACATTTTAGAATTTTTGCAAAATTTAGCTAAAAATGTTCCAAAAGAAACACAACCTTCCACAAATAAAACGAATATATCCAAAATTAATATAATGTCAAATGTAAAAATTCCTCCTCCTACAAATAATGACACACGAAACGAATTAAATACCCCTGAACCTAACTGGACAGATGACACAGACGATTCTGACGATTTGACGCAACATTCGACAGCAAAAGAAACAACAAATAACGGCATACCCATCTTAGATGAAATCATAAATAATAAAACACACCAAATTTTAGTTTATCTAAATCTTTATCAAAAAACCGATATCACTCACGAAACTTATGAAAATGAAAAAATTATAAAAATTAAAATTCTAGAAACCGATAACGAAAAATTGATATTTGAATTTCTAGTTGAATTAACTGATCTAAAAAGTACATTTTACTTTTATTTTAATAGAGAAAACTTATATAGAGATTTTAATAATGTTTATTTAAAACACTTTTCGGAAAATGGACCAAAATTGGTTAAATGCACAAAATTACTTAACACTATTTCTGATAAAGAAGAACAAATTCTTTTGCTTAGAAATTACCACGAAGGAAAAACAACGCATAGAGGTATTAATGAAACGTTAGAAAAATTACGTCAAAATTATTATTGGAAAAATATAAAAATATCTATCACAAATTATATTAACGCTTGTTCTATTTGTCAGAAAAATAAATATGCCAGACAAAACCACTATGTTCCGCTAATGCTTACTAAGACAGCTACAAAACCTTTCCAAATTGTACACATTTTAGTGGTCCCCCCCCCCCCCCAATCCACAATAGATCTGAAAAGGTCGAGGTGGGGGAGGCCACATGGCCCATAGTCCTAATTAAATCTAGGTTCACCCCCACTCTTCTCAGGGATAAATACAAAAAATCGATCGTACAAAAAAAAACAGAATTGTAGGAAATTTAATTTTAAACAACTTTGTTTATAACAATTTTTTTCGTAAAACTGAAAATAAACGAGTTATTCTATAACCAAAAATTCACCCCCTCTTTTCGGGTATAAATCGAAAAAAATCGATCGTACAAAAAAAAAGCAGAATTGTAGGAAATTTAATTTTAAATAACTTTTGTAAAAACTATTTTCCGTGTAAAATTGAAAATAAATGAGTTATTCAAGATACAAAAAATAACCCTTTAAATCAAGATGGCGGAGGTAACGACAACTTTGGAATCCCAACTTTTTGAATTTAGACTACCAGAGACCCCCTCCAACGAATTCCGAAGGAAAATTGCTGCTTCGAATTTTTCAGAATCTAAAATACTAATCCGATTGGGCTAAAATTCTTTATTTGCAATTTTGTACTTAAGAGGATCGAACCTACGATGCTTACTAAAAGGTAAATGACCTTTGGTGACTATGTGATGCCGTATATCATGTTTTGTATCAGAATAAAAATTAGGAGATGAAAAAATGCTAGAATACTTTTTAAAAAAATCTGTATATTGATTTTCAACCGTGAATAATTTTGGAAGTTCCTGTTTTACATTTTGTATTCTATAGTAGAAATAATAAAAGTTTGATTATCTATTAATTTGCGTGTTTTAAAATCTAATAGCAATCCAAAGTTACATAAGAAATCTGCACCTATTATTGGTTTGGTTATGTCTGCAATTGTAAAAAGAAAAGGAAATTTCCTGCGTAATCCAAGGTTCACGTTCAGGAACTTTTTCCCATAAGTAAAAATAGAGTTACCTGATGCAGAAGTAAGTGATATATTTTCGTCTTTCTTATGATTACTGAACATACTGTGGGGAAGACAGCTAATGTCTGCACCACTGTCAACGAGAAAATTTATTTTATTAATTTTGTCATAAATGAAAAGCCGTTTTGATATAGGAATACTGGTAGTAGAATTACAATTATTTACGGTTGATCTATTTAGTTTTTTTGAATTTGAATCTTTCTTGTTGAAAATATCTGAAAGAAGACAAGGTGGACCATTACATTTTCTTGCATTGTTACCAAACATGCTATGCAAAATAACACAAATTTCTTGATTTGTCGCGACTCCTATTACGATTGTAATGTGAGTGTTCTGTTCTATCGCGGCTATTTGACCTACCTCTGTAATTTTGACAATTGCATTTATTATTTTGGTAACAGTCTGATGAAAAATTATTTTGTGAAAAGTTACCTTTAAGAGCAGAGATATCTTTTTCAAAATTATTCTTAAGAGAAGAAATCTCTTTTTCAAATTCGACTTGTTTATCTAAAATGTTCCTGAAAATGTTTTGACATTGGTCGATAAAATTAGTTTTAGTTTTGTTTAAATTCGCTACTTCATTTTGTTTATAAGAATCTTGAATTTCGAGAACACAATTTGAATTTTTTTTAATGGTCTCCCAAATTTTATCCGCGAGTGTTAACAAGTGAGATATATCTTGTTGACTGGACGAGGTTAGGGCGATTTCAATTACGTCCGGTAACCGTCTCCTCCATAACTTAATTAATAATTTTTCATCGATCGTTTTATCGCCGGCGATTTGCCTAAGTTCCCTATAAAATGCGGAAGGTTTTTTGTCACCTAACTCTGAGCTTGACAATAATTTATTCAACCGTGCTTCCTCTGATAGTGTTAACCTACTGAGGATGGTATCTTTTTATAAAATCATATAGATCATTAACTGGAGGTTTACTAATTACGTCGTACACCTCGCTGAAAATATCTGGCGGTAAGTGCGCCACAGTGACATTGTATTTGCTTTTGTCAGCTTTGACGTTATAAATAAAAAATTGGCTTTCAAGCTGTTTAAACCAAAGTTCTGGTTTGGATGACCAGAAAGCTGGAAGTTTGATATTTCTTAAATTTTCTATTGAATCGATACCCTCAGCAGTAGAGTTATTTGGTTCGGACATTGTATAAGCAATAATTTAGGCAATAAATAGAAAAAGGACAAATTATATGCAATGAAATGCGAGGGACAAATCAAATGGCTCACCGATCAGATTCCTTTTAGAAACCTCCACACGATGATCCGTGAGAATTTCTCTTCCTTTGTCGTTGCTATGCTGTAGTT
The DNA here is from genome assembly GCA_927349885.1 of Psylliodes chrysocephalus. Classification (NCBI taxonomy): domain Eukaryota; kingdom Metazoa; phylum Arthropoda; class Insecta; order Coleoptera; family Chrysomelidae; genus Psylliodes; species Psylliodes chrysocephalus. Next base: position 16,181,219 of record OV651817.1, read on the forward strand.
GTGCTCTATGTCGGTCTTGAAAGTGTTTTGCTTGGGGAAATGTCCTTCGTTCTTCGTCGGGATGTCCTTTGTCCTTTGTCGGGATGTTGTTTGTCCTTCGTCGGGATGTCCTTTGTCCTTCGTCGGGATGTTGTTTGTCCTCTGCTGGGATGTTCTTTCGTCGGGATGTTGTTTGTCCTCTGCTGGGATGTTCTTTCGTCGGGATGTTGTTTGTCCTCTGCTGGGATGTTCTTTCGTCGGGATTGTGTTTCGTCGGGATATCCTTTGTCCTTCGTCGGGATGTCCTTTGTCCTTCGTCGGGATGTCCTTTGTCCTTCGTCGGGATGTCCTTTGTCCTTCGTCGGGATGTCCTTTGTCCTTCGTCGGGGTCACCAATATTTAGTGGTCCCGTTGGTTGGTCCACTAAATTTTAAACTAAAAAAAATAATTTTTTAAAAATTTTATTTAATACATATATATAAAAAGAATAGACACTTTCGAAATATATAAAAATTAAACCGATCGATAAAATGTTTATAATGATCTCTCTGCAGCATAGCAACGGCGGTCCTTTTATACTGCGTTCCAAATCCGCCTACTTGAGTCTTCTTTTCATCCAGAAAATCCTGTAAAGGTTCACAAAAAAAAACACATATCTTAATTAACAAAGGTGACGTTATTAAAAAAGAAGAGACCAGATGGTTGTCACTCCAAAACATTGCATATAACCAAAAAGTAAAAATAATGACATAAAACGTCAAACATGAAAAAACAACTAAAATGTCATAAACAAATCTGTTAAGTTCTTTGTGGGCTCGTCAAACAGGACGCGAGCACCACAGACGTATTTACTTACGATGCAAAAAATTATTTAACTCTAACTGACGCTTTCACAAAATTAGCTTAAGCATTCTTCAACCCAGAAAAAACCGCAATTCATGTCAGTAAAGCACTGATAAAATATTTCACTTTATTTGGCGTTCCTCAACTAATTGTAGTAGATAAAGGCACTGAATTTAATAACGAGACAGTAAAAAATCTTTTAGCATTACACAAAATTAAAGTTCATTTTACAACTCCTGGTCACAATGAATCTTACTCAATAGCTGAACGAATACATTCGACATTAATTGAACACTTAAGACTTTTACGTGAAATTTACCCAGATGAAAATGATTTAATGGACTATGAAATAATTGGATACAATAACTTTATACATATTTCGACAAATTTCACTCCATTTGAACTTACCTTCGGACACATAGACTTTAGAAATCCTAACAAAATGTTCCTTCCTCATGAGTTTTATACAGATTACGTTAATAAACATAAAGAAAAATTGGAACACGTTTACAAGGGTGTGCATAAGAATTTAAATGATAAAAAAATAAAATTATTGAAAAAAGAAACGAAAAAAGTGAAACTAATCCGGAATTCCAAGTTAATTAAACCGTCTATAAAGTAAATTCTAAAAGCGAAATAAAGAAGATAAAAGATTTTTAGGACCTTTCAAAATTACTCAAATTATTAATAGAAATCGCGTTGAAATTTCAAGAGAAGCATTAAAACATAAAAAATTATTCTTACATAAAGAAATTATACACATAAACGAATTAAGGGAACCTCCTGTTGCAGATTCCTCTTCTGGACCACAGCCGCAAGACTAGACATTCCTCAATTCCATAACTTAAACGACAATCCAGGTCTCCTCCCTCTTCATTTAGGAACAGCACAAGTTAAAACAAATTTTTGGACATTTATACATATTTATGACATAACAAACATTACAATAGACTTTTTGACATTGCAAGAGCAATATAATAAATTAAACATTTCTCTCTCTACAACTCCCAAAAGTTTCAGTTTCAAAGAAGAATTCCAAAACTCATATCACATGATTCAAATTATCGAAAATAAAATAACCATTCAATTAAATCAGTTAAATCATTTTTGGAAGTCTAGATCAAAGAGATCCCTTTTCGATGGACTCGGTTCAGCAATAAAGTTTTTGACAGGTAATTTAGACCAAAACAATGCAAAACGATATGACGGAGCTATAACATCTTTGTCTATCAATCAAAATAAAATTAAAACTTTAATCGAGCACCAAGTTACTATTTTACAAAATTCAATTCAAAACTTTAAAAATAATTCTAAATTATTAGCTCATAATCAATTAATATTGAGCTCTCGTATTAATGAAATACAAAAATTAATTAAAAATTTAAATATAGAAAAAACGGAAACATTTCATTACTTTGCACTGTAAAGAATTGTCTCACAATTTTCTTTTAGTTTTCAAATTGTATGTGACATACTGGAAAAAATAAAGCTGGCCATTAGCTTTTTAAAACTTAATACATTTTATAATGCTATTGCAGATCCTACAGAACTATTTTCTGAAATATCACTAATTAGTAAAAATCTTAACAATAATGAAAAATTTCCATTTGAACTCTCCTTAAATAATATTTTAAATTTTGAAAAAATAATCGTAATCAGAAGCTATAGTAAAAATAATAAAATTGTATTTCTACTTGAAATACCCATAGTATAATCCAATAATTATAACTACTATCACCTGTACTCTCTACCTATACGTTCCATAGAATCCTTTAAAACCATTATTCCTCAATCCAAATTTCTTCTCTCAAATGAGCAGCAATATGCACTTTCAAACTTAGGATGCAAAGAAGTTACTCAAGATGGATTCCTCTGGCAAGATGCCCAGACCTTAAGAATCTCTCCGAATTCGGCTTGTAAAGTACAGCTGTTGAAATATTCTAAATTTATCAACAAATGTCGACAACTTCCAGTAGATGTCAGCGAAATAAAAATCCAGAAGTTAGAAAAGAACCAATGGATTGTTGTCACACCCCACAGTGTGGTTACAAAACAAAAATGTGGTAAAAATTTAGACAATGTCCTTATCAATGGTATTTATTTAATAGAACTTAATAATTTGTGTGAAGTGATTATAGACAGTTTTTCTTCAAAAACATTTGAAACAAAAAATCCAAATTTTAGAAATATTGAACTGCCAAGTTTAAAAATTTTCAAAAACAATTTTAAAACCTCAACAATAAACTTAAAACCAGTGCAAATAAACTCAATAAAGCTCGATGAACTTAATAATATTCATATTGCACTCCAGCAAGATAAATTGAAATAAGAAGACATCGACATCAAAAAATAAGTTTTTATACAATCGTATTATATATTATAATTATTTCAGCAATCATTTATGCAGCTTTTAAATTTTACATTACAAAGAAGAAAGAAAATCCTCAATTTATAGACCTCAAGAATTTTCCGCTCATTTCGAACTCTGGTTTAACCCCATAGTTCTCATCTAGCCCCGGAGAAGTTATGGAAACAATCCCGCCGACTAATAGAAGATTAAATATTAACGTTGCATTCTGTAATAAAGTTATAAATATCAGTCAGAACCAAGTGCTCACACTTAATTTGCGTCACTCAAAATCTAGAAATGCATATTTCTGAAATCAGAAAACATTTTAAAATTTAAATCTAATAAAAGTCATTCGGTCGCTAAGAGTGGGCGATTATCGAAATAAATTTTTAATTTATTTAAAATAATCGAAAATTTTCAATTAATTGAATATTTTCAAATTATCGATTTTCTTTTCGTATTTCCTTAAAAATTGATTATCAAAATAGAATTACGCATTATTTGGACACCCTGTATAATAAATAATCAACAATAATTTTTATTAAAAATATGATTTATTAATATTTAAAAAATGTTTATTTGGAAACCAACAGCTAATTGTTTATTATTATTAAAATTACATAACTTAGGTCACACCTAACACAGTTATTTATTAATTTTTATAACATTTTCTTTAATAATAACAAATGGTTCTCTCACAGTGGCGGCTTGGCGGCACTTGACAAAAATACTGGGGTTCATTGTTTTAGAAAGTATAAACGCTAAAAGTGTTTACCTAAATCTGTACTGAGACCTATATCCTGTCATTGTGAACCCCCAATATTTTGGTCCCAAGTCGCCACTGTTCTCAGTGAAGTCAAAATATTTAGCTGTAATCTAGAACCCTGTATTCGTAAAAGCTCTGAAAATATTTACGGAGAATTTCTTAATTACTTTCCTTAAAAAAAAGTGTTTTCCTTACAGTGGCCAAACGAATAATATACTAACTAGAAGAAATACACAGTTCCAGATTAACAAAATAAAAAAGATTTGTGAATCCAAAAGCAATGCTAGAATGTATTATTTAATTTGTGTGATTCAAGCCGAGGCCGAACAGAATGCCTCGTGCAACGCATTTTGTATACACGAATGGTGGACGCACGACTCGCTGTTCGCCACTCATTTACTAAATTCGCGAGCACGCAACCGTATACCCAGAACATTCGTAAAATTAAAATAAAAATAAAGAATGAGGATGACGTCGCGGAATTGAGTGCATGTTTTATTATTTTATCCGACACATTAAAGAAAAAAGGAGAGAAAGGAATCGATGGTCGATATCCTGCCATAGATAATATTTTTTTTATGGTGTTGTTATAGAACTGGCTGATTATTTAAATCCAGGAGAAGTAAACCGTTTTCCTGGTTCCACTCCATGCAAAATAAATCCTAAAAACTTGCTATAATCTGTACGGTGCTGTATAATACAAATTCCCCGTTCAGACTGAGTACGTACTGCGCACTACCTCCCTTTGATGTACCGCCAACAAATGGATCGGGGCGAGGCCGTCAAGCGCACACAATGAGGCAATTTGCCGTGCCTCGGAAGCCCGTCTACATCTGCATGCTCATGCTTCCTCGGCTTACCTCATACGCGTACGTGCTCAGATCTGTACTTGCCTTAAGGTTTATTTAAAAATGTTGATGAAAATTAAAAATAATTTCTATTTCTCTATTAAAATTCGTTTTTAATTTTTCAAAATTTAAATTTTTTAATAATTTGATTTTATAATTTTAATTCCGTAACTAATTTTCACAACTTCAATCTTTATTAACTTTTTTATTAACATAGTATTAGTCATTATTTTATGTTATTTGTTTCTGATGTCATAATCAATTATTTTTACTCTTTTTAACAACTTCGAGGCCGTTTTCCAGATTAAGATTTTATGATTTTAATAATTTTCTCTTTATCCAATTCAATATCGTGTCATTGTAATTTTAAGTTAACTACAATTTTCTGACAACTGTGTTGTCATGTCATTTCGTACCAACTGTTTTTTTAACCTTTCTTTAAAACTAATTACTCAAACTTCTCTATTTTTAGTTGGTATGACTGTTGACAACTTCATTGTCACTGTCTGTCACTTGTCACCGAATGACAACTGATATAACAAAAAATCTTGTTTTTCCGATCATCACCAGCTACGTTGTCAAAAAGAAAACAGCTAAAATATATTATCTGTTACTCCATTGCAGGCCTCCTACAATTTACTTCATGTTTTATTGTAGATGGGAGTAGCAGTGCTCTCTGTTTCTTATTAATTTTCGGTCTCTACCTACACTAGTAAAGTAGGTACTCCAGCGGAATGAAGTTTCTACTTCATATTTGGTTTATAGTTTACTGTTAGTTTGCAAGTTTTTGATCAATCCCAATTTGGTGGTAAGACTCGATGTTGTCGCTTTACGCTCACGTTGGCCAGAGTTTGTAACTGGAGTAAGATGTACCTGCTGTCATTTTTCTATTGTCTTACGGTTTTAGGACGAGTCCGTTTAACTTAAATTTTAGTTAATTTGTATCTTCATTGTCTACAATTATTTTTCTGATGATGCCTTAATCGGCAAAAGCATTTGACTAATTTTTAAAATGAAGTGAAATTAATTAAATAATTTTTCATATAGACACTTATAATCTTTCATTTTCTCCTAGTTTCTATTTACTTTATTTAATAAATAGGCAATCTAAAACAAATGTTACAAATTTGATGCTTAATAATGGATTTACAAGTGATGCAGAACTTTTTATTAAAAATAATTTTTTGGATAGAACTTTTTGGAACTCACTGTATACACAGGGACGCATGTTTGATTTATAAGAGTAACTATGCCTGAAATGTTTTGTCTCATAAAGCTAACGAATTATTATTAATCCAAAACCAGTACGCGAATAACCTAACATTAAAAAGACAATGTAAGTTTCCCAACAAAGAAAATATATTTTGTTCGCAGTTTGTCTTCTTTATTGGCAAAACAAAGAATAAAAGTATTCGTTAACGGTATTGACCTAGTGTTTTTCTTTCACAAAATATCCTCTTCATTACTCCATAAGGCCCTGCAGGAAAGATAAGGACCTTCTATTATATCATATTGTCTGTTATCCACTAATTCCAAACGAAAAATGCTGAGATGGCTTATTTGGCCAACTTCGATAATTTTTTCGTTACATTTGGTAAGTGTAATCCATTCTGATATTTATCAGAGATTAGTTTAGATTTTTTGCTGAGAAACTTTGCAATTTGTTACTTTCGCTATAGATAAATCTTAATTAACTTTTGATTAAAATAACAATGTAGTTGGACGAAAAAAAGAAAAGTAGTATCTCTCGTATGCCCTTAAGTTTTTATTTAAAAAACGCTTGGCCATAGGCATTTGACATATTCCATTTTACGTAATATTCATTATTATTTTTTGTTGTTAGTTATTGACATTTAATTTTTAACATCTGAAGCAATTGTAAAGTCTCAATCTTACCTTGGATATTAATAAAAAAACATCAAACTACGTACAAATAACTTAAAAATCATTTATTAAAAAAAATTCTATATTAAATCTAAATTAAATTAGGCGAGCAATAAAGCTTTCAAGTTTTCCGCTCGGCGAGCGACAAAGTTGTCACTTAATAGAGAGTTGAAGTGTTTACAGTACGTTAACGTAAACGTGAACGTCAACGCAGAAAAATAATGTTTACGTTGATGACCAAAATATGAGTTGAAGTTTTTAAACGCATCGTGACATTTACGTGTCTTGACAGATAATGACAATTAATATTAGGATTTCTTCTTTCCCAATTAATAAGAGGTTATTTTATTTGCGTTACGTACATACGCTAGAGCCCGTAAGCTTACGTATGTACGTAGACGTGAACGTGGAGAATATTTGAAGACGCATGCGCAGATGTCAGTTTTCACGTATACGTTTACGTTCATAGCTTCACTTCAATTTTCTATTATCTGTTCGCGGAAAACGTTAACTTTGTGATTGAATTTCACAGCGCAAAAGCCTACTTTAGATAGTGATCGTAGAAAAAATTAATTATAGACGAGATGGCCCGATTAAAAGAAATTGAATTTCTTAGATTGTCTCCTGTTAAATCCGTTTTAACTGATCTGGTCATAATTAATAGTTTATGTGCTCAATTTGCTCTTGAAATCAGTTTCAGATGTAAATGGAGAACATTGGAGAAAATGCATTGATCATGTTAAAAAGGTGGAAAATTTATTTTGGAAAGTGGATAAAGTAATGGAAAACCTAATAATATTATAATAAAAATACTTCCCCAAATTCACTTCCTTACGAGTTAATTTCAACCCCTGAAGCCTATTGAGCTTGTGTGGGGAAGGAATGGCTATTATTATTATTTGCCGTAGCGCTCCGAGGCGACTTAAAGATAATCATTACTTACAGGTGAGAAATCCCGGTAAAACCTCACCCACTATCATCAAGACAGTAACGCATGGCGACTTATAATCTGCATGTCATATCAGAAATTAAATTTTTGTTAATACGTCACACATCAAATCCTATTCGCTCAGTGAAAAGTCATGGTAGGAGAAGCAAAAGCGATACTAGCGCTAGTTGAGGATAATTCGTGCATTTTAGGGCGATATTTTGTAATTTTAGCATATCAAATACATGTATACATTTTACTTTTTTTTTTAAGTAGATAAAAACAATACAATAAATAACCGGAGTTGCTGTGTTGAAAATTGTAAAAATACAAGCAAAAAAAACTAAGTAAATTATAAAAATGTTCAGTAGCAAAGTGGAAATTAAATAAAAAAAATAAATGGATATGTGTACAATAAAAAGAAAAATTACCTTTGTTTTTGTAATAATAACAGTTTAGTTCGGCTTCAATATGATTCTGATATTGCTTATGGGCAACAAAATTATCTAATTTGAACTTGGTTCTCAAATTTTTAAATATGTCAAGATCCGTAGCATTATTAGTTTTCTTATAAGTTTTCCAAGCGCTATTTTTTAAATTTAATGTATGGATTAAAGATCCATTGAACCATGCTGGATATATTTTTTTTGTAACTTTTTTTTAGGAACACACTTATCGAAAATGCTATAAATCTTATCATAGAACCTATCTAACGCTGAGTTGACATCAGTTTCAGTAGTTAAGAAACCCTATTTGATTGACAATAAATCAGTATACAAAGAATTGAAATTGGCTTTCCTAAAATTGTAAGAGTGAATATGTGGCACAGGAGGGACTGCAGTATCATACTTGTATTGTACACTGACTTCGAGTGAGGGGTGATAACTATCGACAGGCTTAATCAAGGAAGACACACAAGTAACATTACAAATTTCAGTTGCAAAAATAAGATCGAGTAATCGTCCATCATCATTGGGAACATTATTATATTGAGAGAGATTGAAAAAATTGGTAAAATTATTTAATATTTGCATTTTGGGTGAGTTTTCGCGTCTGACGTATTCTAGTATGTTAAAATCACCAAATATGATAAGAGGAACATCATGTATGATCTGTAGATACTCTATTGAGTCTAGTAATAAATCGTTATCATTAACATATGTACGAGGGGGAATGTATATAACCATAATAAATACGATAGATTTACCTACTTTAAGTTTACAGAGTAACACATCTATAGACCTAACATCTGAGAAAGGAGGATGTTCTAAATATATGTCAATCACAGATAACTGTATTTTTTTGCTTGTAGCAAGTAGAACACCTCCACTTTTAGAAGTATTCATAAAGGCGTGGTCCCTATCCTTACGGCCTACATTATATAGATTAGGGTCAAATAGCTCGGCATCATAAACACTATCATTTAACCAAGTTTCGGTAACTGTCACAATGTCGTGCTCAGGAGCGACTTAACCATACTGAATATAAAAATTTTTACATTTGCCTAAAATACTCCTACAGTTTTGGTAATAGATTTTTAGACAATCGTTAGAAGTCCAAATTTTTTTGTTATTCACGCCTAGTTTAGGTCCACCAGTTGCAAACGGTCGATGCTATTTTATGCCTAACACTGACGTCACAAAAGACTCATGTGCATTTAAATAGACAGTACAGTTCTTGTCCCACGCAGCATGATTTGTTTTGACCTTTTGTACACCAATGCGCTTATTGAAGTTTACATAATTGATACAAGTGAAATTTTGTTCATCACAGTCCTCAAGTTTATGATTAAGTGAGCATTTAGGACAAATCGGATCAACCATAGAACATTTATTTGCAAAGTGATGAAAACTGCAACATTTGTAACAACGTCTCATGTCAATAGCCTCAAATACCATATTTCTCGTACATCGAGCGCCCGACGCTTTTTTCACAATAATACTAGTATTTTCCATTTATTATTGTTTTAAGCTTATTTGAAAAATTATTTTTAACTTTTTAGTTTGATATGCTCTAAAAGCGTGTTTTTTAGTTTTTTTAAACTATATTTATTTTTAAAATAATAATTAAATTATTCTATTTAAGTAATTTATAATATAGGTTTCCTTCTGATTCTGTTACTTTAAAAATGAACGTAATTCTAGTAAGTTCAGCTTTTATACCACTAACTGTTACTATACTATATTTTTTTGTTGATCTAATTGTATGCGTTATTAGCCTACATGACTTACTGCTTTCTCTTATACTGCTTGTTATCATGGAAAATATTAAGAACCAATAGATATGTTATATTAAGCTATAATAAATATGGTGCAGAAGTGATCTAAACACAAAGTAATGGCAGTTAACCAGTTTAAATCGACTAGAATATTGTTAATTTTAAGCCAAATTTTCAAAATGTTTCTAACAGAATATTTTTTTTGCAGTAAAATTGACTTCCCGTGAGTATGTTCCTAAACATACTATTACACAGGTTTTTGGTATCACAATTTATTTCAACTAAACTTTAACAATAACAATGCAACTGATAACATTAACGTATAACGTATATCATAAATCTGAAAACTGACATGAGGATCACCCTGATGTAGCTTGTTTGACCCTTCTCGGACCTTCTCGAACTGTCATAAAGAATATTCTTGACGGCTAATGACATTTCCAGACATTTATCTGTAACTATTCTATCTTCTTTTACTTGAACTTTTACCTATGACGACCACAGCACACTGTAGGACGATAAGTCATATTCCACTTCTTTTTCTATCTGTACGTTTCCTATAATAGCCGCTGGCTACTTCAGGGTGCTGCGTAACAATACGTATGCAATCTGTTAAAAAAAAAGGTTATTTTATAAAATATACTTTTATATTTATTAATTGATTTAGTTTTGGTTATATTTAAAGAATATTTATGCTAGTCGTAATTTTTTTCAAGTAAATAATACATTTTTCATTTTTATTATACATATATTTTTCGAAAAACTGTTAGTGTTTCTTTGTTTCAGGAGAACACCCAGCAGCAATGCAACACGGCGGCCAGCTCCGGCTAGAGTATCCTTTGTCTGCCGTCCTCCTAAGCATCCTTGTTGCTGTAGCAGCGCCATAAAATCCGGTAGTAAAATGACCAGCAAAATGATGTAAATAGTAGATATTAAGAAGTGAACGAGGCATGTAACTGGATGCACACTCGCATACAAATGACAATTTAAAGTTTATTGTTATGTGGAATTCCACAGTGTACATATATATCTGCATCGTGTTTTAAGAATGAATTTTGTAAATGTGTCCTCAACAAAATTCAACTAGGCTATATGATTTGACTGTTAAATACATGTTTTACTGTGTTAGGTTAGTATTCAATTTTATTATTTTTTTGCGGTTGTATGAGAATTAAAAATTAAAATTTCTCATTTTAATTTTTCGCGTAAAGTTTAATCGAACATATTTTTGTTTTGTTTTCAACAAAATAACTTTCTGACCCAAGCAAAATTTCATATATTTTTGTTTTTTTAGGAAGTAAGTACATTTTATTCGAAATTTCGTCAACTGTTACAAAATGTTGTTTAAAAAAAGTTTTTTTATTTTTAATCAGAGGACATTTTGAAATATAAAATATCAATATTTTTGAGATATTTGACAAATTATGTACGTATTTTTAAAAATAAATGCACTGTAGGCGAATAAAGCAATTGAACTGCATTTTTTGATTTTATCTAGGATGACTGCTATAAAATTGTGACTTTTAAAATGTCCTCAGATCGGGCTTTAAAACAGTAGTAGTTTTTTCTCCTTTAACCAATGGACCCCGCACATTGCTTATGGAAAAGTGGCGACCTGCTAAACGTCATAAAATTTTAATATTTTGCAGTTCTCGACCTCCTAAGCAATAGTGTTTATGGGACTATTTAAATCCTATGACTGGTTTTTGAGATACAGGGCATTAAACTTAAGAAATACCACTTATTTGAAAACGGTTATTTCAGGAGAAAGATAATCGATTATAATTTTTTGTGCAAAATCTTATTGTAACATGTTTTGGCATTCTAGAAATATAAAAGGGTATTTCACAATTATTTTCCTTTACAGGGTGGGCCACAAATAAGTAAATACTTTTATTGTTCTAGAAGGTGAAATTATTTACTAAAAAATAAATTTTTGTTATATTTATCATGTCTAATGATAATACAAAAGGTATTGGGTGCTATTTATACAGGGTGATTTGTAAATATCGACATAGGTCAATATTTTTTTATATGTATTAATGTGAAACGCAGTATTTTTGAGGGACTTTTGTGAATTTACGATATATACGATTATATATTTATTAAGTACAGGGTAATTTAATAAATATATAGAAAGTTAATTCATCAAATGTGTCAAAAAAACAATTTGTTTAAGCTCCCTATATTTTTTGATTATTCCTGTAAAAGTATACCTATTTTTTCACTGACGTATCATACATCCTACAGAAAATATTTTCTATAATTATAGCTTTTTTTTTATGATTGGCTTTTGAGATACAGGGTGTTAAACTTAAGAAATATCACTTATTTGATAACGTTTATTTCAGGAGAAAGTTAATCGATTGTAATTTTTTGTGCCAAATCTTATTGTAACATCCTTTGTCTTTCTACGAATATAAAAAGAGGTCAAAAATTATTTTCTTTTACAGGGTGAGCCACATATTACTAAGGACGTGTTTTTGATAATTACTTTTATTGTTCTAGAAGGTGAAAATGTTTCCAAAAAAATAAATTATTGCTATATTTATCATGTCTAATGATAATTAATACAAAGATATTAGGTATTAATGTGAAAGGCAGTATGTTTACGGGACTTTTGTGTATTTATCAATTTACCATAATATCGAGGGGTTCGAACGAAAACCCTATAACTGACAAAATCATTTTTTCGACATAATTGCAATTAAAGGTTTTAGTAACTTTGAAGAAGATATAAATTCTATATAGTATGGTTTATTAAACGTTTATTATAGCCAAACTAGGTAGATAATAAAATAATTAGTTGAGAAAATAAAACAACTCCAAATCAATCCCACATATAAATATATTAATTAATCAAGGCGACCGGTTTCGGCTACAATGCCATTTTCAAGCCTATAACAAGTTGAGTGATATTTTAACAAAGTTGGTAATATTAGCTAGACATTATACATACCTAAGATCTTAGCTGGTTTCTAAAGGTGAAATACAATTGTAGATACACTAAATCTACTATATAAAATTTAACTTAACATATGAGGTGCAAGAGGTACAGTTGATATTAAAGAGTAATGTTTAAATGGGATTAAAGTTACACTAAGTAAGAATTTTTTAAAAAATTATTGCTATAATTATTTAAATGTATGTAGGAGAGGAATAGAAGAAATTGAAAAATTGAAGAGAAGGTAGTCGCCCCAGAATGGGGTGATCCATTCAAATTGTTTTTGAGGTTTCCACAGATTGGGCTTTTGGATGACCGCGGAATGGTATTGCTCTAAAATTTGTTGTGGAGCTAGTAGAGGACAGATAGAATGGCCAATCTGGCTATTCCAATCCTTGAAGTGGAATCTTAAACTGCAATCGTCATTAAGAAGCCCGGGAATTAAAGTGGATTCACCACCAGTAAAAATTATAGTGCCATCCAATTTGGCCTTAAATACAAGCCGCCCAACTAAGGGTAGAAAGATGAGAAATAGTTGGAGAAAATAGGAGTGAACCTGCAGACTCCTTTTTGGTTTCCACAAAAGCCACATCTGTGAAAGTGGATAACAAATTCTTAGACGAAACACTTTGTAAAACAAACTGAATCAATTTCGAAATGAAGGCTGAACAATAATGTCGCACCATACATAAAATGGCGGTTACACTAACATGGGCAAAGTGCGCATGTCAGTTTTGAAGTTAAATTAAAAATTAACAATACGAAATGGAATATACAATTAAAAATTAAGGTCAGTCAGATTATGAATCTAACCGTTACAAATACATATAATAAAGAAAATATCTTATTTGATAAATAATTAAAGATATAAGTGATGGGGCAGAGTAAAAATGAGTATCTAATTACATACCCAGTTGCTTGTTTCCTGATTAAACTTTATCAGTCATAAGGAAAGAAGAAATGACAGATTGACTGAATAATGATAGGTGACATGTGCGCTGACATTAAATAAATAAATGATTAAGTGAGGTTAGATTGGCTAAAATAGAACTAACACCTATGGATAAATAAAAACAAAACGAGAGGTTAAAAGTTTAGATTTAGAAAAATGTAATTTTCAAAAGGTTGTATTTGTTCATTAACACAATTAACACTATTATTGACCATTGCTTTATTAATTTCAGCAAATTCTAGTAAATCCATTCTATGGCCTTTAGTACATTGATGAATAAGAGTGGTGTTCCTTATATCAAAGTTATGTTTCTCTGTTAATAAATGATTAACAAACGAAGACTGTGTGTTAGAAATGTCAGTATTTTTATACTTATCAAATAATCTACAGTGTTCTCGGACTCGATCGATAATTCTGCGGCCACTTTGGCCAACATAGACAGTGTTACAAGTGGAGCACCTAATTTTATAGATACCGGATTTATTAAAATTTGAAACAGCGTCTTTTGTGTTAATAAAAATACTAGATAATTTATTATTGGTTTTAAAGGCTATTTTAATGTCATATTTTTTAAAAATGTTGAAAATTTTATAAGAGAAGGTTGAACAGAATTTCAGAGAACCTGCATATTTAATATTACTGTTATCTACTGAAGGAATAGAAAAGTTAAGTTTAAATTGATAATAAAGTTTAAAATATATTTTCATAATGAAGTCGAGGGGGTAACCATTATTAATAGCAAGTTGCTTAATTAAGTTAATTTCATTATTAAAGGATGATTGTGATAAAGGCAAAGCAAAGGCTCTATAAAAATAGCTATTAAAGGCTGACAATTTATGTGAAGAAGGGTGATTGGAGTGATAATTAATCAAGCAGTCCGTTGTAGTAGGTTTACGGTAAATATCAAATTCTAGTTTAGCGGTGGTAATATTTCTTGTGATAATTAAATCTAAAAATGGTATACTCCCGTTTGTTTCAAATTCAATAGTGAATTTGATGCGTGGGTGAATGGTATTAACATAGTTCAAAAATTCAATCGCCTCTGAAAGTCTGCCCTTAAAAAGAATAATACAATCATCAACATACCGGTGGTAAAATATAATATTCTCCTTAAAGGATGGGGATGATAAATATATAGTCTCAAGATTATTCATAAATATTTCTGCCAGCAGAGGGGATAAGTTAGAACCCATAGCCAAGCCTGTAGTCTGTTTATAGAATTTATTATTGAACTGGAAAAAGTTTTGTGAAAGTGCTAGTCCTAGGAAGGAGCAAATATCTAAAATGAAATGAGTTCCTAGTGATTTTTTAAAAAGAAGGTTTCTAACTAAAGTGATGCATTCCTCTTGGGGGATGCTAGGAAATAAGTTAGTAACATCAAGTGAAAATAGAAAACATCCATTCGGGAGGGTGATGTTTGAAATAGAATTGGCTAGATGAATGGAATTCTTGATTGACATAGACATTATAATATAAACTCACAAATAGTACAGGCTAATACCAATAACATAGCAGTTAAAGATGTAATTAATCTAAAAAAGAAACTTAAAGAACAAAACTTAATTACCTCAAAAGCAGATAAAGGTAATTGCATTGTCATTTTAAATAAAGAAGACTATTTATTTAAAGTTAATGAATTTATATGTTCTGATAGTTCTTTCACTTCACTTAAGTCAGATCCTACAATCACTTTCCATACTAAACTCAGGACCTCAATTAAACAATATTCTAACACATTATTAAACTTCAAATCCAGCACATTCTCGTTAGTAAATATGTTACCAAAAACACCACTTTTATATGGTTTACCAAAAATTCATAAAGATAATATCCCCATTAGACCAGTAGTTAGTTTCAGAAATTCACCTACCTCCAAACTTTCTTCATTTCTTAACAAGTTATTGAGGGAACTAACTAATTTCAACAACACACATGCAATCAAGAATTCCATTCATCTAGCCAATTCTATTTCAAACATCACCCTCCCGAATGGATGTTTTCTATTTTCACTTGATGTTACTAACTTATTTCCTAGCATCCCCCAAGAGGAATGCATCACTTTAGTTAGAAACCTTCTTTTTAAAAAATCACTAGGAACTCATTTCATTTTAGATATTTGCTCCTTCCTAGGACTAGCACTTTCACAAAACTTTTTCCAGTTCAATAATAAATTCTATAAACAGACTACAGGCTTGGCTATGGGTTCTAACTTATCCCCTCTGCTGGCAGAAATATTTATGAATAATCTTGAGACTATATATTTATCATCCCCATCCTTTAAGGAGAATATTATATTTTACCACCGGTATGTTGATGATTGTATTATTCTTTTTAAGGGCAGACTTTCAGAGGCGATTGAATTTTTGAACTATGTTAATACCATTCACCCACGCATCAAATTCACTATTGAATTTGAAACAAACGGGAGTATACCATTTTTAGATTTAATTATCACAAGAAATATTACCACCGCTAAACTAGAATTTGATATTTACCGTAAACCTACTACAACGGACTGCTTGATTAATTATCACTCCAATCACCCTTCTTCACATAAATTGTCAGCCTTTAATAGCTATTTTTATAGAGCCTTTGCTTTGCCTTTATCACAATCATCCTTTAATAATGAAATTAACTTAATTAAGCAACTTGCTATTAATAATGGTTACCCCCTCGACTTCATTATGAAAATATATTTTAAACTTTATTATCAATTTAAACTTAACTTTTCTATTCCTTCAGTAGATAACAGTAATATTAAATATGCAGGTTCTCTGAAATTCTGTTCAACCTTCTCTTATAAAATTTTCAACATTTTTAAAAAATATGACATTAAAATAGCCTTTAAAACCAATAATAAATTATCTAGTATTTTTATTAACACAAAAGACGCTGTTTCAAATTTTAATAAATCCGGTATCTATAAAATTAGGTGCTCCACTTGTAACACTGTCTATGTTGGCCAAAGTGGCCGCAGAATTATCGATCGAGTCCGAGAACACTGTAGATTATTTGATAAGTATAAAAATACTGACATTTCTAACACACAGTCTTCGTTTGTTAATCATTTATTAACAGAGAAACATAACTTTGATATAAGGAACACCACTCTTATTCATCAATGTACTAAAGGCCATAGAATGGATTTACTAGAATTTGCTGAAATTAATAAAGCAATGGTCAATAATAGTGTTAATTGTGTTAATGAACAAATACAACCTTTTGAAAATTACATTTTTCTAAATCTAAACTTTTAACCTCTCGTTTTGTTTTTATTTATCCATAGGTGTTAGTTCTATTTTAGCCAATCTAACCTCACTTAATCATTTATTTATTTAATGTCAGCGCACATGTCACCTATCATTATTCAGTCAATCTGTCATTTCTTCTTTCCTTATGACTGATAAAGTTTAATCAGGAAACAAGCAACTGGGTATGTAATTAGATACTCATTTTTACTCTGCCCCATCACTTATATCTTTAATTATTTATCAAATAAGATATTTTCTTTATTATATGTATTTGTAACGGTTAGATTCATAATCTGACTGACCTTAATTTTTAATTGTATATTCCATTTCGTATTGTTAATTTTTAATTTAACTTCAAAACTGACATGCGCACTTTGCCCATGTTAGTGTAACCGCCATTTTATGTATGGTGCGACATTATTGTTCAGCCTTCATTTCGAAATTGATTCAGTTTGTTTTACAAAGTGTTTCGTCTAAGAATTTGTTATCCACTTTCACAGATGTGGCTTTTGTGGAAACCAAAAAGGAGTCTGCAGGTTCACTCCTATTTTCTCCAACTATTTCTCATCTTTCTACCCTTAGTTGGGCGGCTTGTATTTAAGGCCAAATTGGATGGCACTATAATTTTTACTGGTGGTGAATCCACTTTAATTCCCGGGCTTCTTAATGACGATTGCAGTTTAAGATTCCACTTCAAGGATTGGAATAGCCAGATTGGCCATTCTATCTGTCCTCTACTAGCTCCACAACAAATTTTAGAGCAATACCATTCCGCGGTCATCCAAAAGCCCAATCTGTGGAAACCTCAAAAACAATTTGAATGGATCACCCCATTCTGGGGCGACTACCTTCTCTTCAATTTTTTAATTTCTTCTATTCCTCTCCCACATACATTTAAATAATTATAGCAATAATTTTTTAAAAAATTCTTACTTAGTGTAACTTTAATCCCATTTAAACATTACTCTTTAATATCAACTGTACCTCTTGCACCTCATATGTTAAGTTAAATTTTATATAGTAGATTTAGTGTATCTACAATTGTATTTCACCTTTAGAAACCAGCTAAGATCTTAGGTATGTATAATGTCTAGCTAATATTACCAACTTTGTTAAAATATCACTCAACTTGTTATAGGCTTGAAAATGGCATTGTAGCCGAAACCGGTCGCCTTGATTAATTAATATATTTATATGTGGGATTGATTTGGAGTTGTTTTATTTTCTCATTGAAGATGGCCACATTTGAGAGGTTGGATTCCCTTCATAACTTAAATAATTAGTTACAGCGATGTATTTTTAATTTAATTTATAAAAACGACATATTTTTACATTTATCGGGTTTTCGCTCGAACCCCTCGATATGTATAATTATCCAATTTATTGACTACAGGGTGATTTGATAAATATATTGATAGTTTTTCTCACAATATAAAACTTCTCTTGAAACTGCATTGAAAACTTGTAAAATATTGTTACGCTGGTTTTTGGTATTACAATTTATTTCAACTCAACTTTACAATAACTCAATTCAACAATAACAATAACGTCAACTAATAACATTAACGTTTAACGTCTATCATAAAAACTGCCAACTGACGTCAGGTCGTCACCTTATATAGCTTGCCTCGACCTTCTACAACCTTCTCGAACAATCTGGACTTTTCTTTGACAAGGAATGACATTTTAAGACATTTCGGGAATATTCTATCTTCTTCATTTACTTGTACCTTTACTTATGACGACCGCAGCACGCTACAGGGTGCTGCGTAACAATATATTAATTAAGTCACCCTGTATAAAATATAATCTATTTCCATTACCGCTGATGAAAGGAAATATAGTCCCTAATTATCATTTGAATCCTGTGTATATCGTATGTATGTAACGTGTTTTTTCTTATTCAATAAATAAATCTAGTAATAATTTATTTTCTTTTATAAGTATATATTTTCACCACATAAACAATAAAAGACAATATCCAAAATATGTCATTCGATAAAACAACTATTAATATATTTATTAAATTACTCTGTAGTTAATGAAAGTGATAGTTATAAATAATTCAAGACTTACTTGTACAGTAATATAGGTACTGTAGATACTGTAATAGAAATGAGTCATCAAGAATTTAAAATTAAAAGTTGGTCAGTATAATAAAAATTTGATGAATAATAAATTTAAAAATATCACCCTGTACATCGAATTCTTGGATAAAGAAAAAATTGTCAAATGAGATGTCAGAAATATCCGAAGAGACGAGGATTTTTGAAGGTTGGTTAAAAAAAAAAATATCCTACGGGAATCAGCTTTCGATAGAGAATTTTTTAAAATTATCTAAAGTTAGAGCCTCGATGCATTTAAACAGTTTTTCTTTTTGAAAAAGTTGTAATAGTTCAATAACAAAATACTAATATAGACAAGTTGTATCACCTACGTTGTATAGCGAAAGTAAACGGGTGAAATTGTATGTGAATCTGGTAAAAGCAGAATACTGGAACTGGAGACTTAAATTGATAAGAAGGTCTGGATTTGGATATGATATAAGTTCTTGATAGCAGAAAAGACATTTTCCTGTGAGTAATTAGTTTTATAATAGTGTGAAATCATAATAGACAATGTAAATCAATATCACGAATTTAACAAACTATATTTACTTTTGGAAACTGAAGCTAGACCATTGAATAGTAGGATTAATTAAATTATTTAGAATAGTTATTTTTTTGAAAATTAAAACGTCAAATTTTTTTAATTGTCACCTTGAAATTTATAGTTAGATTTCAAATCATAAATATAGAGTTTTAAAGAACTATCTGGCAATAGAAAATATACAGAAAGATTTAAGTTATCTGTTATTTTGTTCATAGCAATTATTAGTAAGGGTGTATGGTGATGAATGTATGGTTAGAGTAATTAAGTTAGTAAGTTAGTAGATAGACAATTTTGTGGATGTTCAGAGATTTGAACTTTGTATAATTTATTGATAATACATTCTGAACTTTTGTACATACAATTTGTCTATTTAAAAAAAAAATTAATTTTACAGGGTGATACAATTAACAATAATAACACATAATATTATTAATTAATTATTATATAAATTACAGTTAAGGTAGTTTACTGTTGGAATTGTTGTTGCTACTATAAAATAAATAAACTAAATAAAGTAAATAAATTAAAGAAACTAAACTAAATAAAATAAATAAATAATTAAATATTTTATTTTCTTGAACTGACACCACTGTGATAGAGTCTGCTCTACAAAAGTGTTAAATAAAATATATGTAAAAAAAAAACTAGCCAAGGTAAGTCAAGTTAGTGTGTATATTTTATTTTTTTTAATTGTGAGGTTATGAAATAGATAGTGAATATCATAACAATACATACACATACTATTCACTTAAAAATATTGCGTATCATATTAAAATATATTGCTCTACGTTGATCTTTACTAGTCAACCTCTATAATATGGTATTACATAAAATATATGTCATTAAAAACGAAAAATCTACCAATAATTTATTTTTCGTGAAATATTTTCGTCTCAAAATAATAGAAATTATCAAAAACATATCTTTTCTTAGTTGCTACTGATTTTATAGATGAACATATATTTTTATCCCCTGTTTATATTCGTTGAATGCTAAAAAATGTTACAATAAAATTAGCCACAAAAAATTGCAATTGATTAGCTTTCTCCGGGAATAACAGCTAAGAAAAGTGGATATTTCTTAAGTCAAATCCTGTATTCCAAAAACCTATCATATTAAAAAGCTGTAATTTTTGGGAATTTATTTTCTATAAAATGGTTAATACACCAGTATAGAAATACCTTTATAGGACCAAAAGTACAGGATTATTTATCAAATTTTATTGACAAACTATTATTCTATCCATTAAATCACCATGTAATTAATAAATTGGATAGTTCTACATAATATGTTAATAATATAAAAAATACACAAAAGTCAACTAAAAATACGGAGTTTCACATTCATTAGAAAAAACGAACCACTCTGAATAAATGGCACCTAAAATCTTTTGTATTATCATTTTGTACATAATTTCAACTTCTAAAACAATAAAAGTAATTATCAAAAAACTTGTCCTTACTTATTTACGATTCACCCTGTATAGACAAATATTTTTGGACTCCTGTGTATATTTTTTTGGAAGTGTCAAAGGATGTTAAAATAATACTAGACACACAAAATTATAATTCATTACCTTTAACCTGTAGTAACTGATAATAAAAAAAGGTAATTTTCTTAGTTTAACACCCTTTATTTCAAAAATCTATCAGAAAAAACTATAATTTTGAGAAATATCTTCTACAAGATAATTAATATGCCAGTAAAAAAAATATGTTTACTTTTATAGGACTAATCAAAAAGTATAAGATGCTTAAAAAAAATTGCTTTTTTGACACATTCGATAAATTACCTATCAATATTGTTACGCTGGTTTTTGATATCACAATTTATTTCAACTGAACTTTAAAATAACTATAATTCAAAAACTGTGGAAAGCGTATTGGATTTTCTTTTCTTAAAACCGTCAAGTACTTAGGAGTTAAATGAAGTTAAAAAATACAAACAAAAATAGATGTCTATTAAATGGGTGGCAAGAAAGTGAAAAAAAAAATCACAAAATTATCAAATCTAGAGAGAAAATTCCTCTGTATTCCTGAGACCTACACATCTTCTGAGAGGGAAAATAGGAATGAAGACAACTTAAAATATAGATTGTATTTATTTGTTTTGCACGGCTTAATAAAAATTAAAATATTTCTTTTTTATGCCTATAACTTATACATTATCATATTTGTAGATTGTTCCTTATCCTTACAAAAGTAAGATTCGAATTTTACATAGGAGTTGAATATTTCGGATCCGAATCTAAAATCCTGACCCGAAATGCGAATCTGTTTGCTATATTTAAATCCAGCAACTGATACATTCGGATCCATCCACCACTAGATTTTTGACCGTGGTACTTTTTTTGACTTATGTGTCATTCCATATTAACTTGTTGTCAAAGGTGAGACTCAGCTACTTCTTCTTTTTCTTCTTCCTTTATTAAGCTAAATCTAACAGGATAATTTACCCAGCCAACAACGGGGAGAGTATCCTTGTCTTGCTCTCAGCCTTTGGATACCCTCTATTAAATTAATATATTTATATATTTCCAAGTAAAAAGCTTATTAATGTTACTACTTGAGTTATATACGTAGAGTGGCATACAAAGTTAGTACTTAGACGTCACAACACAAGATTAAAACTTTTCTCACTTGGAGGCAGTCGCCAAGCTGAACACAACCAGAAAACTGCCAACGGTAAATATAAGGAACACCCAGGACAGAAAGAGAGGATAAAGTATTATTATAATTGAATTTTAAATATATTTAAAAAATTTGATTAGAATGTTTAATCTGCTATTATTGAGGTTAGCCAACATAAAACAAATGTAAAAGGGAGTAGAAAGCTTAGTTTTTGCCAATTCTGAGTATAAATCAAAGTTTGCCGTCATAATTATGGGACATTTAAAGATAATGTGGTTTAATGAGCCAATTTGAACACACACAATATGGATCATCTTTTACTCCTATACGAAATTACTGACATGGGGATAGGTAATGTCCTGTCCTCATCCTAATTATTGTAGATAAATATCTTCTGTCCTTGTAGGGAAAATTTAAAAACCAAGGGATTTTATCAAATTGTGAAACTATTTTAGAATAAAAGGAATTCTTGAGGCTATTCCATTCTTCAAGCCATCCTGAATTCCCAATATTTTTGATGAATATAAAGAAATTATGATAGTTTAATTTGATATTCACTGGAATATTCAGAGATCTTTTTATATTTGGAAATTGATCTGCCTTGAAGTTACCCAGAATCCCAGAGTGGCCTGGAATCCATGCCAGAATTATTTTGATATGTTTATCTTTTGCGAGTAAGATACCGTCCTTAGTCAAGAAGAAAGAATAATCAGTTTCCCTGGAAAAGCATGTTTTTGCTATTGTTTGAAGTGCAGCTTTGGAGTCTGAGAAGATAATGGATTGAACGATGTTTTTGTCTAATATTACTAGCAAGGCCTTATTGATAGCTTTAGCTGTAAAAATTTAAGTATGGAAAGGAAGCTACTTGAGAATGCATAACCTATATCTGGACTATACACTCCAAATCCTGAGTGACTGGAAGAGTCTATTTAGCCATCGGTAAAGAATCTGGTATAAGATGAGTATTTCCTGATGATAATCTGATATTGTACAATTCCTATACTTTCAGATTTGGTAACACCAATATTTTCGATAGAAATGGAGGCTAATTGTGGTTTCAAATCAAATTTGTAACTTGGTAAAAGCTCTGAAGTATATAAGTGAGGATTCACGACATCGAATTGACTGACGAGCTAGATTAGTAAAGAAAAATTTTTGTTGTTCCAATAGGTAAAGACCTCCAATAATATAAGACCCTTCTTAAAGCAGTAATAATGGGATTGTTTACCAAAGACATATTTTTAATTAGGTACTTAAGGGATAGCCATTCTTTTCTAAGGGGGAGTTTACCTGTCTCTGTCAATAAGGCTAGAATTTTAGGTACCTCTTTACTTAATAAAACTGCCGAAGTTTTATGCAATGAAAGATTAAGGTTAAGTTTTTCCAACCAGGACTCTAAGTAAAAGGAGTTAATACGTGGAATCATATTGTAAACATTCGATCCATTAACCAGTAATAGCAGATCATCAGCATATTGAATTAATTTAAAATTAGGCATAATATCAAATAGAGACAAGGTATAAAGGTTAAACAAAGTGGGAGTGAGCGGAGAACCTTGAGGAAGGCCTTGATTAGTAGTTTGAGGACCATGGATGTGGCCCAAATTGTCTCGAGTAAATAGTTCCCTTTGGACTTAAAAGGAATGTATTAAATTAGCCAAATCCACTGAGACATCCCCATCTAGTAAAATGGAATATAACCGAGGAGTATAAACTGAATCATATGCAGCAGAAATATTGATGAAGAGACCAATATTAAATTGATTAAGGGAGAAGCCTATTTGCACTTGTGAGGTAAGATAGATAAGACAATCCGTACAACCCCTGCCTCTTCTGAAGCCCAATTGTAAGAGATTAAGAATTTGGTTATTTTCCAAATGTCATTTAAGTCGGTTTTTGATTAAGGATCCTAATACTTTACATCCGCAAGAGGAAAGGGAAATAGTCCTATAATTTAAAGCTACCATTTTAGCTATTTTGGCTTAATTATAGGTAGAATTAAGGATTGATTCTATTGTTGAGGAATTAAACCTGTTAAAAGACACTTATTAAAGATACGCAGAAGAAACAAGGAGCCTGAACGAGGTAAATTTTTTAGCATAGAATATGAAATAAGGTCTAAGCCTGGAGAAGAGTCTCGTTTCAAATTTGACACACTTGAGTATTCATTAAGAGTAAAGGGAGATTCTGAATGAGTTGAACTATTGATTTGGAACACATTCTCCAGGGAAGGAGAGGAAAGAATGTTTAAGATTTTGTTTTAAACCAGAAATTTTATTAATTTTATTCCAAATGGACTTTAGGGAACTATTCTAGATGTAGCTATATTTTTTTTTAACTTGGATGTAATTATATAAATTTGGACTTTCCATGAAATTTCTAATAGAGGTTACTCTGTTTGATTCAAGTTCATTACATAAATCATCTCACCAAGGGATACAATAATTAACATTCCTGTTAGGC
This sequence comes from Psylliodes chrysocephalus, assembly GCA_927349885.1. NCBI lineage: Eukaryota > Metazoa > Arthropoda > Insecta > Coleoptera > Chrysomelidae > Psylliodes > Psylliodes chrysocephalus. The sequence continues at coordinate 16,205,926 of OV651817.1, forward strand.
TTGAAGAAGGGAATAGTAGTATCAGCAACTTAATATAGTATAGATATAAACTTATAATAATTATCTTTGAGTAAGAAAGGAATAAGAATAATCAGTTTATTAAAGTAAGAAATACAATCTGCCTTGTTGAAGTTTCTTCTATTGTTAGGGATGGGAGGGCCATTGTTAGGGATTTCTATCTTACACTAAAGCCCAAATCCGGAATCACTTCCCAAGTTGATTTATGAGCCAAATCTATTGAACAAAAGGTTAAATTAACGACAGATTTACCACCATTTGGTGGAGAAATTCGTGTAGAAGAGCTATCATTTAAAAAACACTAATTGTGAAGAATCTAAAGAATTTATTATATTTTTACCGTTTGAGCTATTTGAGGAGCTTTCCCAACACACATGATTACAATTTAAGTCCGCCATAATCAAAAGAGGTTTGTTAAATGTCTAAATAAAGTTAGACCAATTATTTTTAAAAATAAGGTAATCTCCTGGGCAATAAATATTCAATAAGTTTAATTGGCAGTGGAAGAGGCTGAAAATCTAAATTATTTTTTATTAAACGGGCTGTACCTCCATAGCCATCCAATCTATCATTTCTCAATGTTTGGTTAACCTCTACACCTTAACCTATAATTTTCCTTCATCCAAGTTTCATTAAGTGGGATTATGTCTGGATTGTGGTCCTTGATTAGGATCTTTAGATTATCTATGTTTAAGTTAAAAGAGCGCATGTTCCATTAAATAAGGGTTAATGGATCGAATACATAATTAGTACTTTGAATCTTTAGAGTATTCCATTAGACCTGACTAAGAGAATGAATTTGAAGGTCTTGCTGGACCTGTAGGAGAAGCATTGGGTTGTGATACAGAATAAAAAGTTGATAATATTACCTATGAAAGTCATGATTAACTCCTTATGTTGAACCGATAAGCTATCTAAGGCTTAAATAATATCTATTTTAATATTATTTCCTTCCTCAGGCTGAAAGGAAGAGGATAGAGGTCGAGTTAAAAGACTATATGATCTTTCCGATGGACTAATTAGGCATTCTTGATGCCTTTTCTTATCATATTCATCATCATGTGATCTTCTTCGTTTTGGCGTTCTCATTTTTTGACTGTAGGTGGGTAACCTTGTATTAGACAAGGCTTCTGATTTTATTTGGGAGACTGGGATACCATTTTGATTTGCATCCCTGTTGGGAAGGGCTGGAAAGTCATTAATATTAAGGATAGGGTTTTCTCTATTTTTTTGAAATATGTTGGTTGGCTTCGAAGTAAGATATGTTCGAAAATGACATTAGTTGCTTGATTTCTTTTTGTCTGTTATATTCAGGACAATTAAACTCGTTGAAACTGTGTTCCGTATATTTACAGTAAATACAATACTTACTGCAAGTAACATCTGACTTATGGGATTTAGCACACTTTATGCATTTGGCGTTTCCTCTACATTGATTATTATGATGTCCATAAAGCAAATAATTATGACATTGCATTACTGGGGTGATGTTAGGTACAACTCTGACTGGGAGACCATAAATTGAAATTTCCTTAGGAATCATTTTTACTGAAAAAGTAACACAAATCGGACCTGTTAGTACATAGAAGATTTCTTTACCGGAGTCCACAAATCTTCTATTTGGACGTATGACATAAAGAAGTTTACAATTCACTAAATGAGTTTTAGTTGACTCTTTAATTTCGTCATCTGTAAAAGATCCGTCCACATACCTTACAATCGCTTTGCAAGAGACATTGTGTGATGGAATAAAAACTTCATAAACTTCATTTTTCATTTCTTTATCCTCTATAAATATTTTGGTAGCTTGAGTATTGATAAAGATCGCACCTATACAGCTTTTCCCTCTTCTTACTATTTTGAGGATATCCTTCAGCTTTAGATTAAAAATAATTTTTTCTATACTTAGTATATGAAAATTTCCTAGATTATTTGTTTTTCCTTGAACATATAATTAATTCAAAGGGGCCCGAGTCTGTGGTCGAATACAAGCTTTTAAACCCTCGGCGAAGGATCCGGCGGATCCTTGTCCCCCCCAACTCCATGCGGGTTAGAGGTTAAGTTACCGTCCATTTGTTTTCTGTTAGGCAAATCATAAAAATATGTTTAAATAAAATTACTTACTAAAAATATAAGAAAGAAAAAGGTAGAAAATACACAGGATGGTGTTAGTAATGCCCAAATAACAAAATATTGTTAAATTTTTACTAACAGCGATTTCTACACTTCGGATGTCGAAGCAAAAGTTGCTAGCTACTTTACCTCTGTTTCAAAGTTCAGTTTTGTATTAGGAGCGTTGGAAGTTGTATTTTCATTATTGTAGAACGTAATCGACAGGTATGGCCAACTTAAGAAATATTTATTTTTTATCGTATTTTACCTACTCCTATGTAGTAAATGAAAAGTAGTAGATAGAAAGAACATCAACAAGAACTAATAAAAAAACTTACAACTAAAGGTTTTACAATTTTAGTAGTAAATTTGTCTGAGCAATCGTAAGAAGCACACAGGATTTAACTTTTGTGATCATTTCAAATATGGAAGATGGAAATTTTAACTTTTTATAGAAGCGGTCCTGGATTTCTTTTGTTTTTGATACCTTAGTAGATTAGGTGAATTATGGATAATACTTCTGCCAAATGTCAAAAACAAATTTATACAATGATAAAGGCTGATTAGAAAATTATGAAACAAATCATCACAGGTATCCCTTTTCCGTATAAAACAAAAAACTATCCCAAAAGTAATTTTACATATTTATACCTTTTCGTGCTTTTGGACCCCTCCCTGTCTATATATTTTGTATGTGCTGTTGTTATGAAAGGAACACCAGTTATCGATCCATACACCCGGGAAAGTATTTTTCTCATACCGGAGGATTCTTACAAATTGATAAAACAATAATGTATCATATATCAGCTGCGGGGGGAAGACAAGGAATATTTCAAATTTATTTTGAAATTTCAAAGGTAGAAAGTGATTTACAGAAGCGTAGAAAATGAAGAGGTGATGACATTTGGAATTCTAAATTGAATTTTCACAAAATCGATATGGTGTCATAAATTATTTCCATAAAAATTGAGAAAACAGCTATTGCCCGCGACTTTGTACGAGTAGAGTCGTGTTTATAATATCAAAAAATCCATATTTATTCATTTATGTTATTTTTATTGCTAATTATTAATTTTTAATAATTTTTATTAATTTTTAATAATTTTAATTAATTTTTATTAATTTTTATTAATTTTTATTAATTTTTATTAATTTTTATTAATTTTTATTAATTTTTATTAATTTTTATTAATTTCTATTAATTTTTATTAATTTTTATTAATTTTTATTAATTTTTATTAATTTTTATTAATTTTTATTAATTTTTATTAATTTTTATTAATTTTTATTAATTTTTATTAATTTTTATTAATTTTTATTAATTTTTATTAATTTTTATTAATTTTTATTAATTTTTATTAATTTTTATTAATTTTTATTAATTTTTATTAATTTTTATTAATTTTTATTAATTTTTATTAATTTTTATTAATTTTTATTAATTTTTATTAATTTTTATTAATTTTTATTAATTTTTATTAATTTTTATTAATTTTTATTAATTTTTATTAATTTTTATTAATTTTTAATAATTTTTAATAATTTTTATTAATTTTTATTAATTTTTATTAATTTTTATTAATTTTTATTAATTTTTATTAATTTTTATTAATTTTTATTAATTTTTATTAATTTTTATTAATTTTTATTAATTATTTTTATTAATTTTTTATTAATTTTTATTAATTTTTATTAATTTTATTAATTTTTATTAATTTTATTAATTTTTATTAATTTTTATTAATTTTTATTAATTTTTTATTAATTTTTATTAATTTTATTAATTTTTATTATTTTTATTAATTTTTATTAATTTTTATTAATTTTATTAATTTTTATTAATTTTTATTAATTTTTATTAATTTTATTAATTTTTATTAACGGGATGAACCTAGATATATGACTTAAAAAGAGCACATAAAACAAAGCTTAAAGAACTAGAACTTAAATTCAAAAAAATCTGATATGTCTAACACATGACTTTCCTATCTAGTTATTATAGGCTTTTTCCGGTTATTTTGTACAACCTCTTGTAGCACCTCTATAAATGTTTAGAGGATAAAACTAAATATATACATTTTCTACATATATCTAACTCAAAACATTTTTCTATAGATATTCATTGAAAACGAAAATACTGAAAAATTTAAATTTAGCACTTTTCCTCAAATTTTTCCATTACGGTCCATTTTAGAAAAATCATGTAAAAAAAATTATAGAGATCGATATCGCAAACAACTTTTAGTTTAACATTTTCTTAAAAATCAGAATTTTGCATATTTTGTCAAATTTCTCGAATACGGACCATTTCAGGAAAATTTGACATGAAACAAAAATTATAGATAATAATACTAGAAGTAACTTTTATTTGAGCAATTTTCTTCTTCAAACATATATAACAGAGATATTCCATAAAATATATAAACGGCCTCCCACAAAGTACCCCGAGATGTTCTTACTTTGTTCAAAATCTAATTATTTTACGTCAGGCCATTTTTGAGTTTTCTTTAAATTTAGAAATTTACACATTTTCTCAAATATTTCGGATACGGTCCATTTTAGAGAAATTATGTATAGAATAAAAATTATAAAAGAATTGTATTGCAAACAACTTTTATTTAAACAATACGGACCATTCAAGGAAAATTTTGTAAAAAACGAAATATTGATAATATTGTAACTAACTTTTATTTAAAGAATTTTCTTCTCCAAACGTAAATTACAGATATATTCCATAAAATATAAAAATGACCACCCATAAAGTACCCCCCAGATGTTCCGACTCTGCTCAAAATCTAATTAGTTGATTGGACGCCGGAATAAAGCCTAAGTTTAAAATTTCGTGTTTTTCTTTCTATCGGTTCATGAGTTATGGTGGATACAGGCACACATACACACACACATAGACACACACACATAGACACACACACATAGACCACACACACACGCACACACACACACACACACACACACACACACACACACACACACACACACACACACACACACACACACACATATAAACACACACACACACACACGCGCGTACACACGCGCACATACACACACGCGCGCGCACACACACACACACACACACACACAATCCGTCGAAAAGTGGAGGTCGAAAAAAAATCATGATCCCTCTACTTTCCTTATCTGTATACAGATAGGAAAGTAAAAATGTATTGGCCTCTGAGATGAAAATTCAAGTTGCTAATATACAACAAACTGGTCATTTATAAAGAAATCCTAAAACCAATCTGGATTTATAACATACATATATGGGGATGATCCAGCAAGGGTAGTATCAACATGATACGAGTTTTTCAACTCCTAAAATAGCATTTTTGATGCACCTTGGTTCATTCGAACCGATTATCTTCATAGAGACCTCAAGATACCAATAATCTAAGAAGAAATACAGACGTTTTCTGCAAAACATGAGGGCCGACTTCACTCTTACGTCAACGAAGAAGCGCTGCAATTACTGGACAACTCTACACTCAACAGAAGGCTCAAAAGGAAGAAGCCATTGAGCTAGTGCAGTGAACGTTAATGTTAGTGCAAGTGTGTAATTATTCGTTACGCCAACTTGTGATGCTTTCCTATAGAAAAAATTAAGATAAACAAACAAAACAAAACTTTGGACATTCAATGATCATTGTTCAAGGACAGACATAGCGGCGGGCCACAAACGCTGGACGTTGCTAGAAAATTCTACCTACAAAGATTGTTTATGGTTAAAATTTGACATTTTCTTAACACAAGGCTTTCAAAATTATAATAAGGAAGTATATTTAGATTCTTAATGCCAGTTATTAAACAGAAATTAACAGGAAATTAATTCATAAAATTGTTTAACCATCCCCACCCAATTTAGTAGGGCATCTCGTTTTTTTTTCAATGCAGCGGCCGATGCGAATGCTTTGTCTGCGTAACATAACTCACGAGCTGAATACATTCCAATCAATATGGACTTGATTATAAATGGATTAGTCTAGTAGTTTTTTGTTGCTGGTTTGTTCTTAATAATTTTTTTTTTAATTCATTGAATGTATTATTAAATGTTTCGCCCTGTCCTATGCGCGACATTTTATATCATTTCGGCACGTCACGTCGGCGTCGGTCTGAGTAAGCTTTTCACTTTCTTCGATGTCACAGAATTGTATGGCCTATACACATGGAAACATTTTTACATTAAAAAATACATTATTAAAAAATACATTTTTAAAAAAATCTACAGTTTGCTTTGCTAATATTTCTTTACAGTTAGGTTTTCACGATTAATATACGATTTTTTAATTTAAGTCAAACATTTTCAAAGCTTATTTCAACATTCAACTTTCTCTTCCACAATAAAGACTCAAACAGCAAAAAGAGAACAAACAGAATAACGGTACGTCATTTAATTTTCTCTCACAGAATCACGGTATGCTTTCCCTTTAAATGTAAAATTTTCCATTTAATGGACAGGGATGTATTTAGTAAATATTTGTTTCCATTTAAATTTAGTCTAAGATATATAAGTAACGTTGTTCCTAAATATTATATTCTTCCAAAATAGTAGGACATTTTACAAAATAAATATATAACTCCACGTATATCCGTGACTACTATTTATTATTTACTGCTGTTTTGATTATCTTTGTTTTATTATTAGTAAACTTTAAATACTCGAAGGAAGTAAAGGTACGCGTTTACATTTATTTTACAAATATCACTTATTATATACCTATTTTGCCTATTCTTTCTTGTTTCTTACTAATCTTTTTGCTTTATTGTCGGAATGTAATCATTTCTTCAGAAATTCCGCTGTTATACTATTCCATAATTTTTTTTGTTTTCATCTTTTTGTTAGGTGATTTTGTCAACATTACTATTTTTGTCGGTCTCTCTTCTGCCATACGTACTATGTGTCCAAAAACCATTTCAATGTTTACCTCTCTATGCTTTCTCTAATCGACTCTACTCTTAGCTCTTCTCTTATTATCTAATTTCTTATTCCATTTCTTCGCGTAATTTTTTTAAACGCTTTTAACTACCCACCTTATCTCAAATGTTTGTAGTTTGATTTTTGTTTGCTTATTTAATATCCAACTTTTACAATAAGTTAAAATTGTTATTTTGGTTCTCTTTAAAATTTTGTTCTTATATATTAAGGTGTTGTTTAGCGCATAGTATAAATTTGACGTTTTTTTAATTTTATCGTTGATCTCTGTATCTTCTTTTTCATAGATTTTCTAGTTTCATATTGTTTTCTTTAATTTTATTTACTTTCTCTTCAATGTTTTCACTCCATATTATAGCTGTTTCTTCTTCTCAAAGTTTGTGTGTTCTGAGTTTTTCTTTATTTTATTTTAATTATTTACACTTGATCTAATATTGAGTTTTATCTCCAGCTTACTTGACTGCAGTTATCCGAGCATCTTTTTAAGTATTTTTTACCCCTTTTTTAAATTTATTCTTTTTCATACTATAATCTGTTATAGATTTGCAGTTAGGAGTATGTAAATCTAAAATTATAATATATTAGGCTTAGATCTTCAACAAAGCCATTATCATTGCCGATCTACAAGTTGTTGTGTATTAACAATAATTATATATATTATATATATATATATATATATATATATATATATATATACATCCCTCTATCATTACTACGTCATTCAATGTTCCATCGTTACTGCGTCTCCTGGAATTTGTAGATTTAGAGCAAATCTAATTAATATATATTAAGGACCTTGCATTTCCGAGCTCAATGGTATATTTTTTTTAATTTTTAGATCAAATTTAAAATATACGTTTTCTTTCATTTTAAATCATTATGACTTCCTTTCATATTTCTATCAAAAGTGCGTCCTCCTGTATATTTTGTAGTCACATAAACACGCATTTTCAATCATTACTGCGTCCGGCGCTATTGCCAAACCAACCCGAAAATCCTTGTGGTAAATCCAACATCCTATACTAGGTAGTGTATAAATGCGAAAGTTTGGTTGTATGGATGGATGAATGGATGGATGTTTGTTGCTCAATAACGGCGTAACCGCTGATTGGATCTGAATGAAATTTGGCAGAGAGATATATAGGCTATCATATAGCACATAGGCTACTTTTTATCCCGGAAAAATGTACATTTCCTGTGAGAGAGATTTGTTTTTGTTTTTCACAGAGCAAGGGATCAGATATGATTTTTTGCAAAGTGGTAGTGAAACATCAAAATATGAAATATAACTACTGAGTATAAATAAATAATGATGTGTTTCAAGGTGTTACAATTTTCACATTTTATGGGTGGGAAACGAGGGGGTGAACGTTTAAATGGAAGTATCGATTGTTTTAAAGGTAGAAACTTGAAAATTGAAATTACAGCTACTCATCACAAATAAATGATGATGTGTCTCAAATTGTTTATATTTACATATTTTAAGGGGGGGAAGGGTAAAAGTTTGTAGGGGGTATCGATTTTTTAAAGGTAGAAACCTAAAAATTGGCATTATAAATAAATAGACATTTTTCAGGGTTTTTAGATTTTACATATTAAGGGGGGAAACGGACGGTGAAAGTTTGTATAAGACTTTCGGTTTTTTAAAGGTACGAACCTAAAAATTTCAAGGTTTTTCACATTTTAATTAGGGGAAAATGGGGAGTATCGTAAAAATAAATGATAAATAAAAATAAATAATATAAATAATAAATAAAAAATAAATAAAAATAAATAAAAAATAATTAAAATTAATAAATATTAAAAATTATTAAAAATTATTAAAAATTATTAAAAATTATTAAAAATTATTAAAAATTATTAAAAATTATTAAAAATTATTAAAAATTATTAAAAATTATTAAAAATTATTAAAAATTATTAAAAAATTATTAAAAATTATTAAAAATTATTAAAAATTATTAAAAATTATTAAAAATTATTAAAAATTATTAAAAATTATTAAAAATTATTAAAAATTATTAAAAATTATTAAAAATATTAAAAATTATTAAAAATTATTAAAAATTATTAAAAATTATTAAAAATTATTAAAAATTATTAAAAATTATTAAAAATTATTAAAAATTATTAAAAATTATTAAAAATTATTAAAAATTATTAAAAATTATTAAAAATTATTAAAAATTATTAAAAATTATTAAAAATTATTAAAAATTATTAAAAATTATTAAAAATTATAAAAATTATTAAAAATTATTAAAAATTATTAAAAATTATTAAAAATTATTAAAAATTATTAAAAATTATTAAAAATTATTAAAAATTATTAAAAATTATTAAAAATTATTAAAAATTATTAAAAATTATTAAAAATTATTTAAAAATTATTAAAATTATTAAAAATTATTAAAAATTATTAAAAATTATTAAAAATTATTAAAAATTATTAAAAATTATTAAAAATTATTAAAAATTATTAAAAATTATTAAAAATTATTAAAATTATTAAAAATTATTAAAAATTATTAAAAATTATTAAAAATTATTAAAAATTATTAAAAATTATTAAAAATTATTAAAAATATTAAAAATTATTAAAATTATTAAAAATTATTAAAATTATTAAAAATTATTAAAAATTATTAAAAATTATTAAAAATTATTAAAAATTATTAAAAATTATTAAAAATTATTAAAAATTATTAAAAATTATTAAAAATTATTAAAAATTATTAAAAATTATTAAAAATTATTAAAAATTATTAAAAATTATTAAAAATTATTAAAAATTATTAAAATTATTAAAAAATTATTAAAAATTATTAAAAATTATTAAAAATTATTAAAAATTATTAAAAATTTTAAAAATTATTAAAAAACTATTAAAAATTATTAAAAATTATTAAAAATTATTAAAAATTATTAAAAATTATTAAAAATTATTAAAAATTATTAAAAATTATTAAAAATTATTAAAAATTATTAAAAATTATTAAAAATTATAAAAATTATTAAAAATTATTAAAAATTATTAAAAATTATTAAAAATTATTAAAAATTATTAAAAATTATTAAAAATTATTAAAAATTATTAAAAATTATTAAAAATTATTAAAAATTATTAAAAATTATTAAAAATTATTAAAAATTATTAAAAATTATTAAAAATTATTAAAAATTATTAAAAATTATTAAAAAATTATTAAAAATTATTAAAAATTATTAAAAATTATTAAGAATTATTAAAAATTATTAAAAATTAAATTAATAAAAATTATACCGAAGCGGGATCTGGTCAGCTAGTAAAAAATATTTAATTTTTAATTCTTTTAATTTGGGCATTATAAATTAAACTGCAAAAGTGGTATGTAATAAAAATATACTGCTTTTATTATTTAAATAATTTGAATATTTAGCAGCTTTTATTATAAATATTAAAAAGTACAGGACAATGTTGATATCCTGGCCCAGCCATATTTTTTTAGTAATAAAATGTTGGAAATTAAGAGAAAACGACACAAAACTATTTTTAAATTATTGCTTTCTAATATACATACATCTCGTACTATACAGACTGAAGCGTTACCGGTGGCCCACCTTGTAGATAATATAGCAAATATTTTTGGAGTTTATTTTGAGAAAATCTCATCTGAACAGACTGCCTAGATTGCCTAGATTAATAACTATTTTATTGTATTTTTATTTTATGGAAAACACACAAAAGGATTAATTATTCAAAATGTATGCTGTTTTATATTTTCTTTTAGATGAAAGCTTATAGAAAACCTACTTTAAGTAACAAAGCAAATATTGTTTTCCCTTACGACCTACAATCTCTTATATGTAAAAGTTATGTATAAATAAAAAATTTCTTGGTTTAATCGGTCAAATGTTTTTTTTTCTATTATTTAGCACACTACATATGTTTCGGAAAATACAATTTGTCCATCTTCAGGTGCAAACAATTTATAAAAATTATGGGGACGAATACAAACAGTTTAAATTTTTTAAAATGATAGAACGCCATGTGAAATGAAAAAAATGCGTTCTATAATTCGGACTGGTCGTACTGTTCGGAGCTCCGCTCGAGCGTGCTCGAGCAATACAAGCAAGAACCGAGCCTGCTCGATTAAACTCGTGCACATCCCTAGAAATCAGTAGAAGATTAGGGATACGACTGCCAATTCTCGACTAGTCCATTCTAGAGATAATACCTTCAAAGGACAAGTTTGGCATCCGTATTTTTATATAAATAGCACAACTTTGTTGATTTTATTTATATTTATTTATATTTATATTTATTTATATTTATTTATATTTATTTATATTTATTTATATTTATTTATATTTATTTATATTTATTTATATTTATTTATATTTATTTATATTTATTTATATTTATTTATATTTATTTATATTTATTTATATTTATTTATATTCATTTATATTTATTTATATTTATTTATATTTATTTATATTTATTTATATTTATTTATATTTATTTATATTTATTTATATTTATTTATATTTATTTATATTTATTTATATTTATTTATATTCATTTATATTTATTTATATTTATTTATATTAATTTATATTTATTTATATTTATTTATATTTATTTATATTTATTTATATTTATTTATATTTATTTATATTTATTTATATTTATTTATATTTATTTATATTTATTTATATTTATTTATATTTATTTATATTTATTTATATTTATTTATATTTATTTATATTTATTTATATTTATTTATATTTATTTATATTTATTTATATTTATTTATATTTATTTATATTTATTTATATTTATTTATATTTATTTATATTTATTTATATTTATTTATATTTATTTATATTTATTTATATTTATTTATATTTATTTATATTTATTTATATTTATTTATATTTATTTATATTTATTTATATTTATTTATATTTATTTATATTTATTTATATTTATTTATATTTATTTATATTTATTTATATTTATTTATATTTATTTATATTTATTTATATTTATTTATATTTATTTATATTTATTTATATTTATTTATATTTATTTATATTTATTTATATTTATTTATATTTATTTATATTTATTTATATTTATTTATATTTATTTATATTTATTTATATTTATTTATATTTATTTATATTTATTTATATTTATTTATATTTATTTATATTTATTTATATTTATATTTATTTATATTTATTTATATTTATTTATATTTATTTATATTTATTTATATTTATTTATATTTATTTATATTTATTTATATTTATTTATATTTATTTATATTTATTTATATTTATTTATATTTATTTATATTTATTTATATTTATTTATATTTATTTATATTTATTTATATTTATTTATATTTATTTATATTTATTTATATTTATTTATATTTATTTATATTTATTTATATTTATTTATATTTATTTATATTTATTTATATTTATTGCTTTTAAACAATACAATATGTATCTGCCAGACATAGCTAAACATTTTTCACTTTTATTCAACCCACCTATTTAATTACAGATCAGCCCACAGTCTCCTAACAAATTCCCAGTTTCAATATTAGTACCGATTCACGAAATGAAATTCTACGCTAGCCGACCGGCCCGGCCGGCGCAACGTTGCCGCTCATAAGACATTCATATCTTGGCGCTTAACACGGGGAGAGTATATTATAGCAGCTCCCCTGACGGATAAATGCTGAACTTTAAATATATGATTTTGGAAGGTAATCTATCATTATTGCGTCCACAAAATTTTGCGTTTCTGAAGGCTACGCTGACAAAATGGACAAAAAAACCATATGATCCGAATGTGCAGATTCAGTTATCATTAGTGCGTCATGAAAAAATAATATGCGGGGCTTAGATCGCCTGTAAACAGGGATTGTAAACTTGCGTCCGATATACGGGCGCATCTTTGCAGAGGACGCAATATTGATAGGTTTCTGGCTATTAAATGACGCAGTATTGATAGAGGGATATATATATATATATATATATATATATATATATATATATATATATATATATATATATATATATTGAATTGTAGTCGTCCGTGGCATCCGTATAGATATGACCCTTGATGGCATCCGCCCAATATACACCATGTATACTGAGAAGAATTTAAAAATACTAATAGCGTCTTTCGTGAACTCTGTAAGTTTGACAACACTGATCCGTTTGAAATTGCATGAAATATTTCTAGTTTGTGTAAAATTCAGCCCCTTTTAGACCTTAAAACCACATGTGTTTATTTTACGGACGTTTAGTTGTACTTTGAATAAAGACCCAAAAATAGATATTTGGGTATTGCTCATATTTATTTTACTTTAAATAAATAAAGTGTCTTGGTTTATTTGGTCATACATTTTTATTTAATTTTTTATTTTATAGGCGACAGATATATTTTGGATAACATATTCTTTATCTTCTGGTTCAGTAAATTATTTTTAAAAACATGAGGAACTAAAACACATGTAATTTTTTAAAACAGTTAAAGCCCCATCTTTTGTTTTACAGCGTGTGGAGGTGTATTCGAAATAATATAATTTGATTTAACAAGATATATACAGTAGGAAAACAAAAACATGAGTGCTTACAAATTTAAAAAATATCAGTGGCGTTAAAATATAGAATAAAATTAAAAAGCTTACAATTAGTTAGAATTAAAATAAACGTTAGATAAATATTTTATGTCTGTTTTAATATTTTTTTAAAATGTATCATTTCAGGGATAGTTCTTTTGTTTTATTTGATTTATTTTCGAGAATTTGTACATTTTCACAACCAAAACAGTGCAAAAAATGTTCTATATAGAACTTGTGTATTTCTTATGACCCCTAAAAAGACAAAAATAGTCCAAAAATGACGTTCTCCTTAGTAAACAAAATCAATCAAAGAAAAACTGTAATAGGGTTTTTTTTTTTATTTTACTAAACTTAAATTGGAGTTAATATAAATTTGGGTTAAACATGTAATATTAATGGATTTTTAGTTTTATAATGTTACTATTTTCTATTAAAACGGAAAAAATAGTTGTTTAATTATACATTAAAGCACAAGATTGTATGCCGTGGCTGGTGTTTCATAGCCGAAGCGAAGAGTTATGTTTAATTAAAATTTAAAATTGTCACTTATCCTCAAATTTCTTAAATACGGACAATTTTAGGAAAGTTATGTATAAAAGAAAACATATAGAGAATAATTTTGCAAACAACTTTTATTTAAGGAAGTTTCTTCTCCAAGTATAAATAACAGATACATTCAATAGAGTAGAAAAATGCCCTTGTATAAAGTAGCCCCAGATGTTCTGACTATGCCCAAAATCTAATCAGGTTACCACATAATAGATTAAAGCTTGTTTAAAATTTAGTGTTTTTTCTTTATCCGCTTTTGAGTTATGTTCAAAATTTAAAATTTTTACTTATCCTCAAATTTCTCAAATACGGGTCATTTTACAAAAATTATGTATAGAAGAATAAATAATTTTGCCAAAAAATTTGAATCAAGGAAGTTTTTCTCCAAGCGTAAATAACAGATATATTCAATAAAGTAGAAAATTACTCTCTCATAAAGTAACCCCCTGATGTTCCAACTATGCCCAAAATCTAAGCAGCTTACCGCATGGTAGATTGAAGCTTAAATTTATAATTTGTTGCTTTTTTTTAATCCGTTTTTGAGTTCAAAATGTTCAAAATTCTAAATTTTCACTTTTCCTCAAATTTCTCGAATACGCTCCATTAAATTATATATGGAGCAAAAATTCTAGAGAAAATTCTAGAGAAAAACTTTTATTTAAAGAAGTTTCTTCTCTAAGCAAAAATAACAGATGTATTCCATAAAGTATAAAAAGATCCCCCATGCAGTACCCCCAGATGTTCCGACTAGGCCCAAAATATAATCAGTTCACCGAAGTCCTTATTTATCTAATACTGAACTTTTAACTATACCTTACCTTGCAAATTTTTGAGAATTTTTTTTTAAATGTGAGTATTTGTACAGTGCCTCACGAGAAAGTAAGTCCTCAACAACAATTCTCGAATTATCCTATTATTTATTGATTAGATGGAGTAGAAAAAAAAACTAAAAATAAGGTTTTTGAAATATTTATACAATAAAATATATATAGTAAACCGTGGAACTTATTGAGAAATTAATATTAAAAAATCACAAAAAATTTTCAAGTAACCTAGTTGAAAATTTTTTGTGATTTTTTAATAATAATTTCTCAATAAATTCCACGGTAACCTATATATTTTATTGTAAAAAACAGAACCTAAATTTTTGAAAAACCTTATTTTTAGTTTTTTTCTACTCCATCTAATCAATAAATAATAGTAAAATTAACTATAATTCGAAAATTGTTGTTGAAGTCTTACTTTCTCATAAGACACTGTACAAACACACACATTTTAAAAAAAAAATTCTCAAAAATTTGCACGGTAAGGTATAGTTAAAAGTTCACTATTAGATAAATAAGGACATCTACTATTAGAAAAAAAATAATTTTAGTCATAATCTAATATTTTTTATTTAATATTGGTGGCGAAAGAAAATCCTTAAAGCTTAAGTTTAAAACGGATTCAAGAGCCCCCGAAACGTAAAAATCCGTCAAAAACTTGAGGTCGAAAAAAATAATCATGATTTTTTTTCCTTATCTGTATGTACACAGATAGGAAACAAATAAAACTTAAGAATTTTTTTTTCTTGAAAATCAACACGCATTGTAGTAGAATAAAGAAATTTGATTATTTTTTATTTGACCAACTGTTTGTCACTAACGCAGTATAACATTTATAATTAATATTTAAGGTAGGTACTCCATAAAGTAAAATAAAAAATATGATGTACATAGGGTAAAAATTGTCTTACAGCTTGTATTTAAACCAACCACTTCTCAAACTATCCCTACATTTATTTTTAAATATTTGTAATTATGATTTTTATCCTCATTTCAGTAATATATTTGCTCTACTTTTAGCTTTAATAGTCAAAATTACTGTAAAAATTAAAGAAATATTAGACAACATTCAAACTTTAAGAGATTTGTTTCCTTTTTATTTTATTTTATGATCAAATAACTCGGATATTAGCCATTCCAAAACCTATGCAGTGCATGTGTCACATAAAATAGACATTTTTATTTATTAAACTTAACATTTTTTATAATGTTACAAAAAAATTCTTTTCTAAAGTTTTAATAGTTGGTTAAATTTTTAAATACAATGCTAAATAAGTAACATATGCTTGACTGGCTCAACACTTGATTTCAGAGCTTATTATTTACAATGGAAACCTTTACAATGGAATCCTTTACAACGAAATGATTTATTATTACCTATTTGAGAGCGGTTCAAAGAATTAGAATCTCTTTTTAAAACATTTTAGGCATATCGAATGATCTAAAAACAAATTGGTCTCTTCGCCCTTTAAATTCATTCGCGCATACAAATTTACCAATAGATTATTTCTGGCAATAATTATTATAATATTGAAAATTGTTCATAAGGCCAAACTTTATTCTGTGTTATTTAAAAAATGTTTTTTTTTATTTCATTCTATTAAAAAGCATGTTAAATTTGAGATTAAAACTTTGTCATGAATTTAAATAGTTTTTCAAAAAATCAAAGAAGCAACATATACTTTCCAATTATACAAGGTTCTCTAAAAAAGTAATACAATATCAAAGTTTTCCGTACTGATTTTAAAGACGTGTATAGTGCAAAAGAAACATTTGAAAACCATTTTTTTGGAGTAAATGTTTTTCATTATTATTCAAAAATGTTTGCCGATGTACTACTTTTTTAATTTTAAACAAATCTTTATAGGGTACATCAGTACGGAAATACATCATTTTCCCATTTTCTTTAATTGTATTTTATATCACCATTTAAAAGAACGTTTCTTAAAGTTTAATTTGAGTTAAGCATTCTCTATACCTAAAACTAATAATTTTGGGAGATTTTTAAATCTAAATGACAAAAAAGATAATTCACAAAATAGTTTAATTTTAACTGGTCACTGGTTGACTGGAAATAGACTGTGTGTTAATTAGTGATTAGAATTTTACTAGCTGCAATTTATTGATTGAAATTTTTTTTTTACAATATCCTTAAAATTTAATAACTATTTATGAAAAATGTGTTTATTGGAATCGTAAAAATATTATTATTTTAAAAGATATTTTTTATTAAATATGTGTAAAATGTTTTTATTGAAACGACAATTTAAATAAATACATAAGAAATAGTAATAAAAAAATGTAAAAAGAAAATTTCAAATAAATGGTTAAATATTATTAAAATTTATATAGTACTAACTAGTAACTACCTCTTTGTGACAAATGTGTTTATTGGTTTCGTATATGTTATTGTTCTTATTTTAAAAAACATTTTTCAGCGAATAAAAGTAAAAATGTTTTTATCGAGACAAAAATGTATCGAATACATAAAATAAAGCAATAAAGCAATTTTAAATTTAGAATGAGGATATATAATGCTTGGCATTCTATATTATACTCTTCACAGTTTAACAGACCCTCTTAACCAGCGATTTTTTTATAAACATTTTTTTTGGGAATAAATAGGCTTCCCAATTTTTATTTAGATTTTTTTCTTTTAGTAATTAATAGGCTTCATCTCCTTATAGAGCTTGATTTTTATTAAACATTTCAAGTTGATATAATACTTCTTTTAGATGAATGATTTTTTTTAATTTTAACCCAACTTAACCCCTACTGTTATTCAGATTTTTTAAAAATTTAATAGGTTTCGTCCTCTAATAGGACTTGATTTTTCCTGAAAATTTAAAGTTGATATCATGTTTCGTTTTTGATTTATGATTTTTTTAAAGTTTCAACCCCCCACTAATCTCCCCATTTTTATTCGGATCTATTTAAAAATCAAGAGACTTCGTCATAGAGCTTGATTTTTTTTTAAATTTCAAGTTGGTATCATGTTTCGTTTTAGATTTATGATTTTTTTACATTTAAACATCGCTTAAACCCCTACTTTTATTAATTTTTTTTTTAATTCACTAGACTTTGTCCCCTTATAGGACTTGATTTTCCCTTAAAATTTCAAGTTAATATCATGTTTCGTTTTTGATTTATGATTTGTTTAAAGTTTTAACCCCCCCTGAAACCCCCCCTTTTTAATCAGATTTATTTATAAAAAAAATAGTCTTTGTTCCCTTATAAAGCTTGATTTTTCCTGAAAATTTCAAATTTATTTAATATTTCGTTTTTAAATTATGATTTTTTTAACTTTTAACTCCCCTATAACCCCCTATTCTTTAATCAGATTTTAAAAAAATTATTAGGCCCCGTCCTCTCATAGAACTTCATTTTTCCCAAATGATTTATAAT
Source organism: Psylliodes chrysocephalus (assembly GCA_927349885.1). NCBI lineage: Eukaryota > Metazoa > Arthropoda > Insecta > Coleoptera > Chrysomelidae > Psylliodes > Psylliodes chrysocephalus. Next base: position 16,224,414 of record OV651817.1, read on the forward strand.
TTTTTTTAAGTTTCAACCCCCCCTTAAACCCCTCATTTTTATTCCGATTTTTTTCAAAATCAATAGGCTTTGTCCCCTTATAGAGTTTGATTTTTTCTATAAATTTCAAGAAGATATCATGTTTCGTTTTTGAGTTATCGTGCGGACAAAAAACGTGACATCGGACGGACAGGCAGACGGACAAAAGTAAACATATAGACTACTGTGTGAAGAGTATAATAATGTTGTAAATATTTGGTAAAATATTATTACAATTTATTAATTTCTAATTAGTAACTATTTCTATTTAGGACAAATCTATTGATTTCGTATAATATTATTCTTATTTTAAATATATACATGTGAAAATGTCATCTCTTTTATTAGCCAGAAAAGCACAAGATTGAATGCCGTGGCTGGTGTTTCATAGTGGAAGCCAAGCTGAGACTAGGGAACCAGCCAAGGCATTATATCTAATTTTCTGCTGTGTGGAACATATCATTTTTTTTCCGAATGCCTTGGCTGGTTTCCTAGTCTTAGCTACGCTTCGCCTATGAAACACCAGCCACGACATTAAATCTTGTGCTTTTTTGCCTAATAAAACAAATGACAATTTAACATTTATCTATTAAAAATGTTGTTTAAAATAAAAATAATATTAAACGAATTCAATAGATTTGTCCCAAATAGAAATAGTTACTAAATTTTTTGTATTGACGTACCCTATAAAGATTTGTTTAAAATTAAAAAAGTAGTACATCGGTAAAAAATTTTGACTAATAATAAAAACCTTTACTGCACAAAAATAGTTTTCAAATGTTTATTTTGCACTATACACGTCTTTGAAATCAGTACGATTTTTATATAAAACTGGTTATAGCGTGTGAAATACCCTGTATAATCTCAGACTATTTTATTGTTATAATAAGAAAGGCAAGGAAAATTCAAATATATGAAATACAAGGTGTCCCATTTTGGAAAACTTTGATATGTATCACTTTCTTGGAGAACCTTGTATAATTGGAAAGTATAATGTCGCTTCTTTGATTTTTTGAAAAATTATAAAGTTTGGCCTTACCTTGGAAACTGTTTACCTGAACAATTTCTAGATTTTTCAACAAAATCGTTGGAATAAAATATGTTTAATTTTGTAACTTACCGCTATATCTCGCGATAAAGGTATATTTTTTAAAAAAATATAATTGTTTTTCACAAAAAAAGTTTGATGTGTTTCATTATTTGTCAGGTGTAACGAAAAGAAAATATGTAAATATGTTTAGTTTTGAAAGAAATTCGTAGGAAAATTAATGATTCCACGTCGTTTATATAGATACTAAAACTTAGTCATTTTTTAAAAATTTAAAAAAAAAATTGGTTTCTTGTACCCAAAGCGGCTTTTTATTGACACTTTAAAGACTTAAAAAGATATATTTTTACTGCCTAGGCAGAAAAAACAGACTTACTACGTAACGTTCCAGGTAATAAGTTAATTCAAACGGAAAGTTGATGGAATAATATTTATCGGCGGATACGAATGACTTTAAAGACATAAAAATTATATGTTGGAGTTCTTGCTATTTAATGATTTTGATTTAATTAATTGAAAGTAGTGTACTGAATTGGTAGTATAAGAATTGTATTTGTAATCTTGGGCTAAATGTGTTTTCCCCATAGTTGTTTGGCGGCAAAAACCTGACTTTAAAAGAAAAAAATATATATTTTGAATCATTGGTTAGTCTTAATGTTTTGTTTAATCGGTAAATCGGTATAAAAATTATATTTTGTTTTAAATAATATTTTAAACTGAATTGATGATTTTTTCAATAAAAATGATAATTTTTATTTATTTTTAACTTTCATGACACTAAAGTCCATCTAAACCAAAGATTTCAGCGAATAACAATATTGAAATTTTCAAGCATCGCCGCCCAGTTTGTCCGCTAATTTCTCCTAGCTTATGCCTTATACGATTAAAAGCGTTTTAATTTTATCAACATTGGCAGACAAATCTGTGCAAATTTTTATACAAAACAAAACTGTTCCTCACAGATTACAGTTTAAAAAGTGACAGAATAAGTGTACCTAATTTAACTAGTATATTTCAAAAGATATAATAAAAATAGCTTTAAAAACACATGTTATTTTCTCGGAAATAAATCGCAAGGGCGCCTCATCCTAGTGAAAGTATGTTACAGAATCTAGAAAAATGAAAAGGCTGAGTTATAAACCAATATAAGATCTGGCAACAACGAAATGGATGCCATCAAACCGAAAACGGAATATACAGAGGCCACCAGGTACTCAAAATGAATATGTATATCATTGGATGCCATTACCTCCTTTAAATATATCTCAGAATATACAGCACACGAAAGTGGCGGCAGTTGCGGTCATTGCTCAAACTACCATGTTTAAAAACATACAAAAATAGGCTGTTTTGGCATCCCGCCAATATTTTGCCGAGAGTTAGTAGGGGTGGGATCCTTTCATTTGCGATGAGTTTCATCGAAAGTCCTCGTGGCATCTGTATATCGGATGCCACGAGGACGTGGATGCCACGGCAGACGCAATTTTGACATGGAGGGATGCCACCAAGGCCTATAAATAAATATATATATATATATATATATATAAAATATATAAAATTAAAAAACTTACGTCTAGTTGAAACCACCTTGGTAATCTTATATAAAAATAAAACTTCCGTTAAAATTGTTGAATAATTTGTATTAAAAAATAAGGGCTATTTTTTAATAATTATTATATTAATTTTAAGGATGTTAGATAGACGAAACGTGGGGTTAAAAAGCATTTATTTTTAAAAAAATTAACATTTTTATAAACTATTATTATTAAACAAAATTTCAACAATATTAAATATAAGATAACAACTTTGCTAATTAATTAAACAACGAACTCGATGTTTTCGCTGAGTTGCAATTTTCAGGTTCGCCGACCAGAAATGTTCTAATTTTAACTGTTTAATTTATAGTGAAATAAATTAAACTTTGATGTACAGGATGTTATTTTATTATGTTCTGATTGAACATTCTGGCGCCTCTCCAATTCATCTCAGGGGCTGGAGCTCGATTACTTCAGGCTGATTTGACAGATGTTGTATTCTTTGGATCCTCTTGTTGTATATTCGCTTTCCAAACCATATACCCAAGGCTACGATTCCTATGATCACTGCAGTTACCCCATTAGACAAATATGTATGCTGATGTAGTTTTTTCCAGGTTGTTTCTTTAATTTTTGTTTGAAGTGTCTCTTCTTCCGATTGTATATCTTTTAAGTTATCAGTAAGTTTAAACACAGCTTCTTCGGCGATAGTGTCGTGTGATGGCAATTCTATTGTAGTGTTGATAGTAGGCGCTAGAGCCTTTGAGTAACTACCTAGGACAGGAACAGTTTCCAATCTTTTTGGGGATAAAATATTTTCTTTCGTTTTTATAATGCAGTCCTGTGATATCTAAATAATTCCAGTCGAATTGAGTTTTACGTCTTCTCGTATCCCTTGACATATGACAGCCACGTTGACTGGTTTACTGGTAAAAAAGAGCCAAGTATTGGGCATGTGAAGCTGTTTCCATGTTATTTGGGCAGCTCTATGTTTTTTGATCTTGCACTGAGTGGTGTCTGGTCTTTCATAAATTTCATCTATTACACAATTTGAATTTGTTTCGATGTTCTTCACAACAGCGGGTGAACAAATATATTGATTTGCCTCCAAGTAGATACAATTTTTAAATTCTTCACTTGTTAATTGGAAGTAAAGCTGTGTATTGTAGTCCACTCCTATGATCCCACTTAGAATATCCAATATCCAGTAGAATCCCTTATCTATTTTGAGAGGAGTTGGTGTTGCTTGCAATAGAGCGAATTCTGTAATATCTACGATTGGAAAGAATGCAAAGATTTGAATGTGGGTCTCATTAATTTCCATCTTCATTTTTAAAATCGGTGTTGGTAATATTTGTAGATTTGATGGGAGTTTATCATCTGCTGCGACAATGATGTGGCTAATATAAGGTGGAGATATCAAATCGTATAGGCTGCCTCTATTAAAATGAACGTCTAGGAGTTTGGAGTAATATTCATTTAACTCCGCTAAAAAATTGCAGGCCACCTGGTAGGTGCTCAGTAGATGGATATTGAGTTTATTTATATCTACTGATTTGTACCATCTTTGCATCTCATTAACTGCAACTAGCCCTTGATTAAGTTTAACTCTGAAGCGTTCTAGTTGATTTTTGATTCTTTTTTCAGTTTCATTGATTTTTGAGATAGTCGAAATCATAAATTTAGTTTGATCACTTGATGCCTTTATGAGATCTTGTTGATTTTCTTGAAGAGCATTGATGTCTTGGTAAACCTCGTCATTGACTCCAAATACCCCAGATAGCACAAATACGTCTTATGGACGTTCTAAAAACGTCCTGCTTGGACATTCAGGACATCCTTAAAACGTCCATTTTACGGACGTGGACGTCTTATGGACGTCTTTGGAACGTCCATTGTTAATAATCAGGATGTCTTAAGAACGTCCATTTAAGGACATTCCATGGACATTTTCAAAAGCTTGAATGGGGAATAATAGGATGTAAGAAAATTAGTGAAAATAAGGAATAATTTCAAAAAAATTTATTTGGAAGCAAATAACCTATAAATAATAATATTATTGAAACTTTTTCGTCAAATTCATTCCGTCTCTCCTCTTCTTTACGCTTTTCAACCATGCCTGGATTGACAGCAGTTGTTTTTTCTTGATTTGGCCATATTTGCCTTCTCAGTTGAACCTGAAAATAATTTAATGGCTTATTCAAAATGAAAGGCAGATCAATATGAAAATTCAATATGTTTGCGAAAGTTTGCTCTGCTAGACATTATGAATTCACTAACCTTTTATCTTTGAATTATTCACTGGAAAACTCCTCTACTTTACTCTTTTCAACCATGCCTGGATTGACAGCAGTCAGTTTTTTTCTTGATTTTGCCATATTTGCCTTTTCAGTTGAACCTGAAAATAATTTAATCACTTATTCAAAATGATAGGCAGATCAATATGAAAATCAAATCTGTTTGTTAAAGTTTGCCCTGCTAGACATTATGAACTCACTAACCTTTTAGCTTTGTAGTATTCATTGGAAAATTTCTACCTTTCTCAAACATACAAACTGCAAAAAATTAATATTCATCAACCACAAACTCACAGAGTCGAATCACAGTCAAATGGCGGGATGATAGAACTTGTACTCGTATAATATGTATATACCATCGAATCATGAACATTGAACACATGTTTTTTCTTTTTTTTTTATAAAACCTGAGTCTTGAGAATATTTCAGTGCTTGAATCTTTAATAATTAAAAATAAAAATAAAATGACACTTGTCAACAATGTCTCTTTCTTGTAAATGACCTTCTTCGTTTTTGTCTATTTGGCCTTTTTTCAATTGGATATTGGGACAATGTTATCTTTAATAATTATTTATATTATTTGATTATATATGTTTTTTATATAATATAACCAAATAATAATGCAATGCGAATGTGAATCCATGGAAATACAGTAAAACACGTAAAATTAACGTTTTGCGGATATCTATTTCTTGACGTCCCGAGAATGTACTAAATTGGACGTACTTAAAACGTCCATAATTGGTCCTGGACGTACAGACGTTAAATGGACATTTAATGGACGTCCTTAGGACGTCCTGTGCTATCTGGGACGCTAGTTAGGAATTTACCCAAGATTCCTCTTTTGTTGTGATTCCCGTTGTTCCTTGGCAAACTGCTTCTATACCAATTGAGCTGATCTTCTTGGTCTATGAGATGTCGGCTAAGACTCGTACATTGAGTTTCATCAGAGAGTGCCTTGGTTTTATTACAGAGATCATTGAATTCTTGTACCACTACTGACACGTCTTTAAAGTCTTGTTCGAGCCTAGTAGTTTCGAAGTTTACCTGGATTCTAAATATTCCTCGATCAAGCCTTGCATGACCAATATGTTCCACGTATATTCCAGGATTGGGATGATGTATTACATACTTAGAATCGACTTTTGATATAACGGATAAAACTACCATCATACATAGGCATAAGTGGAATAAATAAGTACTCCGATACTGGTGTATTTTTGAACCCGGTTTAGAAGCTTTCATGAAGATAGATGTACTTGGACTTGTTTGAGGAAAACCATCAATAGACCTAGTGGTAAGGTTTGTAACATACCTGGTTAGGTTAACATTTGTACGTGTAGCAACTTTGTTGGGAACTGGTATCTCAGGAACTCTCTCATTTTCGAGGGGCAGCGGTACTAAATTGTGAGTATTTCGTTTTAATGTTGTACCTGTTGCTCTGCGAAGAGTTACTACACGTACTGTTCCATCAGGTGCGGGATGAGTTTGGATTACTCGTGCTAATGGCCACTGACTTGGATTAATGTTGTCCTCTTTGATTATGACGATATCTCCAACTTTTAAATTATCTTTCTGAGTTTTCCATTTATATCGTTGCTGAAGTCTTGAGAGATACTCCATGGACCAGGCTTTCCAGAAATCTGTCTTAATCTTCTGAACGAGTCGCCATCTTTGTGATAGATTAGTGTTGATGTTGGTGTCAATTGGATTCGGTGGTGCAATTAATTCCCTACCAATCAAAAAATGACCTGGAGTTAGCGTAATCGTGTCATTTATATTTTCACTCAGGGGACATAACGGCCTTGAATTAAGAGAAGCCTCTATTTGATGGGTCAGCGTAGTTAGTTCTTCGTAGGTTAACTTAGCTTCTCCAACTGTTCTCTTCAGATGGTATTTCATGGACTTAACTCCTGCTTCCCATAAGCCTCCAAAGTGCGGAGATGCTGGAGGTATAAAGTGCCACTGAATACCTGTGGTCGTCATTATGATTTGTATTTCTGATTGTTTGACCATATTGGTAATTTCCTTTTGTAAATGGTTATTGGCTCCGACAAACGTTGTACCATTATCACTATACATGTGGGAGCAGGAACCTCGCCTGGCTATAAATCTTTTAAACGCTGCAAGAAATGTGTCAGTAGACATATCACTGACTACTTCAAGATGGATTGCCTTAGTAGATAGACATACGAAAACTGCGATGTACCCCTTATACGATTTGTGTCCTCTTCCTTTAGTGGCTCGCACCTGAATGGGATCCGCGTAGTCTACTCCGGTGTGAGTAAATGGTGGGTTTGGTGATACTCTGGGATAAGGTAGCTCCCCCATCTGTTGGTGTGCAGCCTGTGCCTTATATCGTGAACATGTGGTGCATTTATGAATTATAGACTTGATGGCTGTCTTGCAATTAACAATCCAATATCGTTGCCTCAGATAGGCTAATGTTGCTTGGTTTCCTCCATGCAATGTTCGTTGGTGAGCATCTCTAATGATGAGAATGGCGAGGTGACTATGGTATGGAATGATTATGGGGTGTTTTCTAGTATACGATAGTTGAGAATGTTCCAGTCTGCCCCCAACTCTTATAATTCCTACATTATCTATGAATGGATTAAGAGTCAATAATTTGCTGTGTTTATGTACCATTTTACTTTTCATCAAGGATTGGTAGTCTCCTTTTAATTCTTCAGATTGTGCTAGTTTTATGATTTGCATAAGTGTGCTATGTGTCTCTTCAAACTTTAACGGACCCTTGTAGGTGACATCTTTCAAAAATCTTCTACAATATGATAGGACTCGAATCATTCGTGTTAGGCTTGAAAATCTGCACCATATTCCATCGCTATATTTAACATTGGTATGGTAACACATCTTTAGTTCTTCGTTTGTAGAAGCAGCTATTGGAGTTTTAGGCCATCGCTTCGTATCTTGCAACCATTCAGGACCTGTCCACCATAAGATGTGATTTGATAGTTTTACTGGATCCATTCCTCTGGATATACAATCAGCAGGATTTTCATTAGATTTTACATGACTCCAGTGGTACGGTGGAACTAGTTTTTGTATTTCAACTGCTCTATTTGCCACGAAGGTCTTCCATCTTAAAGGATCTCCTCGTATCCATCCTAATGCAATCATCGAATCTGTCCAGGCATACATGGAGACATCGTTTAATTTGAGTGTCTGCTTAACTTTATGCAATAAGTTACTTAGCAGAACAGCGGAACACAGTTCAAGTCGAGGCAAGGTTGTCTTCGTTCTTGCCGGAGCAACTTTGGATTTGGCCTGTACCAACGATATGTATACTTTCCCATTATAAAATGTTCTTGTGTATACCACAGCTCCATATGCCTTTTCGGATGCATCACAGAATCCATGTAATTCAGTATGGGTTTCATCACAATGCAGCCATCTTGGTATGCGAAAATCTTCGACTGCTTTTATGTGGGACTTAAATTCAAGCCATTGATCAGTTGTTTGTTTGGTTACTGGTTGGTCCCAATCTAACTCCTGAAGCCATAATTCTTGTATAAGTAATTTTGCTTGGATAATAACAGGTGCCAGTAATCCTAATGGGTCGAATAATTTAGCTATTTCAGATAGAATAACTCGCTTCCTCAGTTTTTGGTAGTTTGATACATTTGTTTGAAATCGGAATGTGTCGTCTATCGGCGACCATAAGACACCAAGGGACTTCCTTGTTTCATCTCCTGTCAATTGTATTATATTGTCTTTAAAATTTTCTGGAAGTGTCTCAAGGATCTCTGGGCTGTTGCTTGACCACTTTCTTAATGTAAAACCCCCAGCTTTAAGGGTTGCTATTAAATCTTTCTGAAGTTTTACTGCTTCGTGTTGGGTACTTGCTCCATCTAGGAGGTCATCAACATAAAAATCATTTAGGATGATTTTGGAAGCATCGGGAAAACGATATTCTTCATCGTTGGCTAGTTGTTGTAATGTTCTTATAGCTAGATATGGTGCTGCTTTGGTTCCGTATGTAACGGTGTTAAGTTGATATTCTTCAATTTTGTTTGAACTATTGCATCGCCACACAATGCGTTGGTAATCCCTGTCGTCAGGATGTATCTGGATCTGTCGGTACATTTTCTCAATATCTGCGGTAAAGGCTACTGCATGTTTTCTCCATCGTAGTAAAATGTCTGATAATTCTTGCTGCAGTTTTGGACCTGCATACATTTGATCATTTAAGCTGGTATTTAAGTCAGTTTTGGATGATGCGTCAAATACTACTCTCAGTTTAGTGGTTGTACTCGATTCCTTGATAACTGCTTGGTGGGGAATGTAGTACTTTCCTCGGTTTAGGTTATCGAAGTTTACTTGAGTCATATGTCCCATGTCTGCATATTCTCGTAGAAACTGTTTGTAATCAGTATCTAACTTTTCGTTTCTAGAGAGTTTATGTTCTAATTGGATCAATCTCGCCACAGCTCTCGTCTTGGAGTTGCCTAGTGTAGATTCCGAGTTTGAAAAGGGAATTCTTACTGTGTAGGTTCCATCTTCGTTTCTTTTGGTAGTGTCTTGATAAAACTGTTTACATAGTTGGTCATCTTTGTTCACATATTTGGGTGGATTAACTTCTTCCAGTTCTCAAAATTTTGTTAACTGTTTATCTTCTTCAGTACGGACAACCATACTTATCACCTTTATGGGGTTCGACTTAGTGTTTTGGACAAGACCTGACATAATCCATCCTAGTTCGGTATTTTGTGCTATTATACCATCTTCAGTTTTGTGAAGGCCCGGAAGTATGATTTTGGCATATTCTTCAGCTCCTAACAGTATATCAATTGGACCAGGTTTGTTACAGGTTGGATCAGCTATGAGCTTATTTTGCCATTTATTAAGGTCCATGTTTGGGCAAGAATTCGTTTGGCAATGTTTGCGTTAGTTTGGGCAGTACAAGTAGATGTACAGTCAAGGTATAGTTGCTAGAAAATCGTGGTGTTTATTGTAGCTTCAATTTGGCCATTTAGAAATTTTTGGTTCTCCATCTCCCAATCCAGAGATGTCTGCTCGTATTCTTTTTCTTGGTAAGTTTAAGAGTTGTGCTGCTTCTTCGGTGATAAAGAATGACTGCGACCCCTGATCAACCAGCACTCGTAGAAGTTGGAACATTCCATTGGAAGTTTGTACATTTACCATAGCCCGTAGGTATTAACACTGTATTATCTTCTCTTCCTATGTGTGTCGACGTAGATACAGGTTCATATTGAGGAAGCTGACTGGCCACTATGGTAGTATTGGTCTGGGATCGTAAACTGTTAACAGGTCTCGCAACTCTAACATGTTCTGAAACCCTTGACTGTTCTTTTCTGTCTTTATGCAGCATACTGTGATGGGACATACCACAGGTGCGGCATCGGAGTGAACTATGACATTTTTCCTTTGAATCATGTGTCATACAGTTGTAACAAAGTCGATTGTTTCTGATAAATTGGTTTCTATCAGCTATAGACAATGTTTTAAATTTTATGCATTGGTATATGCTATGTAACTGCTTACAATACACGCAGTCTTGATTTTTTGGCTTAAAATCAGTCTGGGAGAACCCATTTGGCTTTAACGGTACTAGATTTTTCTAGTGCTTGAAATCGTCTTTCGATGAACTTCATGACATCTTCAAAATGTGGTATCTCATTTGGTTCGGTTAGGCTTTGCTCATAAATTCTGTTTGTTTCTGAATCCCACTTTCGCATTATGATACGTGTTAGTAATGGACCCCAATAATCCGTCTTGACTTCCAAGTTCTTTATGGCTTGAAGGCTTTCAGTGGTTACATCATGTAATAGCTTGATATCATTCGGCGATTCTCGTTTGGATACTGGTAAATCTATTATTCTATCTAATAATGTGGATAATATCTGGCGCTTGTTTTCATATCTATTCTGTAATGTGTTCCAAGCGATCTCATAGTTATCTTCAGTAATTTTAAGTGCTGTATTAACTTGAAGGCTTCACCTTTTAAACTGGTTTTCAGATATTGCATCTTTTCTGTTTTTGATAATGATGTTTCATGTATAACCTTTTGAAATATATCATTGAAGGAACACCAATTCTCGTAGTTGCCATCAAAGAAGGGAATATTTATTTTTGGTAATACCACATTGGATTTAATACTTTCTAGAGTATTACCTGAGTTTTCTTTTGCTTTTGTATTCAGTTCTTCATTATTATTTCATATTGATTTTCCATACTTATATATCTGTCCATAACAAAATACTCATGTGTAAAACGCGCTTCGTATACCATAATTTCCTCATGTAATTCTAATATTGCATCCCATTGTTTTGCACTTTGTTGGTTAATGCCTCATACCTGTATTTTGTTTTACCTTGGGTTGCTTCTTGTTGTATTTGTTGGGAATAGTGCGTTTGGAATTGTTCCATTTTTACCATTTGTTTTTTTGATTCTAAGTTGCTGTTCCACTTCTTCATTACTATTTGGTTGTATATTTGGGTCTGCTTTGGAACAATCTTTCAGATATTCCTTGTATTCATCGTGTTTCCCTTTTATTTGATCAAAATACTGACTTGTAAAATACACATGATCGGAGAGACCTATTTTTAAGGCTTTGAAATGGTTTTCATTCGCTTGCTCCAATAAGTTCTCTCTTTCTTCAGTTTATTTGCAATATACTCTTCTGTTTTTCTAGATGACGAGTCTTTTTTGGCATTGCTAAGCAATTGTACTATTTGCTACCAATTTTTTCTTGATCTTTTGCTATTTTGTCAATTTCTTCGCTTTTGTAGGCATTTTATTTGTTTTTCTGTACTATTGATTGACTGGACTATTAATTTAATATTTTTTACTTTTTTGCTCGAAGGACCAATGAATAATTTGTATTAAAAAATAAGGGCTATTTTTTAATAATTATTATATTAATTTTAAGGATGTTAGATAGACGAAACGTGGGGGTTAAAAAGCATTTATTTTTAAAAAAATTAACATTTTTATAAACTATTATTATTAAACAAAATTTCACAATATTAAATATAAGATAACAACTTTGCTAATTAATTAAACAACGAACTCGATGTTTTCGCTGAGTTGCAATTTTCAGGTTCGCCGACCAGAAACGTTCTAATTTTAACTGTTTAATTTATGGTGAAATAAATTAAACTTTGATGTACAGGATGTTATTTTATTATGTTCTGATTGAACAATTGTTAATAAAACATTCCAAAATGGCAAATTTTGGTAACTAAATAACAGTTAAACCAAAGAAAAAATATTCGTATTCTCAAACCTGATCAATTTAAAAATAAATTGTTAAAGAGAAAGAGAAAATCTCAAAGATCATGTCACAGAAACAACATGCGACCATTTCTCTCTTAAAAATAACTACTCCCCTGGTAAATATCGCAACAGGCAGAAAGTTATTTTTTTTTAACACTATGGACTTTGATTTTGCTTCCTTTAATTTAATGAAGTCTACCTCATTTGTTACCCTTATTCGTATGCATAAAAGAGTCAAAATTAGTAACGCCATCTGCAAAATCAAAGCTCGCCGTGGTATCTAGTTTCTAGGACGAGGTGGAATAATTACTAAAGAACAAATATTCAGTTTCTGTGACACGGTCTTGAGATTTTCTGTTTCCACACGATTTACTTTTAATAGTTAAAATATTTAAATATGACATAAATTATTAATAGAAATACAATTGTTTTTTTGGAGATCATCGATTATTGCCGGTAAAGCGTGACAGGTGCAAAGCGTTTTCATATAAACGTCCACCATTAACATACATTAAAAAATAAGGTTGACTAAACGTGAATGGTTCTGGAGTGAACCGAACTAAACCGTATGAAATCTTAACAAAATAATAATGTTATAAAGGTAAGGGGCTACGATTAGGTTATTAAGATATGATCCATACATAGTTTCGAAGAAACCAAGGCAAAATAGTTACTGACTCAATTTGAAGGATAGAGAAAAGGGCTCTGACTAT